>CM024955.1:38256464-38811464 GCA_014282245.1 Rhododendron simsii
TTCTGGGGACAGCGGTGAACCAGTTTGAACCATTCGGGGGTCTACCTCATCTTTTAAGTTTATTAGAAATTACTTCTTTTTTTTTTAGAGGCTGAGCATGCCTTTCGTCTTCCCTTTCGACGAGGGAACACATTCCCTTGGGGAGATTCCCATCGAAATCTATCCATTCGTCGTCAGGGTCGACACAGTTTATTCAAAAGCCAGCAAAGTACTTAGAAGCAGGATAATGCATATCATAAAACTCTCGGGGTTGCCAAGTACAACAAAAAGACTCGAATAGAAGCTACGACATGGGGGGCCAAGAGGCACAAACTCCGACTCAGAGCTAGACTTAGACGACTAGACAGACACTGTGTCAAACCCAGACTCAAAAGTGTCAATGCAAATTAGACGTGACTTGAAAATGCAACTTTTATAGTTACCCTTGACTTCCTTGTAGAAAGGCGGGAGCTAGAGGACAACAGGACCAAGCAACAGCACCTCGGCTTCCTCGGCTTCTTCGACCAAATCTACTTGAAAGAACTCATTGAACAACCCCAAAGTCCGTTTCCTCCTTTGATTGATTAAGCTTTCTCTTGAATTCTTCCTTTGCAGGCTCCTCATCACTATCAACCCAGGTGTCGGCAGTGAGGACCTCAACTGCTCCTATGGCCATCAGGTTAACCTCAGGTTCGGGCGGGAAAGACAAGATTGGCTTGGATTGATCTGCTGGGATGATATGGAGGCTAGGATTGAATATGGTGGAGCTTGAGTTGATTTGAACGGAGCTAATGGATATTTGGCCAACATGTGGGTTGGAATCGTGCTGAGGCATTGGCTCGAAGATGACATTGGGCTTTGATGGGAGTGGAGCTGGGATGATGCCATCGTCGATGAGATCTTGAATGGCATGCCGGAGGCGGAAGCAGGCATCGGTGAGATGGCCAGACATTTGATGGAAAGCACAATAGGCATTTGAATTGTAGGATGCCGGGAATGTTCGAGGTGAAGGAGTTGGAAGGAGTGGCTTGAGGAAGCCAGCTTCGAGTAGCTTCTCGTACACCGAGGACAAAGGTGTGGAGAAGCGGGAGAAGGTCCTTGGTGGGTTCCGATGACCGGATTGAGGTTTCAGAGTGGAACCTTTGCTCGCTTTGTAGTTGCACAACACTGCACCTTCCACACGATGCACTCTTTTGCCTTTAGGATTGATTGCTTTGTTGCCCATATCCTCCCTTTCGGCATTGGCTTTGAACAATGACCCAGCATTCTCCTTCGGGTGAGTCCTGGCTTCATGAAACTCAGCCAAGTCTTTGAACATATCCTTCGAGCACTTTCTGACGGCAAGAGTGTGGCAGGCTTGAGAGGATTCCTTGATTAGCCCCATATCCGACTGCGGGGCTATGGTGGTGTAAAGGTCAACCAGTCCCTGGACCATGATCATTTGTTTGTCCATTTTGTGACCTAGCTCCTCTACAGTCCTTTTCAGTTCAGCCATCTCTGTTTGTGATGCCATTTTGGATTGATGATCGATGAAGGTGATGGCCTAAAGCTTTGGACAGCAAAGTAAATGAGAACTCAGTGGTGTTCCTGCAACAAGCTTTTGAAAGAATTTGAAGGAATGCAATGCGCATGTCATCGTCGTCGGTGTCCTCCTAGACTCTAGAAACGAGTTTGTCTCATGACATTCGGATGCTGCTAGAATCCTCGGATTTCTTTTCGACGGTGTATCCTTGATTGAATCGACTATCACTAAGAGATGTCAAAATAGTCTAAGCCTTTGACTACTCCGTTCTCGAAGTTTCAACTTTGGAGGTCGGAACAACTCGGTGTAGATGACGTGATACCGGAACCAGGGTGGCGTAAGCAGCCTTGATGGTGTAAGTGATTAGCACTTGAACCTGGATGGTGTAAGTATCACGGCATTCTCTCCGTTTGTTCCTAGTTTTTCTGTTTGAAACCTCGATTGGGTTTTAGACAAGGGTTTAGAAAGTTTTGATTTCCCAAAGTCTCGTTGATCCAAGGACTTTGAAAACTGATAACGTGCAACATCGGGATGCACGACTCTTCATCGGGCCAAGCAGCGTCCTGATCGGCATGAGACAGATTCGAAGAGACTACCTAAAAGCCGCCCTAGCATGCTCCTACGCAGATTGGGATGTATGTATGCACAGGCATGCGATAAGGAAAGCAATAACACATAGACAGTTTATGGGGGTTAGATGCAAGTAATCCTACCCTGTAGGTTCCTGTCTTAGGTTGAAAGGTTCTAGTGCTTTGTACGCATGGCGAGGCTGGTTTTGGCTGAAAGGGGTTCCTCTGACTAGAGCCGCGGTATACCTCCCACTGCAATGCGTGCAGCAAAGCAATGGTCGAACGGTATTACGACTCATCATCGTCCAAGGTTGTTGGGCATTCGAGGACCCCGGGCTCCAGTAAACTGTGCCGGTTACCCAAAACACCTCAACGGGGCTTATCCAACATCGATGCAAATGAAGAACGCCAAAGTTTGACCAAATGAGAGAGAAATGCAAAATTTTGGAAATGCCTTTTGAAGCTTGGCTCACTTTTATTAATCAATATTTAGACAAAACTACACAAGTGAACAATAACAAAGCCCCAGTTCGGATTGGTCGGATGCTGAGATCCTGTTACGTTACCATTCCGTTCTTCAGCAGCGCGGAGCGTACTGTTTTGCCAGACTTTTTGGAAATTGTTCATCTATGTATTAATGCCTAAGTATCAATTAATGCAATGATCCCCAGCAGAGTCGCCACTGTGGACACACGCCCCGAAAAATCGCCCGATTTTTTTGGTTTGCAAGGAATAAATTTGTTCGGGGGGGGCGCCCCTTTTAGAAAATAGCGCGGCGAAACGCTTCGATTCAGAGTCGCCACTCGGGTTTTAGTGGAAGAACACCCAAGGAACCGAACTCGAGAACGTTTGCTACGTTTTACTTTGATTTTGAAAAAGTGTTTGATTTGATTTGAAAAAGGCGTAGACTGGTCCGTCGTCACCTTCGATATCTGAGGTTCGGGAGCCAGGTTACGAGAGGGGAAGGGTTTTATGGCACCCCTCTCGCCCAATCCGGCGATCGGTCTCTACTCGGGCATTTTATTAAAACATTTGCATTTTTCTCTTATTTTGATCATTCTTAGCCAGTTAGGGCGGGGGAGCAGATAATGGGGATTAATACCGTAACAAGTTGCAATTTAGATGACAAAATGCTTGTGGATGATGATTTGCTTGCTTGAACTGAATTTAAACATAAGAGCATAGATTGAGAACAAGCACTGTGAACAGTTCGATCAGGATGACGTACGCTGCCCGTCGGGTGCGTGAGCAGGCGGCATGCTGGCACGCAATGGCCAAGCCACTGCACGCCAACACACCCTGCGCACGCCACCTAAGAACTGGCATACACTACCCTTTTGATTGCTTACAGTCTTTGCTCTTCAACCCTCTGGGCTCTGGAATGGACCAGTGCACACCCAGGACAAACCACGCAGTTTATAAGACAGTTTATGTACATATTACAGACAGGCAGATGTAAGAAATGGCTAAGAGCCAGGAAAATAGACAAGCAACCCCATAAACAGTGTGGGGAGGAACAAAAGGCCAGGATTGAACTATGATGTAAGGGCCAGGCACCGAACTTTAGCGTAGATGCCGTACGCCACTCTTGAGAGCCCGTACGCCATGCTTGCATGTTGTTCAGTGTTTGGCTTTACATCATCTGGGCTCTGGAACATGACCAGAAACACCCCAGGGGCCTTCTAAAGCAGATATGAATAAATATTGAATACTACAACTAAACGGTTCTAAATACAGAAAGCAGTAAACTAGTTTTTTTTTTAGCATGCAATAAGGTGATGAATAAATAAGAAACAAAGCACAAAACAAGGATCTGGACCCCATTTCACAACTGGAGTACGCCAGTTTTGGAGGGCTCGGACCTTCGGTACGCCACCTAAAAGGTGGCGTACGCAAGGTCCAACCAGATCCCAGACAGATCAAACTTTAAAACTGAACGTACCGCCACGGACCGGCGTACGCGGGCCTATGACCGGCGCACGCCGATTCTAGTTAGAAACGACTTTTTTGTTTTTGAAACTTTGATAGCTTTAGGGCCAGGACTGGTATTGATTACCAGCCTTGACCCTGTTAGCTCCCCTTAGGGACCAGAACAGAAAAACAGTACCAAAGTGTATACCTTTGGCTTTTGAGGTTTGAGAGATGTTTGAGCTTTGAACTTGAGGGTTGGATGATGGAGGGTGATGGATGTTTGACTGTGAGAAGTGTATGGAGGGGTCTCTTGTTTACTCTTTCAATGAATGAAAGAAGAGCAAACAAGAAAACCAAGAAAAGAGAAAGAAATGGGCTTGAAGCTTAGGGAGCCAACCCTTTGTTAGACTAATGGAGGGGGTATATATAGGGGAAGAGGGAGAGAGAGGGGCTGAGGCCAGTCAAAGGGACTGGAGCCTTAGCCCTTAAGCCTCTACTCTCATTGGATGAGAGGGAATATGATGATGAGATGGTGTAAGAGATGTCCCCTCGGCCGAGACTATTTTTCAATAGATTGGAAGGTTCCCATGTGTTGTAGACCCCTACCCATGGCTTCTGCATGCTGAAAATGCTGAAAAACACAAGTTTGACCAAAGTTTGACTTGGCGTACGCCACTAAATACCTGGCGTACGCCAGGTCAAATCTGGTCAACTGTCAAAGTTGACCGATGACTGACACGTGGCTGAGGACCAGCGCACGCCAAGTGGATACCAGCGTATGCAAGTTGGGTTTTGTTGAGGCCTTTTGGTTCTGGTTTAGAGAGTTTGAAAGGGGATCTGAAAGGGTTTTTGGAATGTTCAAAGCTCAAACACACTAATATTTCTGAGGTGTTCTTGATCCGTTTCATCATCGGGGAATCGAAGACCACAAGTAAACTAAACTGGAAAGTCCAAAATAGGGTGTCTACACCGGTTAGGGCAAGCAAGGGGGAGCGGTATCACGAATGGCCATAGTCCTAGTGGTTAACATGGGAGGATGTTTCTCAAGGGTTGAGATTCTAGATTTCACTAAGTTAAAGGCTAGTAATTGAAATTGATCGCTTGCTCCTTTAATTGTTCTTACTTTAACAGTATTGTCTATGTCCTTACTTGTAAGTTATGGGTTCGGGTGAGTTTTGGCTATTGAGCGTCATCGCTCACGGTACTATGTTGCCCTGGTGACTCGAACGCCAGGTACCGAAGATGGAACAGAAGTGTCGTACGATTTGATTGAGTTCAATCCTATTGAGGAAGAAGCTGAAAACCTTGTTTTCCGTGCGCATAGTTGCTCTAATTAATTTAAGTCGACTTTATTTTGGAAGCTTCTAAGTTTATTTGGAAAATGTAATATTTTGATTTATTCGAAATGGTTGTAATATAATGACATATGCTTTTGAAATGGTGATGTAGTAAATTTGTGAATTTCTTTGGTGAAAATAATTTTTTAAAAAATATTTTTAATGTCTCCGAATTTTTGGGGCGTTACAGAACCACATTGCAATCGTTCAATTGTTGGTGATCAAGACTCAAGGGTGATTTCGGTTCGGTTGTCATTTCCCTAGCCCGCCCCTAAAGGCTCTAGCCACAACAAAGCGCCAGTGATCCAATCACTAAGGCCATATCAAAGTTAAACATCTTATTCGCAAATGACTAAAGGGACTTAATTAACAACCAACGGAAGCAAATTCCATTTTATTACATATGCCAAAACCAAAAGTCTTTACAAAGATCTCTACATTGCAAACCACTAAGAGTTGTGCATATTTACATGTCAAAAGTGTTTACCAAGAGCAACTCTCTATCTACAAGTCTCCATCTACATCGTGTTGGAAAAATATGCTTACTATTTGTGATAAAACAAAAAATATGAGTGCAATAAAATCGGAACTCAAAACCTGAAAATTGACGGAAACAAATTGGTGATCAAGGAGAGTGTTTGTGTGTGACACTCTGTACTTAAGACAGATTTCGCTCCCGCTACGGTGCTCACGGTTTGCATTGGACGACTGTCTCCCAGCACTACTTGATCGGAATCCCCCCAAAGCAGCACTTCAATTGGAGGGCCTAGCGAACCATCTTGTGTTTGTAACTCTCTCATATGAATGGACTTGAATGAAGGAAAAATCAATCACTAAAAATGGATGAGGGAAATAATATTTATAGGCCAATAGGTAACTCTATGAAAAGTCACCAAAGAAAGAGGCACATCTGTTCGTAAAGGACGCGTCCGTCCACAGCGAATAAATGCCAATGAAAAGATGCAACTCCAAAATATATCAATTTTCATCCACACTTAAAATAAAATATTATATCCTATAATATTTTCGAACAATCCCCCACATGAATGAAATTGATTCGATAACCAATGCAAAACAATGCAAACGATAGAGAGAGTATAAGTGGAAATTTCCTGCATAGGATAGGTAGTTTTTGGCTTTGAACCTTCCCTTGTGAAAGACTATCGGATTTACTTGCTAACCAGTGGACGTGATGCCTTCAACTGTTCAGCGTTTTGTGTAAACCAAGACAATAGAATTCAAACAGAATCTTTCTGAACACAGTTGGTTCTTACGGTTGTGACCATTTTGGCCCTGGAACACCAACTGGTTTCAGAGAGCGCTTTAGAGAATTCAGCCTTAGAAAATTCTCACAGAAGCGGCCCCTTCACACTTACATAGGTAATCTCTTATTAAGGGTATCCTGCTAATACCCCGCTTGGATTTACCAAGGTATAAGAATCATTAAAAGTTAAACTTAACCTCAAACGCTGCAGGCATCACTGATTCACTATGGGAATGAGTTGGAGAGATATCTCCTCAGTGATACACTTAAGTCTCATATAACTCGGTTGTCCCATTGAACCTAGATCTTGGGATCTCCAGTCAGCTAGGTTGGGTTGCCGTTATAGAGACTTTTAATTAATAGGCTTTAATCTCATTCCTCTCGATGATCATTTATTCTCTAGTCAAAACTCCAAACTTAACGGATCCGTAACAATTTTTTTTTGACGTTTCATTCTCAAGTGAGAACAAATGTTTAACGGTTCAATGTCTTTAATATCGAGACTCACCGTCACACATGGTCTTCTATGCCTTTCTAACAAATGATGGCCATCACATTATAACTCTGGCATAGAATTGGACCCCAGTTGGAACATCCTCTAAGAAATGGCACAACCATCTGCTTATTAGCCTCTTTGTCTAATGCAATGAGTTGATCAGACTCCATCGTAGACCTTGCTATACACGCATAAGGATTTCCAAATCATTGTTGCACTCCAATTGTATAATTAAATCCACCTTTGGATTCTAAAACTTTAAATTGGATACTCATATCACCATACTTTATTCCTTAAGCATAGTTGAACTTCTCCCATAGTGCAACACGTAAATATTGTGAAAATTATAAATATTGTTTCCCCCACAATTCTGAAATTAATTCAGAATTCAACAAAATAATTTTCGTAGTTTATGACATGACACAAACATTTGCTAAACTTCTTTTCATCTCTCGTGTTCCAACACACAGGAGCAAGAAACAACCCCCACATTGAGTGCCTCACCCAATATCGAGTAACTCTATACTCAAATTGAGATGATTTTATGCTAACTGCACCTTGCATTCTAAGTATCTTTGCCGATTCAATAGATACTCTTTATGGCATATAAATCGATTCTACTTTTTAAAAAAAGTATCTTGTAGGGCGTAGTTGTTGATAACTACCAACCGCTATAAGATCGTAGAAACTAAAATATTTCATTTGCAGTTTCATGCCAAATCAAATATAGTGACCCAATCTATTTGGTAAACTAAATTTTAAATAATCCAAAACGTTACATGTTTAATGTTTTTGACTGACTTGAACCAAGTGACGTTTCGAAAACCAAAATATATGTGACTTATTCACCAATGGTCATGTGACTTATTCACCAAGGGTCACGTCTCTTGGCGTAAACTCAACAGTCACATCTCTTGGTTTGAAACGAACGGTCACATATCTTGATATAAATTCAATGGTCACAACTTTTGGTTTAAATCAAAGGGTCACACACCTTCACATATAAAGCATGTTAGCATCAAAGAGAATCACACCTCTTCACCGTCGGGATTGTATGGACTATTGCAACTCTTCGTCAACGGGTCAGTTTTCCAAATTCTCTTCAGAATCAAATCACTGTTCAAACTCTCGCACAGTTTAATATCCATTTTTACCCCAACATGGGTAATCAGCAAATAAGAAATCGGATTTCCTCCAACCCAAGCGCACTCTTCAGTTTAATCACCCATGATTTACTGAAGTATATACTCATTTCAGTTCATGATTCACCGAACTTGAAAGGTTTGGAATGTTACCATTCCCCACCGGTAATTATACAGCCGACAATTGAAAACCGTTTCTTACGCTTTGGAAAGCCACGACTCTGTTACTTGTTTACTATGTCAATTCACACAAGTATAGCCATTCACCAACCATGTGGTTCTAGCAACAGTGCCACCCTATTGACATAGGACTCACCTCTTGACAACAAACAAGTGTCAAAGCACCCATTCCAAACTAGCAATTCATCAATAGCAAAAACCGAAGGCCAGTCATACTGTGCCTATTCTTCCAAAACAGAACATGATAACACAGTAAACTGAGACAACACTAATCATCACTGTCAAAATACTACATATCGAGATCACGGTTTTTTTTTCCCCTTTCCAAAAGAAATGTAACAAAATGAAACGGTGTCTATTAGTAACTGAGGGTTACCAACCATTAGGGAGTACAAACCTGGAAAGACCACCGCACAAAATTAACAACGTCCACTTCTCCATAAATATTCTTTCCAGAATAACTATCAATGTACCAAAACAAAGATAAATGCTATACGACAAATAAACAATGTTAAACTACATCAAAACCGTGTAGAAGAAAAACCAAGGAGTTAATGGGTTCTGACCGAAGTTATCATGCATATGCCACTGATTTCAATTCGGTAACCAAATTTGAATATGCACAAAAAGTAAACCGAAATCTGTCTTAAGATTGTTGGAAAAATATGCTTACTATTTGTGATAAAACCAAAAATATGAGTGCAATAAAATCGGAACTCAAAACCTGAAAATTGACGGAAACAAATTGGTGATCAAGGCGAGTGTTTGTGTGTGACATTCTGTACTTAAGACAGATTTCGCCCCCGCTACGGTGCTCACGGTTTGCATTGGACGACTGTCTCCCAGCACTACTTGATCGGAATCCCCCCAAAGCAGCACTTCAATTGGAGGGCCTAGCGAACCATCTTGTGTTTGTAACTCTCTCATATGAATGGACTTGAATGAAGGAAAAATCAATCACTAAAAATGGATGAGGGAAATAATATTTATAGGCCAATAGGTAACTCTATGAAAAGTTACCAAAGAAAAAGGCACATCTGTTCGTAAAGGACGCGTCCGTCCACAGCGAACAAATGCCAATGAAAAGATGCAACTCCAAAATATATCAATTTTCATTCACACTTAAAATAAAATATTATATCCTATAATATTTTCCAACACATCGCACGTCCAAAAGAAGGGTTGCACGCCACCACTCTACATCTCATTGCCTGAAAGGTGGGAAAATTCATAAGCCAAAGCTCGTATGAAAGATTAATACGCAATTCACATGCTTTCCATGGACAATGACAAAACCATTTAAAAAGGAATCCCATTTCATAGCAATGTAACATAATAATGCACATCCTCTATTCATTTCATGTCTACCAGGCGTCCTCGGTAGTGGATAAGTTAAGACGTCTTTTGTTATCCGAGACAATAACCATGCCTTGCTAGCCTTTTAGCACGTGTCCCCTAGCAAGCTGGGACGTGGGAGGATGCCATTAATAGATATAAAACATGTCCACCTTTCATTGACAATCCATGGAGTTCGTATCAAAGTATAAAACATCATTGAAATGAAAAGCTTATAACAATCATGTGTTTTGGGTATTAATCACTCACCTCAGCTCTACGAAATACCTGAACTTCTTATAACAAATAGGCAATGGAAACACAATTGGAAACCGTTTAACATGCATAAACATAACTTAAATGAGGTCACAAACACATTTAAGAACAACTTAAGAAGTTAGATAACTAGTCTTAAGAAATAACAAACAAGCTGCAGTTCCACCAACTTCAACTCTAATTCTGACTTTGCACAGGAATAACGAAGACACAATTTTTATGCATTTTTTTAGGTCTATGAGTCTAGTTTCAAAATCAGAAATCGGATTGTAATTTCATCGCCCGAGCTCAAAATTATGGCCGTTTCCCTAACACATGTCTGTGCAGTCAGCACAGTCCGAAACTGCGCACTGCAGGATCACGAATTTTTACAGAATTCAATACTTTGAGTCTGACCCTGAAATTTTTACCATAGATAAAAGACTCATAGAGGAACTCTCCATAAAAATCTCATGATTTTTGGAGTTTAGGAAGTGCCCCAACAAAAATCCCCAAAATCAGGGCAGACACAAGGTTTCAACCCTGCAGATTTTTGTCCAGAAAACACAGCTTGTTCTTCTCTCGATTTCTGACTCCAAATCCTTTCAATACACTTCAAACTCACACCAAAACTTCACTAATCATGCTCAAACTCAGATATATTAAAGAGCCACTTCAAGAACATCAAATCCATATATCAAAACAAGTTCTAAACATGAAATTCAGGAGGTTCAATTAGGGTTCTTAAGCTTCCTTAAGATTTCAATCCTAAAACTCAAGCTTAACTTAAACCAAACATCTAGAGCAAGAATTCAGCAAGCAAAGAATGATATTCAAGTCAAGAAATACAAATTCAATTGTGAAGAACATGATTTACCAAGTTAGGGCTTCAATACAAATCAAGCAAGATTAAACCCTAAGTTTCCCCTGAGTTTTTTGTCCTTCCTCTTCTTTCTTCTCTCTCTCTCTCTCTCTCTCTCTCTCTCTCTCTCTAAGGTGAAAAATAGACACAGGAAAGAATAGCGGAGAAGTTCTCCTATTTTGTTTTACTAGGCTAATGGAAAAGTTATTGAGTGTGTGTGTCTGTATGCCAACTTATGTTCCAAACTTATTAAGCATGTAAGAATATATTTAACTCACCCAATTAGCCCAAGCATAACACATAATTAACTTTAAGCACTATTAAATACTAGGGGTATTACATCGGTTCGGGGTGAAATTTTTGAAGATCAATTCAGTTCAGTCCAAATATTTTCAGAACCGATCCTGACCAGAGTGGAGTTCGGTTTGGGGTGGATGGGTCCGGTCGGGGATTTTAGTCCCCCGAAATATAAAATTACTATTTAATTTAAAGTACATATATATAAAATATACAAAATATACAGTCGTTCGGTTCGGTCTTGGAAAAACCAGTTCGGTCTGATCTGGTCCGGTCCTGAAAAAATCCTCCATCACCCCGACCGAAAACCAAGCCGATCGGTCGATTTTTTCGATTTTTTTGCAGTCCGTCGGATTTTGTAACACCCCTATGATTAACAAGGCACCAGTCCGATCATTAGATATAGTAGATACCATCCATAAGCACCCTAGCAGATACAAATCTATCTTAAGGCTGCGTTCTTAAACTTAACTTAAATTTAAAAATTTTATTCTTATTTGAATTTTTTTCGCATTTGTTAGTTTTGCGCAAAAAATTTTTAGGTTATTGATTCGTCTTGACTAGAGGAATCGGAAAAGTAAATTTTTTTTACTTTTACCCAAGGTTTTTGAGAAATAACCACTTTTTAGCAAAAATAAATGACTTTTTCAACTAAAAAGTGGTTATTTCTCAAAATACTTGAGTAAAAGTAAAAAAATTTGCTTTTTCGATTCCTTTTGTCGAGACAAATAAATAACCTAAAAAAATTGACACAAAACTAACAAATGCAAAGAAAATTCAAATAAGGACAAAATTCTCAGATTTAAGTAAAGTTCATAAGAATGCAGCCTAAGAATATACTAGAAGCTGACGTACCTAAAAATTAATAGACTGGTAAGATTTACCGTAAACTAATAGCAAAACAACAACAAGAAGAAGAAAGTAAAGATAACACTCTTAATCAGAAAATTAGGGATTAGAAAAGCCTGTGGAATGAGGCATGCACGTATGGTGGCACCCTCCTAAGAGAAGATATGTCCCCTTCTGCACTAGGGTGAATGACGTTCTACTTCTAAGATTTAATGATCCTCTAAGAAACTTTGTGTGCAGCTAAAGCTTACTTGCGAAACCATAATTGCTTGTATGCTCAAAATATAGGAGTAGCTTCATAATAAAATTTAAAACTGGGAAAAACGGTGGAATTGAAAGCTTTGGAAGAAATCAATCCATCAAAAGCAAAATGTGTTTTGCCTTCAAAGCATCTAAACCTTCAATCCTAATTTTTTAAATTTTTGAATTTTTTTGGTTAGAGAGAAAGGTCAGAGAACTACTAAACAAATGTGTTTTATCTTCAAAGCATCTAAATCCTAGATCCTACTTCCTCTGTTCCATATTTTTTTTGGAGTTTTTAAATATCCATCTTTAGATCTCATCTCATATAAGTATTCATCCAGCACTTTTTAAACAGTTATGTTTTCATCCTTTCAGATGGTGAATTTTCTATATTACCCTTTTAATAAGATATTCTTATGTAGGTGTATATTTTTCTTCCTAAATTAGTGGGATTATAGTAATTATAGTTACCTAAAATCATGGGATGATTAATGAATTTGAATAGGGAAATTTTGAATTTTCCAAATCCTTAATGGATATATTCTAAATCCTCTCTCCTTAACTTCATGATTTTCAAATCCTTAATTTTTGTGAATTTACGTAAAACATGAATACACTATGCTTATTTAAAAAATATGAATACACCATGTTTTATTCATGAAAACATGACTAAATTAATTTTAAAAACATGCAAAACATGAATACACCATGTTTTTAATTGACCCTAAAAAATATGAATAAATAATCAACCATGTATTTCATAAATACACCATGAAAAAATTATGAATACACATATTTTATTCATAAAAACACAAATAAATAAACATCAAAAACATGAATACACCATGAGAAAAAAAAATGAATACAAATGACCTTAGTGTTTGGCCCAAAAGTTATTTTGTGGGCTTGTTTTATTTGGTTGATGGCCCATTAGTATTTCTAGTTCTTTCCGTTCCGCTAACAATTTATTTCACTTTTTTAAATTTTTTTTGTTTTACCTTTATTCAAAAAAAAATTTCTCGTTTGTTCATTTTACACCAAATTTTTTTGACTTTTTGTTTATTTTTTTACCAAAATATTTTGAACAATGACCACTTTTAAGAAGAAAAAAAAATCAACTTTTTTTTACTTAAAAGTGAGTCTTATTCAAAATATATGGATAAAAGAAAAAAAAAATTTACTTTTCCGATTTGTCTTGGCGAGACGAATCAAAAAGTTAAAAAAAAAATGGCGCAAATCTAACAAACGAGAAAAAAAATTTAAATAAGGACAAAATCAAAATTTTTCTAAAAATTATGGAAGGCTTTTGTCTTGACAGAGAAGTGGCAGCCGAAGATTCTTCGGCAAAGAGAGAGTGCTGTGTGTGCTAGAGTTCAAAGCGAAAAAGGAAGAAAACATGTAAGTGCTCTGTGTGCGAGTGTTTTTCTCGATGAGAAGAAAAAAAATGAAGTGCAGCCTTGGTTTCTTCCATCCTATAGCAGATTGTTTTGGATTCTTTGCGGCTGATTGTTCTCCATTTTTGGGTTCTGTCTTGTTGAACTCCGATATGTACGACGACGCTGAGAGTTTTGACAGCGACGGCTGTTATGTGGCTTGTCTGATTCGTTGGCTCCACCTATATTCTGTTGGGTTTTACCCCAATGTGAAAAAGAAAATAAAAAAGAAACCGGAAAAAGAAAAAGAAAAGAAATTTGGTGGAAACCGGAAAGTTTTAGATCATTGGTCATTGATTGCATGGGTTGGACTGTTGGAGCCTATATCCTACCGTTATCCTCCCTTGTCTCTAACGGCCCATTTAGATGCGGGGAAAGATTTGAGGGTATTAGTTAATAAGGGGATAAGATAGTAGGGGTATTAGTTAATAAGGGATGACCCACATTGATGTGATATTTATGGAGGGGGGATTAAATAGTAGGTTGTTTGGATAAGGTATTAGAGAAATGAGATTAAATAGTACTTCGTTTGGATGGAGGATTAATAGGGGGTATAAGGAAGGGTAGATGATGTAAAAAAACTGTCAAATGACCGTTTTGCCCTTATGCAGTCCCAAACTTTATTATGTATTACATTATATATAATTGCAAATATAATTAATCTTTCACAATTTAAGCCGTAATATTTATTTTTATTAACGACTTAACTCATTTAATAATATGAAAAAATAAAAAATTTTATTTTTATTTTAAAATATTCGGTTATCTAAAAAATTTGGGTTGTTTTTTTTTTTTTTATAAACTACATTGAGCAAACTCCTTTGTTTGAGCAACCTATTTTCTATGATGTATTTTTTTCATGTATATTCTATGTGTTTTGGTAAATGTAGTACATCTAATGTCTTTTTTAAAACCTTTAATTATCAACTTCTACAATCATCAACTTCTTCTCCCTGATACCAACAGACTACTAGGATTTTTAAAAATCCTCCATGCCATTTTAGCAAGCCTGATTTAGACAAGCTAGATCACGCAACCCTAACCCACCAACAACAAATTTTCCAACTCTGCCAAACCATCCAAGAAAAATCTAGATACCACCTTCTTAACTTTATTTAAAAAGTAAACCGAAGCACAGAACACCGATAATAAGGCTCCGTTCCAGAATGATATATAAGTACTTATTTTTTAAGAAGGCAATTTCAAGCTCAAAAATCATGTGCTTACGCAAATAATTTTCCTATCAATATGGATCTTATTTGATAGATCTCATTGAGATCTTTAATACGGTGCAAAAAAAATTGAAAAATTATTTTTCGTTTACATTATTTTTGAGTTTGAAAATGTAAAATAAGTACTTATTTTTTAAGAAGGTGTTCTGAAACGGGGCCTAAGTAATTTGGTATGATGAACAAAACATGCTTTGCTTTCATAAGCTTTTGGTGTATTTTGGACTGCATAATACAATCTTAATTTCCAAATTCTCGAAATTATATTTACAATTTCATTCCGAATCAAATAAATGTGCCAGCAAAATACAACATACGAAACCTACGAAAAAATTACAATGCTCTTCGTCTTCTTGGTCTTCCTTTGCTTCTTTTTCTTGTGGGACTCGGTGGCGTGCTTGGATACGTGTCGAACACTTGTTAGGATGGACAGAGGTTGGACACAGCAGTAACACAAAAAAACTGCTCCAAAACAGCCTCCAATCTTCATTAAAATTGTAGTTTGGACACACACAGCAACAACCCCAGAGCAGCATGTTGATTTCTGCAGTTTGCGCGCGCACACACACACTGGTGTGAAATTTTAATGTACTCGCAAGCGCACGAATCGTACCGAAGTATAGTAATGCAAGAGCGAGGTCGAACCCACAGGGACTTGTGATTTTTTAATAGGAAAACTAAATAAACTTAAATCGATTATACCCTAACCTAGTTGACAAAAGTGTGATTGATTCTTAAACTAAAAGTGAACAGTAAAAATAATGACCTAAATTATCAAATACGAGAAAATTAAAGCTTCTTTTTAATCAAAAGAGAAAATACTAGGGTTTCGGAATTCACACCCATTAACTCGTATCATTAGATATTCATGATTATTGACTTTACCCAAAATTTCTTCATGATAATCTAAAAGCTAATTTTGTTACCATGGAAAATATCATCGTGAAAGTTCATCAAAAAGTCTAATGTTTGTTCCTCTCCGCTCACAAGTATAAAACCAAATCATTAATTGTATCCGCTTTTAACAAATCACAATAAATATCCAGTTTTATAATTAACGATGAAAAACCAGCGTTCAATGTTAAAAACAATTCCAAATCATGAGAAAAACATGATTGAACTCATATCTAGAATTTATTCCTAACAATTGATTTGGAGTAAGAACAATTTAATCGAAATCAAACCACATATTCAGGTAAAACCAAATCTCACAGATATATAATTGATAGTCATTAATGGGGTTTCATCCTCAACCCTAGTTAAAGAGTTTAGCCGCTCATGGAGTACGAACACATAATCATATCATAAAAGAACTCCATAGAACAAAACTTACGAAAAGAAAACAAATGCGTAATTCTTTCTCCTTCTTTTTCTTCCCTCGGCCAAGATGATGGTGCTGCTCGGCAACGGTGATGCTGCTCCCGTAGTATTGCTAAGGCGTGGTGGTCTTTTCCGTGCATGGAAAGTCCTCCTCTTATACATGCCAAGAATTCTTGTGCCAAAAAGATCTCTTCCCTAATTAAATCCTATATTTAAAGAAATACAGTAGATTTCCTAATTCCTTTCTAATTTGCCTTGGCCTCCCTTTCTTATGAAATCCAATTCCCATTAGTGCATCAAAGGGAACGGGTAAGGTGGATTCACTTTCCAAAGATTTGGCCGAATTTTGATTGAACGTTAAATTTATTTCCTTCTTATAGCCAACGTCCATTTAGAATGGGACACGATCCGACACTTTTCTGCAATTCCAGATTGACTTTGGACTCTTTTAGTTTATGGGCCAAATACCTCTAATTATCATCTTTTCCTGCAAAATTAATAATTCAATGTAAGTAACTGGAAAGATAATAATCTAGTAAACTACGAGTAATTAAGGGCTAACAACATGTGATACTGGGGCCTCTAAGTAACAATATTTTGTGCTCATCACACACACGCAGAGAAGAGAACAGAATAGAAATAGCGTGGACACAAAGCAGCCAACAACTGGACAGAGGAGCAGTCAATATTGCATAATAGCCCACAAAAACCACTTATGCCATTTGGCTCAGAAAACTATCATCATAGCCCATACAAAACCAGCCCAAATAACTGCAATAAACCAGCCACCTAAACTGCATTGCACACCTGAAGCCACTTTGGGCTAAGTGCAGAAAACAACATCTACACAACCCAAAAACAACAAGCAGAAACAGCAAGGTAATAAGTGCAGAAAATTGCAAGCTGCACAGACACACACACACACATACTGTCCAGTGGCCACTCATTGGCTGTCCAAAGTTGGAACACAGCCCCACACACACACGCGCTTGGTACTCATGGCTTAAAGTTGCAAAAAATAAGCATTTGGGCTCAGACATTGGAAGTAATCATAAGGGCACTCATTAGCTGCAACTAATGTTGCCCCGCCAAGGTACCTACCTCAATTAACAAATGAATTGACTCATCATTGCCCTTGTTAGTCACACATTACTTGCCAAAACCTGTCATGCAAAGATTTATAATATTACATCTCCATAATTACCAAATAAGTGCACCAAATGTACCAATACAAGGCCTACACCTATGAACATTCACCATTCTTCATTGGATATTTCCACCCAACGTTCACCTTACACATTATCGACAAGCATAACTTCCCAGGACATCCTAGTGCTTAACGGTTATAGTACATTGTCACTTTAATTCAATTTGTTATTCCAGGAGATCAAGGGTGAAAAAGGAAGCAAGTTAAAAAGAACCCATCCTTATCTTTTAATCAGCAAAGCACAAGCCATCTTTTGAGAGAGTAAAATTAGAGGCATCTACTTCGTATGCACTAAACTAGCATAACGGCTCTTCATCTGTTCATTTTCTTTTCAGTTCCTAAACATTGTCTTTCTTCAACAACACAATCCAACCAAAGCAATTAAGTAAGTTCACATGTTAATATGTGGCAAAGCTGAAAATGCATAAAGTGAGCTTCGTCATTGGTGACATTACTTTATGAAACAGTATAATCATGGAGTAAGGCTAGCTCTCCATGTTATTCCGGTTCACAGCTGCTGATCCAATAGGATCAAATTGGTTTTGACCATCACTTCTAGAGAATAATGGAACCATGTTTGTCTGTGACCGAATTATGGCGTCGGTTATATGCCCAACAATACTAATTGGGATTTTCTTGCTATTCAACATAACAATTGGATGCATAGCTACTAATTGGAGGCTTGGAGCTATAATCCGAGTCTTGATTGTATTTTCGATATTCGTTAATCCAAACAATACATGGGGGAACCATTACCAGCAAGTAGCCAGGGAGGATACCTAGCAGCTACTGAAATATGCTCTCAAACGGATCAAGGCCCATATGACATTTCATCTACTCAGCATTTCAGCTACACAGGTGCAGAAGGTCAATTATCAATGCTTTCTTAAGTTTAGACCTCAACAAGATCTACCAATTTTATTTCCTCGTCTATATATTATTGTGTATGTGTGTGCGTGTGTATATATATATATATATCGCTCCAATTTCTTGTTCATGAAATCAAAATCGAAACAAAAATGCAAAAAAACCCCTAATCTGGGTTTGTCCTGTCTTCGGCCAGCCACAACCCAATGGGTTCAATCACAACAATGGCGAGATTGAGAGAGAGGTTTCTACCGGAAATTCAGTATTGCATGTCTAGAATCACAAATCCATGGAGTTAAACACACAAAATCGCAGGTACACTTAAACACCCACACGTCAATGTACTCAAAAACCAAAAATAAATCATCCTACAACATTATCAAACTCCATACCTGAGTTAATCGAACCTCCAAATCGCTGCACTTTCAAGGGGGATTGGGGGGTTATAATTTATGAGGACCTCAAACCCTACCCAAAAATAAGACCGCCGATTCCCCCATCTCCGGTCTTACCAAAGGAAGAGGATAACCGAAGACCCCTGCTACTTGAGTTCCCAAACGAGGGCAAGAGATGTGCCCCAGGTCTTGGATGAGGGGTCCCTTCCGGCCCGTTTGGACGCGGGATAAGGATTGGGGGTATTACTCCCTCCGTTCCAAATTGAGAGTCCCTCTTGGAAATTCCAACTATTTAAAGGGACATGCAATCATTACACCTACAATACCTATCATTTCCACCATTACCCCTATATTCTACCTACTTTACAACACTTATATTCACCTATGAGGGACATTTTTAGAAAATCACCAAATTTTTCCTTCCATTTTTGGAAAATGACCATCATTTTGGAACAACTCAAAAAGGAAAGATGGACCTTCAATTTGGAACGGAGGGAGTAGTTAATAAGGAGATAAGATAGTAGGGGGTATTAGTTAATAAGGGATGACCCACATTGATGTGATATTTATGGAGGGGGATTAAATAGTAGATTGTTTGGATGAGGTATTAGAGAAGAGGGATTAAATAATACTTTGTTTGGATGGAGGATTAATAGGGGGTATAAGGAAGGGTGGATTATGTAAAAAACTGTCAAATGACCTTTTTGCCCTTGTGCAGTCCCTAAATGTATTACGTTATATATATAATTACAAATTTAATTATTCTTTCACAATTTAAGCCCTAATAATTTTTTTTACTTATAATTTAATCAATTTAAAAGTATCAAAAATTATAATTTGTTTTTTTATAGTGTTTTATTTTATAATTTCGTTTATTTTGGATCAAAAGGCAAGCAATAATTTCGTTTTTTTAGCACAGTGGATGGGTGGGATTGCATGGGCACACTTCCAGTCTTTTTTACAATTTCCTTCTTTACTGTTGTAGACCGAGCGAAAGTGGGGGTGTATATAAAATACATGTGGCACACATGCACCAAATATTTTTCCAACTCTCTTTTAACCCTTCTGCTGTAAAAAGAGAGAGACAGGACAGCGGTAGCTGTAAAGAGAGAGAGAGAGAGAGAGAGAGAGAGAGAGAGAGAGAGAACAACTGCAGAAAAGGAAGAGGAAGAAGAAGAAACACGACCGGAGACAGAGCTTTCACGATCGTCGTCGATCTTCGGCGCCTCCTCGCCGTTGTCACGGTACCCTCTCTCTCTCTCTATTTTCCATTTTTACCGATCTGGGCGTGCATGTGTGTGATGAAGTACAGAAATGGGAGGTTGGGGGTGAGGGAAGGGGGATAATGAGGGGTAGAATCGTCAAATTCCGAGGGGAATTAGGGGGTATAACTTATGGGCACCTCAAACCCTGTCCAAAAATAATAACCCTGATGCCCCCTTTCTCCGGTCTTAGCCAAGAACTGGTCTTCTTGAAAACCCCTCTCTTTGTGGCTCCCAAACGGGGGCAAAGTGTGGGCCCAAGGTCTTATGAAGGGGTGAAAGATAATCGCCCTTCTCATGGATGCATCCAAACGACCCCTTCTTTTACTCCATCCAAATGACCCCCTAAAGCTCTAAAGCTTTAAAACTAAGGCCTCATTCCAGAAATCAAATAAGAACTTATTTTTTATTGAATAAGAAGGCTTGTTCCTCCAAAAATAAGAAGGATGTGCTTATTTTTCAGAATTTATATAGGTACCAATGGGCGCCGGAGAGGGAAATCGTACCGTCGGCCGCGTCGGGCAGTCTCCGGCCACGGGACGGCTGATCCGAGTCGTCCAAAAATTCTAAAAAAAAAAACCGAGGGGGCCAGCGCGGGAATGAATGGCATTCGAGGTGCGTAGGGTGCTTGATCCGAGCACCCCTTTTCCGTGTATATATGATGATCCCTCGGTTTTTTTTTTTAGAATTTTTGGACGGCTCGAATCGGCCGTCCGGTGGCCGGAGACGGCCCGACACGGCCGACGGTATGATTTCCCACCGCCGGCGCCCATTATCATAGCAACAGTCTTATTTTTTGTATAAGGCAATTTCAAGCTCAAAAATATGTGTTTACGCAAATAATTTTCCTATCATTATGGATCTTGTTTGATAGATCTCATTGAGATCTTTAATACGGTGCAAAAAAAATTGAATTTTTATTTTCATTTACATTATTTTTGAGTTTGAAAATGTGAAAGGAACTTTTTGTTTGAGTTTTGTGGAATGACCCTTCTTATTTTTGAATGGAAAATGGCAAAATAAGTATTTATTTTTTAAGAAGGTTTCCGGAACGGACCTAAGAGAACAAAAAGCAATTGGAACATCTGCGATAATTTGTCCCATTTTTTCAATTGTGTCCCTCAATTGTCCAGCCACAAGTTCAAACCCCGGGGGTAATTTGGTACATTCGTCTAGGGCTTTTTCACTTGGACAAGAGAAAGCCACGTAATAAACCAATTCAAGGGTTTGTTTCTTGCTCCTCAGATTCCGTGTTCCCACATCGTCATTCTCTCTCTCTCTCTCTGGAGCTCATCTCGAATCTTCTTCGATGGACAACCTCTCGATCAAGAACCTCCCCAACCCACGTTTACTCCTCCGCCTTCTATCTAACCAGAGTTCTGCTGCACTGGAAGCTCTTCATTCAACGGAGATGTTCCTCTTAACTCTTTCGCCCGTCCGATCCCCTGTCATCCCTGACCGCGCCTTCTCCGAGATCGAAACCCTTGGCGATTGCCAGTGGAGGTGCTTTGGAGCCGATCTTACGTGCTGCGATCTGAGATTTGTGCGCTGTCATCCGTCAGGTTCGGTTCTTGTTTCTTCGATTTCTCTTTTCTATGTCGATTTATATGGACGTGTGTGTGTGTGGAGTTGCGTGTTTTTCTGGCGTGTGTTTGTGGGGTTGCGTGTCTAAGGTTTCGGAGGGGGTGGGAGGTGAGGTGGGGGAGGAGGGATTTTTGGAGAGAGAGGGGTATGGTGGTGTGAAGGAAATGGGGGCTGCTTTGTATGGAGATAATGATGGGTTTTGTTCTGAGTTGAGGAATTCTGCTTCCAAGTTTTGGGCTGAAAGAGCGAGTGTTTGGCAGGTTTGATGATCCTTTGTTTGTCTTTTATTCTTGTTCTTCGATTGCTTTAGTTATTGGTGGAGTTTTTGCATAATTTTTTTTTCTTGTTTCTCTTCTGTTTGGTAGCTTAGAATATGGAATATGGAATTGAGAGAAAATGAAAGAAAGATTTGAGTGTCTCAAGGGGATGGGAGTGGATCCTCTCCCATTATTGGAATTGTCTCACTAGTGCCAGTCGGACGAATATATCTTCATGTGAAGATATCCTACATTGTGAGAAATTATTTGACTCTCCGGAACTGGGGAGGATCCCATCCCTAATGGGATTTGGGGCTGTGAAAACAAAATGTAAAAAGACCAGCATATTTGTTTCCTTTCTTCCTTTTGTTGTGTCCTTGCAAATTTCAAGTCAATTTTAAAGAGGACTGGTGTTGAATTCTGATGACAGCTTGACTCTGCATTTGCGGCTAATGCTGTTTTGTTACGATAAGGATATCAGCTTTTGGAAGTTTCATTTCGTAGATTGGTTTTGCGGGAATGGTTTGTTGTTTTGATGCCATTGACGTTGGAAAGATTGCTGCTTCATGTGTAATTGCTATTGTTTAGGACCATATCTTTTGAAGTTGATCACCGAGCGTTAATTGGCACCAAAAGTTCAAATTTAATTGTGTGTTTAGCTCATAACCAAGTCCCATCAACACTCTTCCTCGTGGAGTGCTGATATAACTTGCAATTTGTCTAATCATTTGTAGTTCTTTTGTTGGGATTTTGTCCTCATCCCCTTATCCATGACTTGGTGATATTTTAATCTTTGTTGGTACCCACTTGATTTGGCTTTTTTTGAATCACAAACAACTCTTGATTTCAGTATTTCTTGTTGTTTACCATTGTACTTCCACATTTGACTGGACCACTGCTCATCAGTCTTCTTATCACTGTTGGGGTATCTTCTTCCTACATCCCTGTCATCCAACTGTAATTGGTATTATTGGACCCGACTTATTTCCAGTTAAATAAGTCCTGGTAAAGACAAATTGCATTGGAAAGTTGAAAGATACTGATCAATATGAGGGCACTTCTGTTGGATTTTATTTTATTTTTTATTATTATTATCTGGATTGCACTACGGAGCCTGTTGCATAATTGGAGTCAATTTTGTAATGTTACCAATAAAAAAGGGGTTAATTTTGTGATATATCTCTTTCATGGACTCATCTAGGTTTGTTGTGGATATTCCCTTTTGTTCTTGCTTTCCTGTTTTTTCTTTTGGCTTTGACTGTTAATTTCTTTTACAGAATTTTCCTTTTCTGAGTTTCTAACACAACAAATTTTTGCACGCACTGAAGGTGATTTAGATTTTCATATTTGAGATGTAGAAAATGCTTCTCGTGCTATAATCCCTTCGGAAAGTGTGGTCCAATTAAAAATCATTAGTTCATGTGGTACTGTGATAGAATTGGTTCACAAAAAGATGAAGTTTCCCTTTCATCATGAATTGGACTCATAATTAACT
Source organism: Rhododendron simsii (assembly GCA_014282245.1). Classification (NCBI taxonomy): domain Eukaryota; kingdom Viridiplantae; phylum Streptophyta; class Magnoliopsida; order Ericales; family Ericaceae; genus Rhododendron; species Rhododendron simsii. Next base: position 38,279,755 of record CM024955.1, read on the forward strand.
TGCAAAATCTCCTTCTTGGCCAACATTATACATTTTCCCAACTCTTACTGTTGCTTTAGCTGCCAACTTGGTGAGTGTTTAACTTTGGTAATTTTGAAGGGACTTATCAGATTGCTTAGGAGAACTTAAGACTTGGGATTATGCTATTTCCACAATATGTTGATTTCATGTGTTCTTTGTTGCAGGATGTACAGTATGAATCCCTTGAATCATTGTGTCATATGAAGCATTTTGCTTCAAGGTAAATTTGGAGAATATGCATTAAAATATTGTGTCACAGTGTCAGTTGTAGCATACTGCAACTAATAGAAGTGCGTCAAATGTTTATTCTCAGAAGGGAGTCCCCTTGGAAGTTGGAAGGTGAAGCCTCAGTTGTATCCTCTAAACTGAAGTTACTCCAGCAGGAACTGCTGAATTTGGAAAGAATTGGAAAAAGTGATCTATCCAAGGTATCGTCAAGGATGCGGAAGCAAACAAGGAGATATCAAGCTCTTGCAGGGAAGATCGATAACTTATGTAGAAGAATGGTAATAATGCATAACAAGTTAGCAGTCTTCTTTTGCAGCTTTGTGCTTTTACATAAAATTTGGTTCGTCTTCTTTCACCCCCAAGTCTTTCACGCGAGTACTTTAGTGATCTTTTCACTATATGTCACTGTACTGCTACATACAATTCACATTTCAATTAACACCGCATCTTTTTTTTTGGACAGCTATTATTTTTCCTTGTACAGTAATTGATTTCTTTGCCGATCAAAAGAAAATTGTCGTACAGTGAGTAGAAATTAATAGCCAGGATTTTGTGAAAGACGAGGATGGCATATCAATTGGTTCATTAGATTTTTGGGATGTAGAAGATTTTTAAGAATGATGTTGCGCATGGACCAGAGTTGTGAGGACTGGAAATCAGACATCCAAGTTGCAGAAATTTGTATTGATCAAATACTTGAAACTCTATTTTATGCTGCTTTAAGCTGTTTTCATTATCAAGTATGCGTAGTACATGGCTGTGCGAGCATTTATCTTGATAATGCTGTTTGGCTTATCAAAGGCAAAACTTGTTTTTCAAAAAGTTTGCTATCATAGTGAATCCTATTTTCATTAGAATCTATCATTGTGCCCAAGTAAGTAACTATATGTTTTTGTTCATATGCATGTATAGCTTGGTAATTTTATGGAGGCTAGATTTCATTTTTTGGATTTTCTCAGGACTTTAGAGTGATGACTTCACTGTACTGATAGTTGTTAGTTTTGTTTTTGTCTTCCTCCTCAATGCTCTGATAGGAGAATATCTAACTTGATAGACCAAAAAAATTAAAATACTATTAAAAGTGTGTACCTTTTCCTTTTCTATATGCAATTTCCCTCTTAACCTTCGATGATTGCTTTGCTCTTAGGTTTGTTTTCCATTAGAGTATTATGATAATTTTAGTGTTATCTAACCTGTTAATAAAAGAACGTTGAATGGGTGGCGATATTTGGTCTGGTTTTTCCTATTAAACCCCTAGATTGGAGGGGTTCTAGGTTTGCCCTCAGGAGTATTTGTCATCAATATGCAATTTTTAACTTAGACATAGATAATTGGTCCACTTTTAGGTTTCCCCGCTGATAATGGATCTTACCATGTTCTTACTGCCGAGGCTCAGAAAACCATACATGCTGTGTCGTACTGTAGAGAAAATAACCACGACCAGATCACTTTTAAGCCAGATGTCAAATTCATGCGTGACTATGGTGATTTGTTAGAGTTCGGTGGCGATCTTGAATGGACAGCAGAGAATGATTTAGTGATTTGGTTCAGGGTTGTTGATACAGTTCCGTACCGGCCGGTACCGGCCGGTACGTTCCGTTTCAGCACATATCCGGTACTCTTTGCCTCCATTTCCGTTTCGTCCAACTTTTCAGCTGATCTCGGACGATTCCGGCGTACCGGGCGAATCTTGGCCGAGAAGCTGTTACCGGGATTTTCGTCCGGGATTTTGCAGATCTTGACCGGAAGCTGTTACAAGGGCATCTCTGCCAAATTGCAACAGAGAGAGAGAGAGAGAGAGAGAGAGAGAGAGAGAGAGAGAGAGAGAGAGAGAGAGAGAGAGAGAGAGAAGCTTGTCCAGTTGTGGCCGATCGCAACCCTCACAGAGCAGATACCCGTGTATGCACTTCGCCATGACTGGTTGAGGAGAGAGAAAAAGAGAAGCGGAGGCGGGGAGGAGGTGCCGAGGTGTGCTGGTAGAAAATGACAGAAAGGATTGTTTGTTGCTAGTATTACAAGTGACCGAAAGACGAAATTACCCTTGGTTATTGCTAGTATTACAAGTTACAACTTACACGTGGGGCTAGTACCTAGTTACCTACTGAGAAAGGCTTTGTTTTCATTTATTTCTTTGAGCTTATAGTTTTTTTAAAACAAAATTTGAACTCATGATTTGATATTTATGGGAACTTATATTAATGAGAGTGTAATTTGTGTTGTTTAATAAAAGTTTATGTTATAATAAATTGAATAACATGCAAAAAATAACCGATTTATAACTATATAATGTAAATAGCGCTAAATCTGAAACGGTACCCGGTATCTGACCGGTACCGGTACGTACCGTACCAGTAGCAAAACCGGTACCCTAATCGGTACGGTATTCAGAACCTTGATTTGGTTGGAGCCATTGTGCAGAATTCATTTGTGCGATATAGCACTACTGGTATTTATCTAGCATTTCAAGTCATTACGATTTATATATTTTTGCTTGTTGCTGTGCTTTATTAATTTGAAGAAAAAATTAGAATCGCTTGCATGTAGTTTTTTCACTTTCTATTAAAGAAACTTCTTTCTTCTAGGTGTTGGCTGTTCTTGGTATTTAGCACACATCTCGAACCATGATCTAAGTAGCTTAATGGTATGGTTCTGTAATTTTGGAGGAATATGATGCTGTCTTTGATTAGCTTAGTTGCTACTGTTCATTGAAATTTGAGAAGGATTGGCAACACTAGATTAGCTCGACAACTTGTAGAATAACAAGCGATTTACTAAACAAGCGGACACAATAACTTTCGAATCAGAAGTAACTTTAGGAAATCAATCTGCTTTCCCTACTGTGTACACATGGTTTACCGTCTTAAGATATCTTATCAATGTTGTGCAGGTGGACAAAATATACCTTTTAACACACCTACGAAAATTGTGAATGAGGAAGTTTCCCTCACTGAAATGGAAGGTGCATCTTTCACTCGGAAGGTACCTCAGACCCAAACGTTTCACTTGTAAGGTACATCGTTTCTCTTTTTTGGAAAGATATGGAAGGTATACGATTTTTTGGGCCATTCTTTCTTTTAGGCGGGCTTATTTTGCTGATAGGACGATCTGTGTTTGTTTTAACAAGGTACGATCGAAATGTTTGTGTTTGTGTTGAAGGTTTCAGATCTAGACTCAAATTTAGGACTTTGAAGAGCAACCCCCAACTTTCCTGTTCTTTTGCCTCTGGTCTTTTAAGATCTTCTCTTTCATTTAGTGGCAAAGAGTGCCTACAGTAGAACCCAAATGCAACTTTGGTGAGTTAATGAAAAATGGCCTTGCCTATTAACTCTAGAATGCAGATAAAGACTTATTCAGGCTTATTATACTATTATATTTTATTATTTGTTGTATTGATCATCTATTGTATGACTTGTGTATTCTTGGTTTTAATGATCATCTATTGTATGACTTGTCTATTCTTGGTTGTAATGATCTTCTATTGTATGATTTGTGTATTCTTGAAAGTTAAGTGTTAGAAAAAATGATTGTTGAAAGTATGTTTGTTCTTTGGTTGCTAATATAGGTTGTATATATATGTTACAGCACTATGGTACGTCATTCGTTCTCTGTATGTTTGCTGGACTATGGAAAGGCATCCAATTCCAAGAGTTGGTGTTCGTCATTGTTATTTTGTTGTTACTGCTGAGGTCGGAAAAAATTATTGTTGCAACATCATACCCAGGACAAAGCACGATTTCCAAAGCACACTACAGATTCGTTCATGACTATGTTGATCGATTGGAATTGGGTGTCGATTCACATTGGACTTCGGAGGCCTCCTTGGTAATCTGGCTAAATGCTATCGCTCACAATTCATTTGTGCATGAAAGTAATGTTGGTATTCACTTAACCTTTTCTTTGATTAAAGTTTTGTGTTTATTTTATTGCTTTCCTCTGTTATTAGTTTAAAAAATTGGATTTCCTTGTATTCATAAAGAGTTGTATCGGTAGTTATTATTTTATTAAGAAAAAATTCCCTTCTTGAGTGTGGGTTGTAGCTGGTATTTGGCAGAAATTACAGAGCTCCATTTGACTGGTTTAATGGTTTGATTATCTAACTTACTGTCTTTTATTTAGCAATCATAGAGCCATGGATAATGGTGCTTGTGCCATAGTTAAAATTCTGCTTATAACTTGATGCTGTATATATGTTAGCAAGCCATGTAAGTGCAAAAAATCATCATTGCCCTCAAGTTTTAAGCTTTTGTTCTGCTATACAATTACAAGAGGGTGCCAATCTTGCCTCTCAGTTACTGAGTTTGTCGTGCCTTCTCTATTTTCTTCCCGCATGTAGTTAAATTCATTTTTTTGTTCTATTTTCTTCCCGCATGTAGTTAGATTCATTTTTTGGCCTCTTGCTCTTTGCGAGTTAAGACCACTATGTCGAAAGAGCAGACTAATATTTACCTCTCAATGTACACACCTTGAACTTCCTCAAGCAAGCATGCAGTATATCACAGGCACAAAATTCACAGGCATGAGACTCCGCGTGCTGGCACGCGCAGTTCACCTAGTATAATAAGGAGGAATTTTTGCCTGTCAAATTTTGCCCCAATTTTCCAATTGTGTCCCTCAATTGGATCACCACTGGTTTTGAGGAGAAGGGTAATTATGTCTTTTCGGCCCTTGTGAAAAATGTGAAGGACATCAAGCCGCGTCTCCTAGCCTCCTCCTTTCTTTTCTTCGTCTGATAAGAGAGAGAGAGAGAGAGAGAGAGAGAGAGAGAGAGAGAGAGAGAGAGAGAGAGAGAGAGAGAGAGTGTTCACTCTCTCACCTCCTCCGTGATTTCTCCCACCTCCTCTGTGATTTCCTGCTACTGCAATTCACGGTAAGTACTATTCGCGGTGTAATTTTTGCTATATTTTACTTCTTCCGGTCTGCCTGCCAAATTTTGCCCCAATTTTCCAATTGTGTCCCTCAATTGGATCCCCACTGGTTTTGAGGAGAAGGGTAATTATGTCTTTTCGGCCCTTGTGAAAAATGTGAAGGACATCATGCCACGTCTCCTGGCCTCCTCCTTTCTTTTCTTCGTCTGATTAGAGGAAAGTAGAGAGAGAGAGAGAGAGAGAGAGAGAGAGAGAGAGAGAGAGAGAGAGAGAGAGTGTTCACTCTCTCACCTCCTCCGTGATTTCTCCCACCTCCGTGATTTCCTGCTACTCCAATACACGGTAATTACTATTCGCGGTGTAATTTTTGCTATATTTTACTTCTTCCAGTCTGGGTCAAGTTCGTTTGAGTTGTCCGATGAGTTTATGGTACTGTTTCGCATGAGTAATTCTGGTTTTCTGAGATTGTTTGGATGTTTTGAGTGGGTTTAGTGTTTTCATGCTTTTGTCGAATTTCGTCGTTCGATCGAGTTCTGATGTTGTTTTGTTCTGCTGATTTTACTTTTAGATGAGATTTTTGTGTGATTAGGTTGTATATTTTACGATTGTGTTTGGTTCATATATGGAGTTCATATTATATTTTTTTGATCGTAGGATCTTCGAAAAATTACGAGATGGGTTTCTTTTTACGATCGTTGGAGACTACAGTCGACGGCTACACAACTTGAAATACGTTTTCTCTTGCGATTGTTGGCAAGTCCGGCAATAGGGACTCAAGGTGATGACTTTGGGGATAATTTATCTAGATCCCCAAGTTTTTATTTCTCCTCGTTCCTTTTTCTTTTATTTCTAAGCTTTGTCACATATTAGAAATTTTAGGGTTTTCATTCCTTACTCCTTTCAGATTTTTGAAGCTCTAAACTTACGACCACTTCCATGACCTACGCCCCATCAACCAGAATTCCAGGTATGTTGTGCATGAAATTCATAGAAACAAGAATATAGTAAAGTCAGCAGATCTCAATTGAGAATTATTTTGCAGAAATTTCATTTGGAGACTAAGGAGATGGCCAATTGCAATGCAGAAACATCAACTATAGCCTCAATCGAATCTGCTCCTCAGGTACATCCTCCCCTTTTCCAAAATTTGTTACGAATACTCTCGTGTAGAAATAATTTTCATGGAAGCGCAATTCAATTTTTTGAGTAGCATTCTAAAAATAGAATAATTAAAATTGGTATTAATGGCACTCAATATTACTAGGAAAAATCTGTGTTGTGTAGTGACTGTAGTCATCATAAATTGTTGACATTGCCTATGATAGACACATTAGTGGAAACGATGATCTTATAGCACCCAAATGAGCACAAATGAAGTTCTTTCCATTTAGCTAAATCACCATGACCAAAAGTTACATTGACAAATTTTGCTGATGTTTATGGCCATAGACATTGTAATTTTTATGCCCAAAATTCTATTATTTTCATCCAATGGTTTTGAGCTTCAGTTTTGTGAATCGGACTATTGATGGTGATAACGTCTTTTGAATTTTTTGGGTTTGATTTGAAATTTTATCGCTCATATTTACTTTCATATCGCTCATATTTACTTTCATATTTGAAATTTTTTGTGTTTGATTTGAATTTTTTGGGTTTGATTTGAAATTTTTCCAGGCTTAAACTTTTCCGAATTGGATTATGGGTGGTGATTGTCCAATATGTCATATTCTTGCATAATGGGATGGGCATATCGGCATATCCTCTTTTTTACAATGACTTATACACGAAGATGATAGCGATATAGAAAAATCTTGCATAACGGGAGGGCATATCCTTTTTCTTTTATGAAAAATCAAAGATTTATTCACAATGCCAAACTACCCTAGCTTACAAATAGATTTCATTGCAATAATAGTGAAAGAACTAGAACCGCCTACATCGAGATGTGAGAATTTTAAGCTAAAATAGCACAGACTCAAAGGGAGGAGAAGAAAACAACATAGCAGCGGAGGATATGCCTGATGCATTGTTTTTTTGTTACAGTTTGTCATGTACTCAGTTTTTAGGACTCTTATCTCTAATCATTCACCTTTTTGTTGGATAGTGTGCTTTGGGTTTCCTCATTGCCTCATGTATCAACATCACGAGCCATGTGTTTATCCTCTTCTTTTTGGTTTTTTCCCCCCCTCGTCCATCGTAATTTGGGTGAGTTTATGATATGTTTTTTGGCTTGGGTAGAAGTCAAAATAATGTCTGTTTCTGCTAAAAATACCAAAAATATCATTCAGACCACAGAGTTGTCTTGAATAGTGGGTATTTTAGGTAAAAATACTAAAACTACTATTGAGACAATAGCATGAACTCGCCCTATTGTATGCCGTATTTGTAAGAGCTTCCATCATCAAGCAAAGAAATCAAAGCGCCTATATCTATATACAATTCACGCACACACATGACTGTATCTTTGTTTACATCTGTATCTTCCTTTGCACTTACTTGCAGAATGTATAGACATGCTTTTTTTACTTTCTCTTTCTGACCGAGTGTCTTGGGAACAAATGAAAGCTAGGTTACAAAGGAGCAAAGCCGAGAAAGAATGGTTGGCGGATTGGGTATCAAGAAACGACAACACTGTGCGAAGGTTGCCAATCTACGTGACCAGCGTCTCTCCATTGGTGGTTCTCATTAATTCTGGCGTTTTGGGCATTGCTGATGCCAGTAGGTAAAAGTAAAAACCTTAGCTTCTTTACTTACTTGCTAATTGTATATACTATATACTACTAAAAGTTACTCACAAAGTGAGGAAATGGTGAATGGAGTGCAAAATTCTGTGTGTTTGTGGATAAGATAAACTTTCTTTTTTCGAAGTTATGCACAGTGTTTTTTTTTCCCTTACCGTTGTAATATTTAGTTGTGCTTTGGCTGTGGTCAGAACATATTGGGCTTCCGTTTGTGATGTGCCTTTGTTTAGTGTTGATTGTGATTCATTCCTTGTGTGCCAAAAAAATACTTTCTATGGCATTTGAATTATTGAGTATATGTAGTATTTTCTTGCGTATGTAGTATTCACTTAAATTTTTTGCGCATCTGGAAAGAATTGCAGCAGGTGGGACTAAATATAAAATCCTAAGGGTAATTTATGTTTTGGCATTTCAGTTTTGGGCACTGGTAGTTTTGTATTTTAAGTGGTGATGGATTAAAATGCATTGGGTAGTTTATCTATTGTGGTGTGCTACACTGGATTTGATCTCTGCCATTTTTTGATGCATAATTTATGTTGTGAGTTCGTGTATGATCTCGTGTGCGATAAGTGTTTGCTTGTTTTTAAAATTTGTGTGGTTGGCGCATGGATTATTGAAATTTGAAGAATTCTTAATCTTGGGTTTTGTGTTGCAGTGCCATGGTTATTCATGTTCTGTTTATTTGATGGATTTATGTCAAGCATCATTATCATGATACCATGGAGGGTTTTATTATTCAATTTTCAAGGCCTAAGAGTAATTTTTGTCATCACAAAGCATCAAGGCACTGATCACTTGGATTATAAGGGTGATTTGGTTAGGTGGTTGAATGCTCTTGTGCGTGACTCGTTCATGTGCTATAGTCGTACTAAAGGCATATCTTAAATACTTTTCATGGTAGTTATTCGTGTGGATTAAAAAAACATGCTTTACTTTTTAATCAGTTTGAATAAACCACCATTCCAGTTAATTGCCATTCTTTTTATATATGCACCTCTGCAGTTCGTTTAGTGTCCATTTTGATTGTTACATGTAGTGGTTTCCAATCTTATAGGTGTTGAGATTGGACAATGGTATTCAATCCATATCGGCAGGAACTGCACCCTCCACAAGGTGAGGAAAAAAACCAATTTATCTTTCAGAGTACGGGTTCATTAGCTCTTAAAATAACTTACTTTGTGTCTAATATTATTCTTGATCATTAGATAATTTTCGCACTACTTCTGTCATCGACAATTCAAGATGATTTTCCACTAATCAAATCTGGATATGGTGCATGCCGGAGACACTCATCTGCAGGTATAGAGGTCAAATGCTTTGTATGGTGTGCAGTTTTTATATTTCTGAATAGTTATCTTCAAGGATTTTAATTATGGTGCAAGAATTTGAAAGTAGACTTGAACCACTTCTTGAAGTCTAAATCTGGACAACATTTTTATTTGGATGCGAAATCGAACTTGGTCCATACCCCTCAACAACATGCATCTAAAGTAGGAGTATTAAATTTGTCCAGGCAACGCCAACCCAACAGAAGGTACCCCAGTAAATGAAGATTCTCTGGCCATCACACACACAAAATAAAACACAGAATAGGTAGCTCTTTGCAGTTTGCATTAGTTTTTTTGCAAAAACTAACCTCAACTGGATAGCAAATCTTTTGGTGTGTTGAATTTGCCTTCCAAATACTTTCAGTATGTCTTAACTTGCATAAACTTTACAATGATAGCAAGTGTTTTGCAGTTTATATGTTTGAATTGAATGGGGAGATCCATGAGGATAACGTGGCCCTCCTCGACGGGGTGGATTATGCAAGAATTCAGGCAGTTATATTCGATCGAAGATAATATACTATTGCAGATCATTTAATTACTTCCATGGCTACAAAGTTGGTAAAGTTGCTCTCATGATACTTCATGTTTTCTCGATTCTCCTTCCCAGGGCTTGCAATCTGAGATTATTACATAGAAGCCGATGTAGGTGGAGTTCTCTCGATAGTTTTAATTCTTGTCATTACAAGCTTTTCTATGTGCGGAAAGCAGTCCATTATCTCACTTGTGCGCCATTTAGGCTGAGCACAATATCCTTATGCAGTCATTTCACATGTTAAGAAGAAGCAAAGGAAGGCCAAGAATAAATATTTGTGGCAGTTTATTTTTGTTTTCTTTTCTATAATCCTTACGACATGTTTTAATAGTTAAGACTCAAACTCTGGTATCACACTTGCGAATGGAGTACAATTTGCCTCATGTTTATATGGTGTCGTCTCTTTTAGTCAAGAAGTATCCTATTCTTTTGGTTAATTCCTTCAAGACTTGCATTGCTAGCATTACCATCAAAAGCAACACTAATCTCCCTCAAATCAAAACCCGTCCTCTTCAACGGGCACAATATTCGTGCTGTGCACGAAGCCGGAACCTAGAATATGAAAAGGAGACTTTTCGGTGTGCATTTTTTCAATTTCGGACCAATTTGCCCTTTGATTTTGCCCATTTTACGGATTGCCCAGCCATGCAAATCCAATTTTTTCTCCCGATTGTCCCCCGTGAGTTGCCGTGCGCTTGGTCTATCTGGGGTAGTTCCGTCATTTCGCTCGGCTTGGTCTGCGTACACTTGTTGCCATCCAGCATCCCCGCGGGATTCGTGATCCTACCGTTATATAAAAAGGAGACTTTCGGTGTGCATTTTTTCAATTTCGGACCAATTTACCCTTTGATTTTGCCCATTTTACGGATTGCCCAGCCATGCAAATCCAATTTTTTCTCCCGATTGTCCCCCGTGAGTTGCCGTGCGATTGGTCTATCCGGGGTAGTTCCGTCATTTCGCTCCGCTTGGTCCGCGTACACATGTCTCCATCCAGCATCCCCGCGGGATTCGTGATCGATTTCGTGCGTTGATTTCCACCTGGCTTCCTTCAAACTCTGGGGTGGGCTACGTACCACCAAGGGGTTCGTACTTGCTCTCTTCTGCCATCTCCGGTCTGACGTGAGTGATCTGTGCTCTCGGATCTCTTGTTTAGGTTTTTTTTTGGTTGGTTTTTTGCTTTCTTTGGGGGTTTTGCATCTAGCTTGCCTCGATTTCTCGATGTGGTTGTTTCTAAGTGTCGGACTACTTGTGGTTGTGTGTGTGGTGGGTACCGTTGTCGTGTTGTTTGTCTTTACACTCTGTGCATTGCCGTCGGTTGAGTGGGTCTTTCTTGTTGCTTTTGGGTTATTATGTTGTTCGCTTAGCCGTTGTGTTTCCTGTACATGTGAAGCTGTGTTAGGGTTTAGGGTCGTGGGTTCCGGGTTTGGCCGTCGGTTCTGCAGTGTTTCTTTCATTTGTTTGCTATTTTCCGTGGTTTGTTCAGTGTGCAAGGTGTTCCGTTGCCTCTTCTCTCTGCTGAAAGTAGTTTTGCTTTTTACTGTACCCTCCTTTCTCTTATTATAGTGTGTGTTGTTTTGTTCTTTTTCAGGGTTTGGCCTTCGTGTGGAGTTCGTGGTGAACAGGTGACTGTTTCAGTTATTTTCCCCTTCTATTGTCCGTATATTTTTGTTTCGTTGTTTGGTTCATGTGTGGTGGGTATCCTTTAGGGTTCTGCATTTTGGGTTGTGTTGCTGAATGCATGTTCTTCTTGGGTACTGGCATGTTCGTGGTTGATGAGTTTATTTCAGGCAATGATCAAAAGTGCCAAAAATATGAGTAATTAAAATAAATTGGTTTTGAGTTTGGATCACAAATAAACTGAACTGTTAGTAGTTTGTTTGTGACGTCTTTTGAAAAGCAGTAAAACAATTAGAGGTGATGGAGAGAAATAGGAGAGAATATGGAGCGAAATAAAAGAGAATATGTAGGGAATGAAAAGTGGTGCAAAGTGGCAAAATAAATTTACTCAACAACATGTAAAATTAAAATTTAAATGTGGAAGTTCTTCTCAATAGCATGGATTTTATGTTATCTTCCTTGTGTAGAATATATGTTGGTGAGTTCTTTCTTTGAGAATGAGTTAGGTGAATTAGGGTAATATTTAAAAAAATCCTGTGACTTTGATGGTATTTAAATTTTGAATAGAATTGATTCAAACTTTGTAGTGAATTCTTATTCCTGATCGTATGCATGCAAGATGATATGGGCTCTGTGGTTTTGCTAATTCATATGTTTGTCATCCATTATTTTACTTTTTATCATCTGCTCATAATGGTGGTACACTAAGAGCTTTCCATTCCCCTAAAAATAGAATTTGTGAAATAATAATGTTAATAGTTTTTTCCCGCACCTATCTAGAATAAGATTTAGAATCTACCATATTCAAGACTTGTGCTTGATTTTTGCATAAATGCTTACAAAACCAAAAGCTATTTTTGAATTTCGAAAGAATTGCAAAAAATTTTGCTTGGGTTTTCCCACGCATGTTCAATAGCTCTCATTATCATCTCTGTTAAACAAAATTTATATTCTATGGTTTATTTATTTTGGTCAAACCTATTAATTTTAAACTTAAAAATAGCAAGGGGAAAACCTGCATCTCATCTTTAAAGGAGAAAAAAGGCAACACGTGCGCTCTCTTGATGCCGTTCATTGTAGTACGTACTCTTCATTTAGCTTTCTATTTATTGCATTAACACTCTATTTTACTTGGTTATTGTGTCTTCCCCCACTGTTTCCTCTTGCAGGTTTCCAAGACCTTCTGGCTTTCTCTTATTCTATCTTTAGTCCATGAGACCAGGTAACAATTCATGCTTTGCCTCTTATGACATGCTGTGACATATCCTTGCATATCCCTGTGGCTGTAATCATTAGGAAAAGTTTATGACTTTTCCCTGTTTTGAAATCCTGCTGGAGTTTGCTTTTTCATTCATTCTTTTTGGCTGTCAGCTTATAGATGCTGCTTACATCATTAGCAGAATTCCAAGTAATGGAGAATAGGAAAATCTTTGCTTTCTAACGTTTTAGAAAGTTGATCTACCAGTAAATTCCTTACTCTTCCTTCCATTTAGATTTCTGTTTAACTATGCTGATCAAAATCTTGAGTTAAGCTAAATGACCATATCTTTCATTCTGTGCCCCGAGTTCCTTCAGGACAATCTGCTCCTCAGATTGAATTGTCCATGTTTGTACAATGGTTTTCTCTGTCTCGTCATTTGCAATTAATCTAAAGAAGAGAGAAAAAATAGATCCTATTATTAAGCCTAATGTTATCATGATATCATGTGCTTTCCCTATTATCTGATTGCCTGCTTGGTCCCATCCATCGTGTCGCTCTACTTTCATGACATAAAAGTGTATACCAATCTTGGTCTCATTATCTTCTAGGAGCAGCATCTGGCATGGTAGTATTAATACGTAAATGTGATAATTTTGTCCCTTTTCCTCACCTAAACTTTGTGCACTGTTTAAATTCCTTTTGAATCCCTTTGCTAATGAGAGCCTTGGCTATGGTACTTTGAACAATAGGTGCTTTAGTTGTAGACTCTTTTACTTCAAAATAAATTAAATAAATCGTATTGAAAATTGGATTTCAGGTAGGGAGGATTAGCAAACTCCTCAATTGTATGCGCACGAATCCCTTTATTGAGCATGCTGTCTCATCAAAGTTGAGAATTTTAGTAATATGGAGTTCATATCTTTTATGCCTTTTATCTTATATCTTTTGGTTATTGTTTCATTTTATATGTTCATATCTTTTAGTTATCTTATGTCTTTTGGTGTCCTATATCAGGTGTGGATCCATTTGGTAGTAATACACTGAATCAGCCTAAAGCAAGTCTCAATAGCCCTTAGGCTAAAGACGGAGGGAAGAAAAGTGTAGATAAGAAGGCAACAGTGGATGAAGAAATGAAGAGAATGAATAAACTTCCTGCAAATAGTGCATATGCTACTCATCGATTGGTTGAGGTTTCTCGATCAAGTCCTCCAACTTTTATCCATTCAGGTAGAAAAACATAATGACTGCATTTTTTGTTTTTTTGTTTTTCAGTTATAAATTCTGAGTTCATATTGCAAGCATGCATTGCAAAGTCACTAGGCATATTTAAATATGTCCACTTGTAGCTTTTATTCAGCCATAGTATTTTTGGGATGCTGCAACATTTGTTCAAAATTCATCCCATCTTCTGGTTTCCTGAATATAGTAAGTTTATAGATTGTGCCCATCTTGTCAAATGATTTCTATGGTTCTGGTGACCATTCTGCTTCATGGTGCCCATTGGCTCTCCCAACTAAGGAGCTTAACGGGAGCCCGCTCCCATTGAGATAGGAGCTTGCTCCTGACAAAGATGGGAGCTTTTGTATGATCTTTGAATAATAAAAAAATAGGAATTTATCACTTGGCTTTATTAATTGGTCTTTGATGAACTCATATATCTAGCCCAAGTTATGGATATCTAACACTAGCCCATTTCTTACACTTATGGAGGACTTGAGTCATATTTTTACTTCCTAAAACGATTGTACTTCTAAAAGTGAATACTCTATGCTACATTGTTTTCATAACATATGTACATGCTCCCAACCCTGGGAGCTTCTGTATTCCCTCGCTCCCGCGCCCGCTCCCACGCACCCGCTCCCGCTTTGTGCAACTAAGGTTTCATTTTCTTCTGCGACAATGGATGACATGAATTGGAAACCAATCAAAACCGTTCTAATATTTAGCTTAATTCCCAAGGGGATGCATTTCATGGAACAATTAGAGACTTAGAGTTCAAACTGACTTCTTCAGTGGATCTTTTTGTTCCAAACTTGATTTTTTATTATTGCTTGATGGAGTTATTCTAGCTAACTTGTTGAATTAGGTACATCTGTTTTTTGTTGGTTGGCTTCTCGTTTTAACTCTTGTAAAAGTTTGAAGGATTGACAAATTAAACGCCTCCAAATCTGTGTGTTATATTTCAAAATGTGCATTCTAAAATATATTTCACTGGTCACTAAGTTTCCATGTCATGTCCCAGTGCTGTGATGCATAGGATCAACGTCAATGAACCAAAAGCTAGCGAAACTCGTAAGCCCACATTCTTTGAGTGAACTGTGTCATAATGAGGCACCATAATAACATTGGACTGGTACTTCTGTTTCTGTTTTTGTCTCATAGCGAGGCAACCTCCAAAAGTATTTTAAGTTATTTAGAAACTCTTTCCCTTGTAATATTGGCTTCCACGTTTTTGTGTATGTTGGTATTGTGTGATATTGCAAAAGTAATTGTGCTTAGTAAAGCGGGATTATAGTAAACGTGGTTTGTAGAACCATTTTGCAGGGCCTATGTACATGATTCCTATATTTATCAAAATAGAGAAGGTGAATGGCAATGTCCTTCCCCTTTTTCATTTATTATGTAGATGAGAACTTATATGAGGATCTCTTGATAAGCTATATCTTGGTTTTCTATCTTGGTTTTGTATGAGGATCTCTTGATAAGTGTGAGATCAGTGTATTAAGAATGGAAAGAAGGAAAAGGAACAAACTATAGTAATTTTGTACCTTCAGTTATTTTAAGCCAGTTAACCTAGATGTAGGAGAATGTTGTCTCATTAAATATTCAATGCTTTTATCTATTGGTAAAGAAGTTTACGTCAATGTATAAGAAATTGACATTGCAGAGTGTAATTTGTGGATCCCATCTTCATCAAGGTCATATTCATTACGTGGTTGTGATCTTGATTCCAACTTATGGATGTAAATGTCATACCTCTGATCTTCCTTGAGCTGCCCTCTCACAGGCATGTTTTCACTGAATGGAAAAAAAAATGCTGCTGCTGAAGTTTTCCATGTGAAATCAGCCCACCGGACAGAAAGCATTGTAAAAGAATCATGCGCTGGCCATCCAAGATCAGATCGCGTCCAGAACCAGCCCATTCTGCTAATGAAGCAAGTTGCATCTATAAGTTGACAGCCACAAGTATAGGCAGAGGACAAAATTGTGTACAGCCAAATGAAACAACAAAACATCCTCTACAATGGACAAAAAACATCCTCTTCAATGGGCATGATTCTCGTGCTTTGCATGAGGCAGGACCTAGTAATAGCATTAAGGGTGAGTTTTTGGTAGGTTACGAGAGGAAGAGAAATTAAAGTGAGTAGAAAGAAATTTGGGAGAATATTGTGTGAGTTTGAGGGAGATAAAAATACCAAGAGCTTGAAAGCTAGAGTAGGGTATTTTGTATTTTATTGTACTCATTCAATATTAGTGGAAGTTGTTCTCCGTGGATGTATCCAAGTTTGGGAAACCACTTAATCTTGTGCTTTTTTGTGTGATTGTTTTTTTTTTTTTTTTCTGTTACACTTTCGTTGTGTGGGTGATCGGGTATTTTACCCAATATATTCTTGAAGGTCTCTAATAGGGATTAGAACTAGGGACGAATCTAGTGTAGACACATGTGACGCCTTAAAAATTGTGTCCCAAAAAAGGCCCCCTAGTCTAAGTTCGTAATATTTACTATCCTGAATATTTCTGCGTTAGCTTGACTGTTCCAGCTGTAGGAATCCGCCTATCCACAGGTGTGATGCAAGTTGGAATCCTGGCTCCTACATCCTCCATTTTTTTGTGTTTTAATGGTTAAAACTTAATACACACACCTCTTCATGTTTTTTTAAGCGTGCAGACCTCAAACCCAAATGTAAACTATCTCGTGTAGCATTGGTACCATAGAGTCATTTACAATAATGTAATTTCCTACACAAATCAATTATTATAATTCTAAGTTCCACATAAAATAAAATAAATATGTATTTTCTTTAACATTTTATTTTATTTTTTTTACAAGCTCAACATCAACTGTACAAGAAAACTATTTCATGTATATATATACTCATTTTCGAATTAAATAATAAAAATTGATGTAAGTTTGCCTACGACTTTGAAACATACAAGGCCTCTGTTGAAAATTTCTAGATCCGCCATTGATCAAAACTCGGACGTGGCGGCTGTTGATGGCGTCGGTTGTTGGCGGAAGATGTCGGGGACTAGTGGCTGCCTCGCTGGTTGTGGCATCAGTAGCGTTGGGGATCGACTAGTGGGGGAGCCACAGACGATGGGGAGTAGTCCAAATGGAAAGCCGCGGTGATGGGTTGAGTGGAGGAAATTTTTGAGCGAAGAGTTTGGGATTGGAAGTCAGAATTTTTGGGAAAGAATTGGGGGAGGAATTTTTGGTGGGATTGAAAATTGTAAGTTTTCATCCCAAAATTCCAATCCATATATATATATATATATATATATATATTATATGAGGGCATTATTGGAATTATAAAAAAGCGAGAATGAAAACATAAGTGTTCAAATTGATCGGGATGCAAACTTACAGGGAGTGGGTTCTGAGCGTGATTATTTAAATCTCCCATTTTTTCCTACCTATAGAAGAGATCATTTTACATAAAATATTAAGTACGGAGTACAAACTTGGGACACTTCTTCAATTTTGAGAGTTCACGAGGTAACTAAGTTCAACAACTTAACCAATACAATAAATAAGCCCATTATAGGATATAAACAAAGATAGAAAGGAAAAACCCTCCAAAGAAAGAACACTCGCACGCAAGTGGAGTGACTCGAATTCCTGACCTACTAATGAGATACAAGAGTCTTAGCCAACTGAGCTAGCCACAGTTGGTAAATAACTCCTCCGTTCCATACCACTTTCACTTTTTTCTATTATTTTTATCTTCTTTATATCTTTTAATTTATAAAAAATTTATGATTTTAAAGTTTTTGTATAATAAAATTAATTGAGATATATTAAACAAGATCCATATTGGATTTTTTTTAACATTACAGATTAAAAGATATGCAAATTTTCTTAAAATGTTCGGAATAGTAACATGAACACTAGATATGGAACGGATGGCGTAATTTTCTAGATATTTGAATTGTTTTGGTGTGTGTGTGCGTGAGAGAGAGAGAGAGAGAGAGAGAGAGAGAGAGCTGCTAAACAAATGTGTTTTGCCTTCAAAACATCTGAACCGTCAATCTGATTTTCTAGATTTTTGAATTTTTTTGGTTAGAGAGAGAGAGAGAGAGAGAGAGAGGGGACAGTGGGAGGGGATGTGATAATGGAGGAAAAATTATTATATGTCTCTGGAGTACAGCCACGTGATGCCCCATACTCATTTTCAATACATAGAATGTGAATAATGCTGGCGTGCATCAAACATGAGACATGAAAAAATTAAACTATCTTTTTTATCAAATACTGGTGTGCTCGTCCATTTGATACACGAGGCTGAAAAATTTATCCCGTGCATCGAACATGCACAACACTTGTGCAATTTTTTTGCAATTATAAATACTACTATTTTCCAACACGATGTTTACCAATTTTTACGAACTCTACATCTTTGCGAGTGGTCGCGCGGCTTGCGCCGGATAGAGGAGGATGGGTACGTGTGTGCTTCAGCACGAAAGGCGGTAGAAGAAAGAAGCACCGCTAACTGAATAAATGCAGACAGGATAAGATGACTTGGTGACTTGGTGAAGTTTGCGAAAGAGGTGGATGTCGGATGGTGACCGAAAATTATGGCTCGCCACAGATGAACGATTAGAGAAGTCGGAATAATTGGGGCTAGGCTTATAAGATGGCCTGTAAATTAACGTAAAAAGCAACTCGAGATCGATTCCTTACCCCCAAAAAATTTCCTTATCCTTGCCCAAAAAAACTCGAGATCACGATGGATCTCTTGAGCATTCTAAAAGTTTTGTGCAAAGTGGTGAAAAGTGTATGGACACTTTTCCGAATTATATTCGAATGGATATTTGCTTTTTTAGATGTGGAATTCGAATTCAATGTGGTAAATATAGCTCTTCTCATATACTATTTCTATATTGATTATAAGGTGCGTGATCTTGACATCATGCTTGTGAGCCCTGATGTGTTGCCGGATGATAAAAAGCCTTTGATCTTTGAACGTGATAATTTAGAATTCCAAATGAACGGGATCTGCGTAGTACTGGTGATTTTAAGGAGGAGGGCCGGTCAGGCAAACGCGGGTCCAGACAACGAACATGGAGTGACCATCATGAACATGGTCCCCAGAATTTGGGCAATCTTGAGGAGGAGAGCCGGTCTTCCAAATGCCCCAGCGAACGCTGTACAGGGACCCCCGACAACAATCGAAGGGAGCGGGCCTCAAGTGACAAAAGAAGGAGGTGGGTCTCCGACAACGCAAGGAGAGTCGTCGCCTAATGTTAGGGATCTTAGTTTGGAGGCTACAAGCCAGCGAAGAAGGCCGGAAATACTGGGCACGCAAATCTCAAGAATTCTTGGATCCAATCCTCCTCCTACCAAGGACGAGGAGGGCCCAGCCCTCCCGGCCCCGTCTCCCCGAGCATCCGAGTTTTAAATTTTTTATTCTGTATATACCTGAATTTAAATATTATTAATAATTATTCGTGTATAACTTCTTATAATCATAGTAATTTGGGTCTTGTTAATGTATGCTCCTAAGGCACATGATAGGAATACATTATACCTCCGGAATTCAATTCCACTTCCATGGGAAGTCTACGCGTAATAATTGAGCAGTCAATTTTGTTTTTAAAGAGTTCAACTGTTTATGTAATGGACGGAAATGCCCCAGCTTCACATGTTAAACATTTCAACCCATGTTTTCTTTCTCGGTAATATTCTAAGCATGCATTGATCTCAACAAATTTACTTGACAAAGGAAAACAGAAAAAGTCGGGCTATTGCCGTTCTCCCTAAATTTTGGTATTCTTTGTTTTGCGCAATTTGTTCTATCTTTTTTAAATTTTGGTTAGATTCACATTATATTTATTGGATTAATTGTCCATCTCAAAGAAAGGAGTCTAAAAATATAATCAAAAGCAAAAAAAAAAAAAGTTTCACTAAAGACAGAAAATACCAAACAACTGGTATTTTTGTTATCTTTGTCGTCTTATATGAAAATTTTAAAAGTTTAATTCATGTTTTTATACTTTTTTGATTTGTCTATTCAAGAGTAATGATTAATTTAAAAAATTAAGATAAAAATCTAAATAAAAAATAACGGACCAAAAGTTGAGGGAGAGTGGGGCATGAAGGAGACCAGCTATAGCATGTTAAGAATTTTTTTGATACTTATCCGTGAAGATAAATATAATGATGTTAAAAAAAAAGCATGTGAAGATTTTTTTTTTGGTACACAGCATGTGAAGAATTATTTGCTTTATGGTGTAACATTTTCGTTTCTCGTTCAATGTACCCGGCCGGGGGAGTCGAATCAAGAAAATGCAGGGAATAAAAATGAAATGGTAGCTAGCATGAAGGTTTTGTAAAGGGTATTTTGGTCTCAGCAAAACTAGTTTTTCGCTTTGTCCACTACTCTAGCTAGCCTATTTCCTGGTTTCATTATTCCCAGTGTTAGTGGGGTTAGTTAGTTTCATTAAATGATGGTTAACATATGCCTTAGGGGCACATATTAACAAAAGCCTAGTAATTTTAATTTGATTTGATAAAAAGTTGGTTATTTTACATTCTCGTGTCTTAATTTCTTTCATAAATAAAAAAATAAGTATGCAATAGTTGAATTAGCCTAAGAAAAAAAATCAAAATAATTGATATACTTTAACTACATTAGACTAGAATCATTTCAATATATAAATATAATATATTAGAAAGCAAAAATATTATGATAAATAAGAATATATTTCGATAAAAATATGTGTCTATTAAGCCGGCCCCCTCAGATTCAAAATATTGGCTCCGTCACTGCCTCTTGCTACTAAAGTGTTTGAGAATGAGCAGTAGAGCATCTCCATTTGACATTTTAAAAAATGTTACTGATTCCCATTCTCCTTTTCCGTAATCACCTTTTTTTGTCCTCTTGTTATGTTGATCTATAATAAAATTAATCATTCAGTTGTGAATTTTTTCTTGGAAGGCCAATATTGTAAATTTACATTTTTTAAAACAAAAACAAAAAATAAGTGTGGTCATAAAAAAGAAGAAGGTGAAAATCACTATCATTTGAAAAATGTTAAGTGTGGTCATAAAAAAATAGAAGGTGAAAATCAACCATCATTTGAAAAATGTTCATTGAGGCTGCCAAATGTGTTAAAAATGCGGCCTAAAAGCATGTTAAGAATTTTTATCAGCTGGTGAATGAAATGTGCTCCACTTGACACTAAGAGGTGTTTTTTTTTTTCTATGGTGAAAAAGAACTTTTATTAATATTTGAAGATGTTACAAAGATTAAAGAACAATGAGAGAACATAGTGTCTAAACTGAGACCCAATCTGACAATCTCTAGATTGAGAAGATACCAACCAAAGAATGTTGTGAGGTGCTTGGTAGTAATGCTTTACAGTATTAAAAAATAGGTTTTTGTTAATAAAAGCATATTAATGGCTCCACATTATTCCACTTCTACGGGAGTGTAACACAAACAATGGTTGGGGTAATCAATTGCTTGTTGGATAGATAAACCTTTTTTTATTTGACGGAACTGGCCCTAGCTACCCGATCAACAAAATCTTAGTAAGATTTAAGAATTGACCAAATAAACATGAAACTTTTTTGGAAAAAATATTTGCTCGTGTTCTCTCCGGAATTTTCTGGATACAGTATAATTTTAGCAAACTTAATTATCACATATAGACCAGAAAAAAGAAGAGAGGCAAATGAATCCCACCTAACCACTTTCTCCCTTACAAATTATAATGGTCCGAGTTTTTGAATAACAATTTTTATTTGTAAATATATATATTTTTATTTTGTTAATGCCCTGTTTCCCTTAACTTTTGGGGAAAAAAAAGTTAGTTTTGCTCTAATTTGAATTTATTTTCGCATTTGTTAGTTTAACGTCAAATTTCTTTACTTATTGATTCGTCTTGACGAGAGGAATCAGAAAATTAATATTTTTTTACTTTTATCCAAATATTTTGAATAAGGACCACTTTTAAGTAAAAAAAAAAAAATTCTTTTCTGTTGGTTTTTTTTGCTGAAAAGCGGTCCTTATTCAAAATATTTGGATAAAAGTACAAAAAATTTACTTTTCCGATTCTTCTCGTCGAAACGAATTAATAAGTCGAAAAATTTTAGTATAAAATTAACAAACGCGAAAAAATTTGAATAAAAACAACCAAAAAAGTGAAACAAGTTGTTAACGGAATAGGGCCTAAGTTTATTTAATGCAAAAAATTATTATGTCGTCACACAAAATTTTATTCCGTAATCGATTGTGTGCGCGAGTACCCGGCGAGTAACTTACTTTAGTGTGCGCTTGTGTTGCACTAGATCATCTTTCTCCATCCTGATACAAATTGTACCCAGCCATTTTTTCCCTCCTACGTGGCCCTCCCTCAACCATTTATCCTACTTACCACTTTCCTTCCGAGGTAAGTTTAGGCTCTGTTTGCAACCCTGAAAAGGAAAGGAAAGGATAGGACAAAGAAAGAAAAATTAAAAAAAATTCCATTCCGTTGTTTGGTTGGAAGAGAAAAAGCGAAAAAAATAAGGATTTCAAATGTAATGAATTGTAAATTTAAAATTTAAAATTTTTTCTCTTATTTTTCTTTCATTTTTCTTCTCTTTTATTTTTCTTTCTATGGGTTCCAAACAGAGCCTTGGTCATGTTCCAGAAACCTTCTTAAAAAATAAATAGTTTATTTTACATATTTGAACTCAAAAATAATGTAAATGAAAAATAATTTTTCAATTTTTTGCACCGTATTACAAAGAAAATTCATATTGCATATTTTTAAATTTCAATAAGTCCATAATTTTTTAGTTTGAAATTACTTTTTTAAAAAATAAGAACTTTTTTTTGCTTTCTGGAACAGGGCCTAGTCTTCTTTCTTCTTTCTTTCCTTTTTGGAAGTCAACACACAGGGAACTCGAGAGAGAGAGAGAGAGAGAGAGAGTGAGTGAGGAGGAGACCGGAGCCACCATCTCCACTACCGACCGAGATCACCCACTGCTGTGCACACCATCACCACCACCATCACCGAGCTCCACCGCCGCTCCAACCCGCCCCAAAATCTCTCCAAACCCCGTTTCGCAAGATGAGATAGTTAAATTCTAACTCCCTAAGTATATTGATATGTGATTGATTAGTATAACAAAATTTATAATGTTGTGTGTTTGTCCTTTTTATCGCTTTCAAAGAAAAGGAAACAAAAAAAGGACATTGAATGGAAAAAGAATGAAAGACGATGAGACACCTGTTATTAGCTTGGACTCTCTACTTGTGTTGTATCATCTCACAAATCAACATGTTATAGTTTATCTCATGGTTGTTGAAACATGTAATGTGGAGCATGAGATTTTAACTTGGCTCGTGGTAGTTAAATGTGAAGTAACTAAAGTATGAATCTAATTGTTGTGCACTAGTTAAACCCACACAATTCATTTTATGATAATTGAGACTACAGTGATTAGCTATTGAAGTAACTAAAACCTCACGTTTATTTTCCCACTTGTATTCATGTTCTTGGATGGGATTTATAACCTGGGAGTAATTGTTCACATGGAAGTTTGATATTGGTCACTGTTATCATTAGCATTAGCAAATATTATTCTGAATGTTTACCATGTGTTCTACTAGTTATGTTTGTCATTGTGGTATTGTTAACGAGAACTTAGAATGGACATTAAGTTCATTGGGAATTGATGTACGTACATAGAAGATCACATAGACGATTTTTCTATTTTTGAGTTCAAGGAAATCGGAAAAGATAGAAGATGATGTGATTGGCGGTTAGCCAGATGAATGATATTTTAATGGGATTCTTGGAGGTTATCCAGTGAATCCGAATCTGTTGGAGGTTATCCACAAAGTCCAGCTTGGGGGAGGTGAAATGAAACCAGGGTATGGCAATTGATTGTTGATTTGAAACCTTAGGATGTAGCATTGCATGATCGCTCTTTTTGAATAAGAGATAAAAGGGTGAAATGTGTTATAGTACCAGGTTATGGTCTATATACTCCCAAGATTACGGTTAGTTCTTTGTGGACCAATGGTTATGGTTTAGTTCCCTGGGGATTTCATCATTGCAAGGTGGTTGATGACTCCGACTTAGTAAATATCTTAGGTCGTTTCATCAGGGCTCCTGGTTAGGCAAGCAAGGGGGAGCGGTATCATAAATGGCCATAGTCCTAGTGGTTAACATGGGAGGATGTTTCTTAAAGGTGAAGATTCTAGAATTCACTGAGTTAATGGCTAGTAATTGAATTTCATCGTTTGCTGCTTAAATTGCCTTTTAATTTAACCATATTGTACATGTCTTTGTTTGTAAGTTATAGGTTTCGGATAGGCTTTAGCTACTGAGTACCAATCGCTCATGGTATTACGTTGCCCTAGTACATATACATATATATACTATTTATATCTATTGTATAAAGTATCTCTATGACTGGGAAAATATGATTAGGAAGTGTTTATTTTGAGCAATTTTTAATTGAATCGTTTAATGAAAACTACTCAAATCAAGCACTTTTCGGTCATATTTTTTGCTGATTTCTCGCGGGGATTCTTAAAATCAAGTTTTGATCATATTGAATGGTTTGGATCATCGAAATTTGATCTGATTCATGAGGTCCGCATTTTATTAAAATAAGATATCCCTTAAAAGATCCTGTCTGATATATATATATATATATATATGGGGGACGGTTCAATGGACACCCTAAAACCTTCGGGCTCCATGGCCGCAAGAACTAGGTTTTAGAAATTGCGGGCCGCAAGGTCAGTTTTGTCCAGCTTTGCGGTTCAAACGGTTTCAATTCGAAATGACTTTTCGACCTTTCAAACACCATTTTTGACACCCGGACTATTTTTTCTAGACTCCTCACATCTCAAAGATCATATCTTGTTAAGATCATAATTTTTGATTAATTACCTATTTATAAATTATTTATTCGTTATCTTTTCAATATTTTGCAAACGAAAAATCTTTGCAACATCATAAGCTATGTTATTAATGCCCGAGTACTTTTTTTTAGACTCTTTACATTCCGAAGATGAAACCTTGCTAATCTCAACATATTTTGTTTATTAAACAATTTATTATCCATTTATTTTACTTTCAATAACTTTTATTAATATCTTTATATAGATTAATCTCGCGACCCTCCGGACTCAATTTTTGACACTAGATCATATTGCGTAGGACCGTAGGACTCCTATTAAGATCATGATAATTATTCTAATATTTTTTTTCCTATTTATTGTACATAATTAGTTGTTAAATCTAATTTCTTAAAATACTAATGTGAGCTGATATATATGTATATATACATATTTTTTTTGGTATTATTAAAACTTTTATTGATAAAAGTTTCTTGCTTTATTAATAACATCTTGGCCATACAAGACTAAGGGCAACGGCCCATTCATAAAAAGCTTATGATTGCATTGCTTGTTGCTGTTTTAATTACTATTTTGATTAATTGTATATTGTTCCAATACTCGATTTGAATGCTAGATTGGACCCTAGAGACATGGGGTGGTATGCGAATAGATTTCATCTAGACAATATTAAGTTAATGAGAAAATGGTAAAGTATTGGAGTTGTGAGATTGTAGATTCAATTTGGACCATTGCAATGGTGAAGGTAACTTGTTGAGCCCTGTATTGAAATGGGTTACCTGCGGGGCGTGGTGATTTTATTGTGGTGACTTATGATACGCCATGGGAAGTTCCAAAGGGTAATCGTGCCTTTACAGGGCCAGCAAGGGGGGATTATCCCATGACACGGTCATAGTTAGTGTCTTAGGAATGGTGGCAACCCTAATGTATGGTACGCCATGGGAAGTTCCAAAGGGTAATCGTGCCATCTGCTATGGTCTTAAATGAATTCATGCAAAGTAAATAACTTAGATGAACTCGTTTAGGACCCCGTGTGCAGGACAAGCAAGGGGGGATTTTCCATGACACAGTCATAGTTAGTGGTTATGGGAGGAAAAGATCTTATGGATGGGATCTTAGATTTCACGTAGAGTTAATGGTTAGTAATAAACCGGTTTATGTGAAAAATCTCTGTTTTACTTCTTCGTATCATTATTATATTGCTTGCTTGCTAGTTGTAAAGTAAGAGGGGTAGTTGGGTTGGATTATTTTACTGGGTGATTTATCACTCACGGATACGTTTGTATCCTGGTAAATCGGTTGCTTCAACGATCAATTTGCCAGAAGGTGCAGGATTCAATGGAAAAGCAGTTGGACACAGGAGGAATACCATGGGTAAAGATTGAGTATGCTTGGGATATGTATCAAGACTAGAGTCAGCTCTAAAGTTGATGTATTTTGAATCAGTAAATCTATCTTGGGATTGTAATAGTTAAACATCTATTTTGAAAAATTATATTTATTTAGCAAAATTTTCTTAAGAAATTATTTTAAATTGCTCCTGAAAAATCGGGGCGTTACAATAAGATCCGAAATTTCATATAGGTTGAAGAATATTAATGAATTATTTAATTGTTTTCTTTTTATGTTAATTGCAATGCATTTCAAATATATATGTAGCCTGCTATTTGTAAGTTAAGAGTTTCGGGTAGATTTTGGCTATTGATCGTCTTCGTTCACGGTACTGTGTTGTCCTGGTCTTCAAACGCCGGATACCGAAGACAGAATAAAAGAAAGAGCAAAATTGGGTTGTAGGAAGAAGTTGAAGTGACGATTACCAATGAAGAGATTGTCGACTCTAATTTCGTACCCTTAGTTGCTCTGTAATATTGTAATGTGACTTGAATTGCTAGGGCTTTTGAAATGTAGACACTTCAATCTGGACTTTTTAGATTAGTTTACTTTCGATATTTGATTCTCCGATGATGAAACGGATCAAGAATACCCCGGAAATGATAGTATGTTTGAGTTTTGAGTGTTTGACACCCTTTTGAATCTAACCTAGCCTAAGCCAATTCAAAAGTCAGAAAACCCATCTACATGCGTTGGTCTGGAACCTGCGCGCGTGGGTCAAATAGACATGTGTTGGTTTGACTCGCGCTCGCCAGTATGAGACCCGTGTGCGCTGGTTAAATCCCATCCCATCACCTTTATTAAGCCATGATCAGGAGGACTTTTAGGGCCGGAGGAAGGCTTTATTTGGCCCTAAAGGTAGTCTTCACCAAGGAACAACTCTTACACCCCATAGTTCACCTTTTCTCTCTCATCCAATGAGAAGGAATGCTTAAAGACTAAGACACCAGCCTTTCTTTGGTTGGTATCTCTCTCCCATCCTCTATATATACTCCCCTCTCACATCCTAGCAAAGGGATTTTCAATTTAAAAGGGTTACAAGATTTGAAACTTGGTCATCCTTCATACAAATCAAAGCACACAGCAAGCAAGTTTTTAAGGAACACACCACACCTACTCCCCATACAGCCACAACATCAAAATCAAACACTGCCATCCAACCTTAACTCAAAGCTTAATCACTCTTTCAAACCCAAAAATTAATGGTATAACACATTTGTAATGCATTTTGTTCTTATCCCTGAGGGGAGCTGACAGAGTCAAGGATGGTAATTAATACCAAGTCCTGACCCTAAAGCTGGCAAAGTTTCAAAACCATTTTGGTGAGAACCAACGCGCGTCGGTCGCTTGCTCCTGTGTGCCACTTCGTGGCTATGCGCGGATCTGCATGGGGACTGGTGTCTTGCTCTTTTATGTCTTTACCTACATATACATCACTGCAAGCATGCTAAAAATTAGTTTACTGCTTTTCTTTGTTAGAACTGTTAGCTTTAGTTCAATATTTATACCTACTACTATGGAGTACCCCTGGGGTCTTTCTAAACATGTCCCAGAACTCAGAAACATGTAGAACCAAACATTGGTTTGCAGGCTCAAACCCGTGAGCGCAGGTTAGTCTATGACCAGTGAGTGGTCTTTGTATGGTTAATTAGGCCTTGGCCTCTGTTTTTATCCCCGCACTATTTAAGGGGTGTTTTGGTCATTTGACTCATTTGTTAGGCTTTTCAGCATTTAAACTATATATTAACTGCCATATAAACTGCTTGGTTTGTCCTGAGTATACACTGGTCATTCCAAAGCCTAAAGGGTTGAAAATAAGAGCTATGGGTTTAAACCTACTGGCACGCGCAGGTCTTGGTGTGGCGCACACAGGTCTGGTTAGTATATAGTGACTCGATTCAAAGTTGCAGGAAGAAACCAGCATATATTGTGTAGTGGCCCGAATAAATGGGGCTCTGTACCGAGCCCGAGGACATTACCGAGGACTCCATACCGACCCCGAGGACATATTACCGAAGGCTCCGTACCGACCCCGGGGAAATATTACCGAGGGCTCCGTGCCGACCCCGGAGACGTATTACCGAGTGTACCCGAGGGCTCCGTACCGACGTCCGAGCACAGCACTGAGGGCTCCCAAGTAAGCCTCCTGCACCTAATGTGACAGCATTGAGAATAATCCTCGCAAAAGGCTGACCTGGCCATGTGCTCCGTAACCACCTTATCCAGTGCGTCATCTATGATGTCACCCGAGGCGGTTACCCGAGCGTGACCTCCACGCGTTGGCTTGAAGGCCAAGCAAACCTAGGTCTATAAATACAAAGGGATGCTTATTGTGAAAGGTATGCCGTTCTTCCCTAACCCCCAGACCTAAACCTCTCTCCTTACATCTAACTTGATCGTCGGAGGGTTACTGGGCTTCCACAGCCCTAGTGACTTGTTGTAGGTCCAGCGGCGGAGGCGCAGAGCAAACGGAGGAAGGAACCTAACCAGAACCACGGTCAAGATCCCGACAATTGGTGGAAAACGCCGGTTTGGTCGTCTAAAGCATGAAGTAACACTGTTCATTGCACTGTTCATGTTTTTCCCGAGGCCTATCTCTTTCCCGAGGCCATAAACGCTCTTCCCGTCATGGCCAAACATTCGTTAGGGAGGACGTTGTTCCTTTCTAACCCGAGGCGTATCTTCTTCTTCCTAGATCTAACTTGATCGTCAGAGGACACACGGAGCTATAAGGAAGGAGCCAGGAGCGGAACCCGAACCGACTGATCCAAATCTGAACCCCCACAATTGGCGACTCCGCTGGGGATTAGTCGCTCTCTTTGATGTTCGCTCGTCCCCTTCAACAGCTCCCACCTCGCTCGGAGGCGTTCTTCACGACGGAACTCTTCCGTGCCTACTTCGTGCCTAGGTTTCCCGAAGCCTAGCTCACGAATCAACGGAATCCTTCCGTCCCTCCTTCGTGCCTAGGTTTCCCGAAGCCAAGCTTCCCGAAGCTGAGCCCACGAATCAACGGAATCCTTCCGTCCCTCCTTCGTGCCTAGGTTTCCCGAAGCCAAGCTTCCCGAAGCCGAGCCCACGATTCGACGGAACCCTTCCGTGCCTCCTTCGTGCCTAGGCTTCCCGAAGCCAAGCTCACGAATCAACGGAATCCTTCCGTCCCTCCTTCGTGCCTAGGTTTCCCGAAGCCAAGCTTCCCGAAGCCGAGCCCACGAATCAACGGAATCCTTTCGTCCCTCCTTCGTGCCTAGGTTTCCCGAAGCCAAGCTTCCCGAACCCGAGCCCACGAACCGACGGAACCCTTCCGTGCCTCCTTCGTGCCTAGGCTTCCCGAAGCCAAGCTCACGAATTAACGGAATCCTTCCGTCCCTCCTTCGTGCCTAGGCTTCCCGAAGCCGAGCCCACGAATCGACGGAACCTTTCCGTCCCTCCCTCGTGCCTAGGTTTCCCAAAGCCTAGCTCACGAATCAACGGAATCCTTCCGTCCCTCCTTCGTGCCTAGGTTTTCCGAAGCCAAGCTTCCCGAAGCCGAGCCCACAAATCAACGGAATCCATCCGTCCCTCCTTCGTGCCTAGGTTTCCCGAAGCCGAGCCCACGATTCGACGGAACCCTTCCGTGCCTCCTTCGTGCCTAGGCTTCCCGAAGCCACGCTCACGAATCGACGGAACCCTTTCGTGCCTCCTTCGTGCCTAGGCTTCCCGAAGCCAAGCTCACGAATCAACGGAATCCTTCCGTCCCTCCTTCGTGCCTAGGTTTCCCGAAGCCAAGCTCCCCGAAGCCGAGCCCACGAACCGACGGAACCCTTCCGTGCCTCCTTCGTGCCTAGGCTTCCCGAAGCCAAGCTCACGAACCGACGGAACCCTTCCGTGCCTCTTTCGTGCCTTAGTTTTCCGAAGCCGAGCCCACGAACCGACGAACAACTTGTATGAGGCTCAACATATCTCTCTGGGGCTTGGTACACATCAAAACATTCGGTCATACTACTCGTCAACTCCTCCCAAACCAATAAAAGGTTAAGAGAAGTTGAGGGGCTATTGTAGTGGCCCGAATAAATGGGGCTCTGTACCGAGCCCGAGGACATTACCGAGGACTCCATACCGACCCCGAGGACATATTACCGAAGGCTCCGTACCGACCCCGAGGAAATATTATCGAGGGCTCCGTGCCGACCCCGGAGACGTATTACCGAGTGTACCCGAGGGCTCCGTACCGACGTCCGAGCACAGCACCGAGGGCTCCTGAGTAAGCCTCCTGCACCTAATGTGACAGCATTGAGAATAATCCTCGCAAAAGGCTGACCTGGCCATGTGCTCCGTAACCACCTTATCCAGTGCGTCATCTATGATGTCACCCGAGGCGGTTACCCGAGCGTGACCTCCACGCGTTGGCTTGAAGGCCAAGCAAACCTAGGTCTATAAATACAAAGGGATGCTTATTGTGAAAGGTATGCCGTTCTTCCCTAACCCCAAACCTAAACCTCTCTCCTTACATCTAACTTGATCGTCGGAGGGTTACTGGGCTTCCACAGCCCTAGTGACTTGTTGTAGGTCCAGCGGCGGAGGCGCAGAGCAAACGGAGGAAGAACCTAACCAGAACCACGGTCAAGATCCCGACAATTGGTGGAAAACGCCGGTTTGGTCGTCTGAAGCATGAAGTAACACTGTTCATTGCACTGTTCATGTTTTTCCCGAGGCCTATCTCTTTCCCGAGGCCATAAACGCTCTTCCCGTCATGGCCAAACATTCGTTAGGGAGGACGTTGTTCCTTTCTAACCCGAGGCCTATCTTCTTCTTCCTAGATCTAACTTGATCGTCAGAGGACACACGGAGCTATAAGGAAGGAGCCAGGAGCGGAACCCGAACCGACTGATCCAAATTTGAACCCCCACACATTGTAAAAATGTACCATGCAATATATAGTGTATAATAGTATTCATAGAGATACTTTATACAATAGATATAAATAGTATATGTACTATGAGCGATTGATGCTTAAATTGCCTTTTAATTTAACAGTATTGTACATCCCTAAGGAAATGTGTTCTCTCACCATAAGGAGATACAAAATGCATACTCAGCCTATTTAAAGAAGAAATAGTTTCAATGAACTTGAAAGATGAGGTAGACCTCCGAATGGTTCAAATTGATTCAATGTTGTCCCCAGAGAAGCACTGCACCCGATCAGACAGGTTCGAAGAATTCATCGACGTCTTGACATGGTCTTACAAAGAAACACGCCTGGCGTTGATCCTGAAATAAAAAAGCATCAAATCCCCTGCCTCCGGATGCCAAGCCAAAATGCAGAAGCTCAGAAGGCTCCGGACCTCGTATCATAGTCAAGGGTATCAACAAAGAGTCACCCGCGCATTCAATTAGAAAATGAAGTCTAGAGATCTGCTAGAGGGGGATCTGGTTACTAAGAAAGATTGTGCTACGATTAGTTGACCTCCGTAGAAAGTTCCAACCCAAGCGCTCTGGATCCTTCATTATCAAAGCCATTTTATCTGGGGTTACGGCCAAAGATCATCGACCTCAACGGCAATGAATTCAATACCATGGTCAACCTGGATTAACGCAAATGTTGCTTTTTCCTGAGAGAAGCTCGCTAGGCTAAACACCCCAAGCGTGGGCAGTTCTAAGCAAAAGTTAAAGCAGCCAGTTAGACCAAAAACCGATGAAGGCCAGTTAGGCAAAAGTAAATTGGCGATAGTCGAAAACTCGCTAGACCGAAAACCTGAAAAGGCGGTTTTAGGCAAAAGTTAGAGCGTAAAAGGTGACGTAAAACACTCGAGTAAATTTGGCCTGAACTATGCTTTGACCTGATTCCCCAAAATGGGATACGTAGACAATCTCTCTTCGAGACTCGGTCACAATCTATCAATTTGATCCAAGGTTTTGATGCATCACCATGGTCGAGAAGATGACAAGCTTCATCTGTTCAAAGGGGGAAAACCCTTCATCTTTCAATCTTATTTCAAACTACTACTTCAATTTTAAAGCTAAGTAAAAGCCTTAAAATATTTGAAGCATCAAAAATAGAACGAAATGCTTATAAGGCCCAGTGGGTCCATAGTTTATTCTAAGTTCAACAAAGTCTGGGGTGAGCAGTTACAGCGGACTTGTAGTCATACACACTAGTTTGATGTTCAAGCGCGCTTGTTCAAAGTGATGCGCGTTGGTCTCAAACCTGCACACGCTTCTTCAATTCCTACAGCAGACAGCAGTAGGCAGCCATCATGCCTAAAGAAGATTTTGGACTTCCGCGGGAGTATTTCAAGTTTAAATTAAGGTCTCAACGCCTCGAAAGTTGTTTTAAGGGCTCTTGCTAGGTTTTTCATGCTGTGCAGATCATGCGGGCCTAATGTGACTGTGCGGCCACTGTACCCCATGTGTGTCATGCCCCGCCCCGGAATGACACCCAAAGTGGGCCCGAACCGACACGACCACATGGCATTCCACACCAAATAACAACAACTAAACAACAAACCATACACAAAACAGAGTAAAACCCCAGCGGAAGACTTAACATTATTATAAACAAGGTGTCAACAACTTTACGAACTTACATAGAACAAAAGTTGCTGCCTCTTATCCCAACACAAGTAATTAAATACTAACAGAGTTTCCCACATAATTAAAAACTTGAAGTCATATAGTACTTGACAACATTAGTCACAAAATGAGTTTAACAAAAAATCAAAGTTTGACCGATAGACAACCAACTCGACCACAAACACTAACACTTGATACTATCCAAGTGTCCCCAAGATGCTGACCGGTAGTGGACCAACTCTACGACCACCTGTGACCTGGCAATCCAAAAAGGAAAACCAGAGTGTACCCGAAGGAATATCTCACTTGAATGTAAACTACACAAAACTCATCATAAGTACCCAATTGCATAATCACATGTACAAACACCAACATACAGTGGCACGTCTGCCACATCCCATGTACCCAAGGTATTGTGTCCCGCACACCACATTCCCATTCACCGTTAATCAGATGGCATGGCCCACGATATGGTGTGACTCACTCCACAATCCTTTAACGGCTACAATCAACACCCAACAAACACATACCATTAGCTAAATCCCAAATAGCATGATACAAAATCACTACCATGCAATACCTTATTGTATTAGTTACATATTCAACAAATACTCGGCACAGGACTATAAAGCTAACAAGAAGCTAATCAACGTCTAACGAATACAAATACGTCCAAGTCAATAACTAGAAGTGCCCCACAATAAGTGTGGAACTCATACACCACTAAATTCTCCAGAAAGATAACATATTCCATAACCAATCTGTCTTAGAACGATTATAACATTTTTTAGGTTTAGAGTTAGATCATGATACCACCACCGTTAGAAAGTACACTTCCGGTACATAAATTTTGATATAAAATTTGTTAAAAACAGAGTCCTAATGACAAAATTATGCTTGTCCGAAGTTACACAACAACCTATCCAAAATCACAGATTCTGCACGTCTATCAACTTCAAATCAAAAACTGATTTAATATGGTACAAACTAAACCACAACCTTCACATATTCCGAAAGACATACGAGTCTAGTTTCAGAATCGATAACCCGTGCGTTAATCCGATACCCGAGCTAAAAGATATGACCAATTTCCCAAAATGTGTCAATGCAGCAATTACAAAACTCAGCAGGGACACACCAACTTATAAAATCCGCCAAACTTAGAATATGCATCTAATAAATCCCAAATTGGGTACACATTATTACCACACACTAAAGTTTATCCCTGATTTTTCCTAGATTTTACAACGTAAGTAAACATAGTTAAAATCACCTCCAAACTCAGGAATTCTGTGCAGCGAAGCACAATTTTCAGCAGAACAGGCGGTGTTCGAAAATTCATTAAAAATTGAATACTTAATACTTTTTAGTAATTCTAACGCTAAAACATCACCAACTTATCAAACTTTCAGACTCATAAGGACCCATAATCAGGAGGATCGCTTAACTATAAAAAAACTGATAAAAGACGCAACTCTGTAAGTTGTCTGCTAAAAAATAGGATCCCACAGTTTGGTTTACGATTTTTATATTTTTCCATATTTCTTAGAAAATTCTGAAAATTTAACACAATACAATAGACACACTAATGAACCCTTAGCAAAAATACCACAAATTAACAAGTTTTCTAATTACCTTGAATAATTTCGTGAAGAACAGCCCCTCCTTTTTCTCCTCTCTCTCTCTCTCTCTCTCTCTCTCTCTCTCTCTCTCTCTCTCTCTCTCTCTCTCTCTCTCTCTCTCTCTCTCTCTCTCTCTCTCTCTATTCACGTACGGGAGATAAGTATGTATGGGGAGACGTATCTCCCCAGGTTATTTATAAACCTATAGAAAGATTATTGTGTGCACGCGAGACCTATTATTAACTTATGTTCTCATCGCAAATCACCCACAAAACCCTCGCAAGTTCTATTGTTTACGGTTTTTAACTCCTAAAACATATATTTCAATTAAAAGTAATT
The DNA here is from genome assembly GCA_014282245.1 of Rhododendron simsii. Classification (NCBI taxonomy): domain Eukaryota; kingdom Viridiplantae; phylum Streptophyta; class Magnoliopsida; order Ericales; family Ericaceae; genus Rhododendron; species Rhododendron simsii. The sequence continues at coordinate 38,314,279 of CM024955.1, forward strand.
GAAAAAACGAAATATTCGGGGCGGGTATTACAATGTGGGGCCAAAAACGAGTGGGCATCGCAGAACATCAACTCGATCCGATATGTGTAGGTGCTCGGATCAAGTTTCTCATTTTTGAAAAATCGAAAAAACTGGAAAGATTAATTTTCTGATGTACAGAAAGATGAGAAGCTTAATTCGAGCGCCTACATATATCGCATCGAGCTGATGTTCCATGATGCCTACTCAATTTTTTTTTAAATTATTGAATGGCTCAAATCATTCGTGAGGGGCTCAGAGTAGGCCCCATACGATATGGAGTAGCTGTAGACTTCCCGAATTCTTAAATCCCTAACCAGCAGATTTTCGTATATTTATGTTTGTACCCTCACACCTTTTTCTGACCTTAGATGACATGACAGGGCTTGCCCACTTTAAAAAACCCGGCACGCAAAGCTCCTCAACTTTCTTAAGTTGCTTGCAGCATTCTTCGTTTACGAAATTTACATCCTTAATCCTATCAGCATATGCGGCACTACCCATGCAACCATCACTCATACGGTATTCTATTTCGCAGTCCGCAGAGACAAACGCCCAAAACCTGAGCTCTGGTGCTACAACCAAAGTTGATGAGTGGAGGAGAGCCAAACAGACAAGAACAACAAGCTTGAAAGATCCATACCCACGAATTGGCAGATTTGATGATAACACTGCATATGGATTTAATTTTCCCAAAGTTAGGAATATGGCCATATTGGATTTCTGTAGTGAAAAAGATGATTACAGAATTGAAAACCCCAAGGGTTTCCTACCGTTTCAATCTCTTAGCAGTTATCCCTTACATGGAGTTATTATCGTTTTAACTATCAGGCATTATGTTACAAAAGTATAAAACGCTCGGAAGTCTTCATGTGAGATAATCGTGGTTTTTTTTTTTTTTTTTGTGTGTGTGTGTGTGTGTAAGGGGCTGTTTCCTCCAAAAAAACATATAACATACCTTGCAGTCAGGGGACGTTGAGTGTATGAGTGACGTGGACGTGCCAAGACCGTGTCATGGTCTAAACGGAATGGGAATTGCGTAGTACCCTATTTTTTGTTTCTGACTTCTATTGAGACAAATGCATCACAATCCTTTGAGAAGGACCGTGAAAATTGGTTTGAGATTGACTTGCTCGTGAATAATTTAATAATTTAATAAATAACAATAATGAAACGAGAAACAACTAAAACCACTTGTATTATCGTGAATAAAGTAGAAGAGTACATGAAAAGGATAGGAAAAAGAACAAGGATTTGGTAACAAGTCTTTCGTGAAAAGGAAATGAACAAAGGTAAAAAGAAAAGATGAGTTTTGGAAGCTGCAAGTATGACAAAGGCCCTAAAAAACAACTGATAAGGTCTTGAGAGTGCTCCACGTGTATTCCGCAAAAATTGCTCACACTTATTAAAAAAATAAAAATATGTACCACTGTTGCTTTTGATGGTAACTCCCTTGATTGATGCCACATGGCCCTTTGAATTGGTCAAAAAGTGACATAACTTCTATTTTTAGGGCATTTTCTTACTTTCAAGCTTGCACGAACCATTACATGGCTCACTCACACTCCATGTAGCAATAACCCCCTAGCAACCGCTGTAGTGGAAGAATATTCCTTGAATATATATGCTTTGAAAAGTTGTCATTCGTCTCTAAAACTGGCCCTGAAGATGCGACATGTGTCTTGTGTCTCCAACCTTTTTCTTTTATTTTTAGGAGCCTAAAATGGCTGTGGACGTTGATTGCAAATCGAAGTCCCTTCATGGTTGCCATGTAGCCTTTGAATAGGTCAAAAAAGTAGAAAATTTCCTATTTTTCACGGACTATTCCCTAATTTTGCTCATACCACTAACCATATTCAAGTGATTCTCGTGTAGTTAGCTTTTTTAACACTTAAAATCTTGGAGAATACAAAGAATATTTCTTGAGAATCTGCCTCTAAATTCAATCAAACCCTGAAAAATCTCCAACCATCTTGAAATGTAGGAGTTAGTTACTCAATGACAAAGTAAGGTAAATCTAGTGTACCCATTGTCATTTTGGGATGGGTTCATCAACCATTTATCTTTTTCGATTTAGACTTGATTAACTTAGACATTCTCATTGGCCAACCAAGCAGGCTCACTTGATTTTGACTCTTTGTTGACCATGAGTTTAGGGACGGAGCCAGGAATTTCATCACGCAGGGGCCACCGTGCATGCGAGAAAAAAATATAAATACACATGCATAATCATGTAAATACATTAAAATTCAAAATAACATAAATACATAAATCAGTTTAACTAATGGGATCGATCTTGATATATGTGTCTTGTTATTCTTTATTGTTCATATTCTTTTTTTCCATTTATCACAATTGGACGAATTCGGTACATAAGCTTTTATGTTACTTGATTTTACCAGTCAAAAAACAAAGAATTAGTATAAGTCTAGAACAACAATTGGAGAGAGACATACCTACAACTTAAATTTCACCAAAATTACTTAGGATTTTCAAAATCTCTTCTCCTCCGTCGTTATTTTCTCGAAATTGCCTTTGAAGTCTTAACAATTGGGGTTGTATGTGCCAAGTGAGAGAGAGAGAGAGAGAGAGAGAGAGAGAGAGAGAGAGGGGATTTGGTGTGCCATAGAGATTTTAAGGCAAAAAGAAATAAAACTGTAAAACATTGAACTCATCTAATGAAAGGTAAAAGTTTATTACTTGAATATTCACAATATTAACCCTATAGTTATATTTTTTATTATATTTTAGCCCTTAGCCTTTAGTAATTAATGTTGGTATTCTCGTATTTCAAATGTTACTATTATATATATATATATATATATTTATTTATTTATTTATTTATTTATTTAAAAAAATTCTACACGGGCGAACCTATATACTTTCATATGAATTTTTTTTTAACATATAATTGTAGTGTTTCTTTTTCTTCTTGTATGGGCGATTGTCCCTATTAGCCCCTTCCTATCTCCATCCCTGCATGAGTTCGGACTCACTTGCCATGTGGCACTCAATATATTATTGGCTCTTTCCAAAAGTGTCAAAAAAAGTGTGAAAAGGCCTGACCCTGCCAACTGGAGCTAGCTCAATTGTACAGACTCTTGCATTTAAGTAAGAGGTGAGGAGTTCGAATCTCCCCACCTGTATGTGAGTGTTCTTCCCTTAGAGGACTTCTTTCTTTGTTTCTGTCGTATAATAGATTTATTTCTTATATTTGTTGAGTTGTTGGGCTCGTGGACACTCATAATTGATATAGTGTCTCAGGTTTGTATTTTGTACTTCATATATGATGTAAATGATCTCTTCTATTGATTGACAAAAAAAAATCTGTGAAATTCCATCTCTGCCCGTTTTCTTGGGGAATTTGAATTCCAGCTTGCATGTAGCTTACAAACGTTGAAGGGTAGTATTGAAAAGTTCAAACTTTTTACGTGCAACATCTAGGATCCCCAGAAATTAAGTTGGGGGAAAAATGGACAAACAAAAGGAGAAGCATTCTCGGACATTCACGAGAAACAGCTTGCTTGATTTGTTAGTTACATTCAAGGTTTAATCTGTGGGGACCTGCCACTGATGACCAACAAAATTACAACTCCCTCGGCTAAATTCATTAGGAAAAGTAACAGTGGATTACCCTAAATGTAGTAATGTTGATGGTACCGCACCTCTTATTTTAGTCATTTTTCAGTCGCAATGAGACTTCATTTTATCTTTTTTTTCTGTAGCACATATTCCCTCAAAAACATGCCCTATCCCGTTTTATGTTTATTGGTTTTGCATCTGAGTTATGGTTTCCCTTTTCCACTTTTGACTTCATCTATTGCATCGTATTCCCAATCTTTGGAATGTTTATTGGAAGTCATCAACTATGCAGTAGATGGAGTAATTTTTGAACGCTCGTTGTGCACCTACCTTTTGTTCTATGGAAGATCGATTGTCGTTCTAATTTGTTCTCATACATAATATGCTACTCCTATTATGTTACTGGTTGTTTCCATGATCGATTGCGCAGCTATAGTAGTGAGAGGGAGTTCAGTACTTCAGTTTTCCTCACCCTTTTTTGATAACTTCTTTAGCTTGTTGTGTTCTTTTTACTTCTCAAAAAGAAATTTTCAAAAGATTCTTTTTAAATTCCTCATACTTTTAATTATTTCTCTTTCTATTTCTCTCTACTTATTACCCCTACTATTTTTTCAAAAAAAATTTCAAATACCAATCCAAACACAGCACTACTTTCCCCTTTGCCACACACCCCCCCACCCCCCCAAAAAAAAAAAAACAAAACAAAACAAAAAACAAAAAAGGCTTCTTTGGCTATTTAGTCCTCATGTAATTCACCATTTCCTTTGCTTTGTTGACCCATCTGATACAAAATTACTCAGATTGCGGGTCTACTTACTAAATTTCTGTTGCTGAAATTTGTCAAGGTCACCGTATCCATAACCAGTAATCACTTAACGGTCAAAGACATAACCAACGGAGTCCATATGGGGGCCAAGGCCCCCGTGGTTCCGAATTTTCATACTTTTTTCGTCCCAAAATATTTGTTCGGTCCGTAAACAAGGACGTAAAACTAATGCATTTCTTTTAAGAAAAAATTTAAACTTTTTTCATAAATTAAAAAAACTCGTCGAGATCTAGTAAGTTGTTGAAAAAAAAAATTAAATTTTTCTTGCAATATTTGAATTATTTTTACGTCTTCGTTTTATGGACCGGACAAACATTTTGTGAAGGAAGGAGTAATTATTTAAGTATTTTTTTAACATTAAAATTATAAATGGTGGCCCCGACCGATAAAATGTAATACCCGTCCCATATATTTTGGTGTTTTAATTACTTTTTAATGTATTTATGTGGCTGGGGGTTAATTTGTATACATCAAAACTTACAAGGGTCTTATGTGTATTCTACGTATGCTCTTTTGTGATTGGGCGGGAGTAGTGTTGGTGAGATTGTGCGCTTATACCATATAATTTTCTCTCATTCTTACAGTATCTTGTAAACGTTGGAGAGAGAGAAGCGGCAAGAAGGAGAGGAAGAAGAGAGGGGGAGGGCTAGGGGTGGTTTCTCTTGGATTGGTACTTGGTTCAAGGAGGTAAACAATTATGTTCTTGATTTTGATCTTGAAAACCCCTAAATGATTATTGTTAGTTGATGTAAAGATGGAATTTTAGCTTGGGTTGTGCTTGAACCCAAGATTGGGTTTAATTCGTGGGTTTTGTGGATGCTGCTCAAAGCCTAACAGGGTCTCCGTTTTGGGGGGTTTTCCGCCTTCTTAAACTTAGAATTGGGTTTTAGTCCCTCCTCATGAAATACAGTAAACTTGAAGCTTGTTCGTTTGCCGTTAGAATCACTTGAAACAGTTGAGAATTTAATTTTTGGTGATTTCTGGAAAATTGCTCTGCAATCTGGAAATCTATTTTCTGACAGATTAGCATAGCTTCGGTATTTACTTGTTTTCTCATTCTTAAAGTTTGAATTTGATTTCAGTTCCTTCACGGAGTTTGAACCTCTTTCTGTTATGAAACTTTTGACAATAGGATCACTCAAAACCGTCAAGAAAACTGACATTGGAACTCTAAAAATTCATGCAGACACTCTAAAATTAGTGTAATTTTAAAGTCACTTTCCTTTATTTTTTAGAGTGCCTCTATCAATTTTTGAAGTGTCAATATCATTTTCCTTCCGAAATCATGTTGTTCCGGATGCTTTTCTGCGGTTTGAGTCTTACTCCGTTGATTGTACCCCCGGTTTATATGTCTGGCATGTTGGGACATATTGGGTTTTCGAGTTATGCTATAAGTATATACCGGATACCAGGGGAGGGATATCGTACATCCCTCCTCCAGTCGGTACTTATATCGTTTTTGATTGTTTTATGCCGTAATAGCCTTCCATGTTTATTACTAAGCATAGATATTAATGTTTTAAGGCACTCATAACTGATACGATTTAGCATGTGGCTAGGTAACGAGTTAAGTATTTGGGAGGTGTCGAAACCGTAATTTGGCATACTTTGGTGGACTGGCAAGTGAGTATAGTCTTTCTCAATAAGATATTGCTGTAGTAGTGGATGTATATCTTGCTAATCGTGGTTTAACTTTCGATATGGTTATCTTCTATGAGATAGTGTGTGATGGTGAGGTCTAGCTGTTGATATGCATGTTTATTGTATGTTGATTATACCTTCTTAAAGATTGTAGATTGAGTCACATCATATCTTGAATCGTGCCGTTTAATTAACAGTGAATGAAAATGTGGTGTGCAGGACACGGTAACTTAAGTACCAATGGCGGCTCAAGGATTTTTTAAGAGGTGTTCAATAATTACCTTAATCTTGTTACCTCTATTAATGAGTAGAATATACAAAAAAAAAAAAAAATTGATACTCCCTATGTCCAAAATGGTAGTCCCTACAAGTACAAAGACGAGCAATTTTTGAATAAAAAAATAATGAGTTGGTTCCTCCCACACAATATTTTACACTTTATAACACCCACACAAATCAGGGGCTGAGATTAAATCACTTAAATGGTCTCACACACCACCTCACCTAATCTCTCTCCCCCTCTCTCTCCCCACGACGCACGACACCTTCTCCATCTCAGGACCTCCACTCCGGCGAGGGTCACATCGGCGAACCCATCGCCGGTGAGAAACCCAGTACACTCTCTCTCTCTCTTCCCCTTTAAACTCCCCCACCCAGATATTTCCTCTCCGTCTGTTTTAACGCCCCATGGAGGAGTCGCAGACAAACTACGCCGTCCACGACGCGATGGCGCCACGGCGAGCGATCTCCGCCGTCCACCGCACACTCCATCTCATCCAATTAGACGATTTCAATTCAAAAATGCACGCAGTAAAAGAGACCCGACGCTTCACCAAAACCTCCTACAGGTGTCGCCGACACTTCTCCGCCGCCGTCAAGCCTGATGTGTATTATTGATTTTTGTATGGCCGAACTTGAATTAGTTTGGACGGAATTAGTTTTCGATATACATGTTTACTGTTGTTATTGTCATTTTTTTTAATCTTTGACAAACGACAAATATCAAGTGAAAATTTATGGAGTACGCTGCTGTTTTATCCGTGAAAATGGGATCGCCGGAAAATAGGGTGGCCGGAGATTAAGTTGTCGGAGAGCGGACGGGGGAGTTGGCTGGTGGGTCGTGATGGTAGGTACAGGGGAAAGAGGGAGGGAGAGAGATTAGGTGAGGTGGTGTGTGTGAGCTCATTTAATTGATTTAAACTCAGCCTTGATTTGTGTGGCTGAGATAGAGTGTTAAAAATTGTGTTAAAATGTGTGTTGGTGGAACTGGCCAGATATAAAACAAAAATGCTAAGGACACATACATTTGTGCACATATCTTGCACATTCATTTTTATGGGGCTCATCTCGGGTTCCATCAATATGATCCGAACCGCACATTATTTTTAAAATAATGTTTTAAGAGTTTCTGTAAAAAATCAACTCGATAGGATATCGGTAAGAGTTTTTTCAGAAATCGCAGAGCGAATTAGACCGTTTCACCCTATAATTTCTGAAAAAGCCCTTACCGATATCCTATCGAGTTGATTTTTTACAGAAACTCTTAAAAAATTATTTTAAAAATAATGAGCTGTTCGGATCATATTGGTGTGACCCGAGGTGGGCCCTATAAAAGTGTATGTGCAAGATATGTGCAAAAGTGTATGTGCAAATAGCATGACTGGTTATAAAATACTTACAATTTGTAAAACGGGGTGGTTCCGGGAACTGTTCGGATGAAGTCCTTTCCGGTCTTTTTTTTTTGCTGATTTCTCGCAACCATTCTTAAAATCACGTTCTGATTACATTGAGCGGTTCAGATCATCAAAATTTCATTAGGAACTTGGGGGGGTTTAACGGTTGTTTTAAGTGTCCCTGAAACTCCCCCGTTCTTAAAATATTTTACACAAAGTTAAAAATCTAGTTGATATCATTGATTTGATGCAAGGAAACTCGAAAAATAATGTACTATATTTATTTTTTATCCAAAAATGGTACGTCTTTTTGTGGGAAACTATCATCAATAGTGTGATCAGTAAAAATAAAAATACATATGATTGTAGATAGAATTTCCCATTTTGAGCTAAGCAAAATTAAACAAGCACATAAATCTACTAATATTCTTTTATGAAAAATTGAGGCGAATAGGTTCGCATGTATCTTTTAGAATATATTCTCTTATTTTTGGAGATGTAAAGTCGAGTACCATTTGAAAAAGCCAAAACATGATACTGATAATACGAGATCATTCCTTTTCTCTCTATTTTTTTAATATTTTGGGTGGGTGTTCATTTAATTTTGGACTGAGTGTTCATTCATATTTTAATTGGGTGTTCAAATAATGAACTAACCTAAAAATTTTACATGTATAATATTAAGGAAAAAAAATTTGGGGTGATTATGTGACCACCTTACCTTGACTGTAGAGTCTCCAGTTTTGGGTACATGGGAATGTGGCAGACATGTCACTGCATGTTGTGTGATTTATATTCACGCTTGTATTATTTGGATTATTTATAAGTGGATGTGTACATGTATTGATTATTGTTGTTGTGTTTGGAGCATGTGGTGGATATAACTGTCGTATTCATTTGAATATTTCGGTTACGTTGGTGTTTCATATTCATGTTGATATTCCTTCGGATATTGCAGTATATTATTGAGCATTTCTATATCTCATACACTCTGCCTTTTCTTTTTGGACTGTCAAGTAACAGGTGGCTTAGAGTGAGTCTACTACCGATCAACGTGTTGAGGTGTATTTGGGCGTTAGCTTAGAGTGCTGTTGATGGGCAAGCTGGTTTGTAAATAGTTTATTCAGAAATTGATTTTATTTAAGTTGTAGCTAAGAGCGTTTGACCGCTTGACTTAGAGTGATGTTGATGGGCAAGCAGGTTTGTAAATAGTTAATTCAGAAATTAATTTTATTTAAGTTGTAGCTAAGAGCGTTTGACCGCTTAAGTAGTATGAGTTGTAATTAACTTGTCGGTCTTGATGTTTGTAATGAAGTTTAACGTCGACACTTTCATGTTCAAGGTGATTAGTCTTCCACTGAATGTTTATTCTGATTGTTGTGGAATGTCTGAGTCTTGTGTTGGAATATCATATGGTCGCACCGACTCGGACCTACTTTGGGTGACGTTTGCGAGGAGGGGCGTGACATAAAAAATGGTGGACCAAAAATGGAATTTTCGACAAATATTGACCTATTGTTTTGGTATTTGCTTATTTTGATGCACGTGGATCAAAGCTTGCATTGGAGAATTGTGCCAATGACTGCTGAAGGGGTGTTATTGTCGTGGGCAGAGATGTGAATCTCAGTATTTTTCGATCTTTCTTCCATGTAAATAAGCAGATATAGACATTTCATACATATTTAGTGCGTATACATATGTCATTCACCAAAGTGAGGAAGACCACCAAGAGATTCAAAAGTTAGTGGACCTGAACTGAATTGTCGCACATCTGTTCAAGCAAATTGAGTAGATAGGCGAAAATCATTAAACATGAACATCAAATTCTAATTTAATCGGAGTTGGTGCATCTAGAACTCACGGTTCCACTTGTGAAAGTGGAAACCTTACTCGTATTCAAATGTCAAAGTATTCAGACATGATATCACTCTTTTTCCTACTCAAAGGACAGTAAGTTGAACCGGAGGGCACAAAGCAATCTTAAAAGCATATCATCTAGTTCTGGTTTTTGCAAATTTGGGTCGCGAAGCTCACTTCTCCATCTTCTCTCTCTTCTTTCGCGTCTTTTCATCCTCTTCACCTTCCTGACAAACATTATTTAGAAGGTAGTAAGAAAAACTTATCGCACCATGCCTTCGCCATGAGTTGTATTTGTTGCAAAGATAAAACAGATCTAGGTGAGAGAAGGTACCTCTGAACCACGGGGAAGAAATCCTTTAACCAAACCTATGAGTTTATATGCAGCAAATGCTGGTATCTGAAAATCAAAAGGATAAGAGTTCAGTTTCTGATTTCGGTCATGAAATACTAGGTGTTTTAACGGATACAGTCCGGCTTGACTTGACTAACAGGACTCGAAATCCGAGAAGTCACTAGCCTGTAGTATCAGTAACCACGATATGAGTTCCTTCTACAATGGCCTGTGTGTACCCTGAAAAGAAGTTCGAAACGGATCGAGTTCCTTCTACAATGGCCTGTGTGTACCCTGAAAGAAGTTCGAACCGGATCCGTTTCGATCAAGGTTCTCACTGCGAAGCTATAGTTAAGAAGCTCGAATCGGAACTTGGAAGCTGGCTATCTTCCGCATTTCTGTCTAAGGAGTTTCGATATCTTGAAACACCACATAGAAGAGCCTATATTGAGACTTGCGGATGTAATCTCGGTTAGTATACAAGATCATCAACGTGTACAGTAATAGGATGCGATTGCGGAGCCCCTTTCTTAGAACAAAAGCTTTTCCTTCCGTCTAGGTATGTACGACGTTCTATGGAAAATAGCATGATTAATTTATTACATAACTAACGTTAATACCGGATGTTAAAACTATGGCTCATATGTTAGGTATGAAGAGATACTAAAAAGTTCTAGAAATAGGCCAGTTGCTCGAGTAGAGTGGAGCGGAGTATTTTTGGGATACAAGACAAATACCGGATTAGGGTTAGAATAGAGTAGATATATATAAATACTCTATGCTGTAAACCTGTTTCAGTTGATTGAATAAGAAATAAAGGCCGCTTTCGCTCTCGTGAACGTACCCGATTTTGAAGAACCACGTATATTCTGTGTTTTGATTTCTTTACTATATTCTATTCACATATCGCGTGTGTTATAGTCCTACACCAGAAAAGAAGATTTGGTCTCAACACAATCTTGCACTTAGAAAGTCGCATACAACATTTTCTAACTTCTCGGCCAGATAATCACTGCTCCGTTGTAACAAATTCTACCAGACAAAAACCACTAAAATCTACAGCATGATCTGCAATCCTTCTTTTATTAAAAAAATTAGTTTAGGGTCCACTATAGAGAATTTGTAACTTAGTTAGTCCACTTCTAATGTTTGTAACCCCTTTAGTCCACTAATATAGTTTAGTAAGGTCTTTAAGTCCATTTTTTTAAAAAAAGAAATTAAACAAAGACAAAAATGTCCTCCTATATAAGCTGTCATATAGAAAGAAACCTTAGACCACAAACAAATCCGGAGTACAACCTCCTCTCTCTCTCTCTCTCTCTCTCTCAAACTCATGGCCTCCAAGCTTCGCTCCCGGTCGCCGACCTGATGTCCCTCCCGTGCCCATGATTGCCACCATCACCGGCCACACCTTTGCTGCCGCCGATGGACGGGCTCATGATCAACATGACCTGTTACTACCCAGGCTCGGCCCAAGTGCAACGACAAAGAGCTCCAAGCCTGGTGCGCCGAGTCCATCAACGTGGGCCACGCCGACCTCCTCCACGAGAAATGGGTAGTCCTTGATTAAGAGTTTTGTCCGGTACTGCCATGCCCCTAAATCATTCAATCAAGATAAAAACATTCGTTGGTTATTTTGGTTGTGCAATACTAACAGTATTCTATTTTTTCCATCCCCCCAAGTCCCCTAATCAAATCCTTCCCAACAAATCTCTCTATTTCTCTAAAGAACCATCTGTTCGTGAATGGAAGCAATCAGAAAACCAGCCACAAAGCTGATTGTTTATGACGACTTTTAGAGCCCTACTTTGATCTATGTAAGTTCTTGTCTTTGTAGATCTGTTGGAAAGTTTTAGTTGTTAATTCTGATTTTTTTTTTTTAGAAATCTGGAGTAGTAAAAACAAAAAATATAATATTATAAGAAGGTTGATCCGGTCTTCTTTTGTTTGTCCCATGTCCGGTTATCATCCGATTTGGAGGTTATTGAATAAATACATAAGGTTATATGTATGTTTTTCCTAGGGTTAGAAATCTGAAGTATTTTGAATAAATATATAAGATTATATTTGTACTTTTCATCAATCACTTATTGATTTGGTCTGCGTAGCGGCCTCTCTGACTTGTTTATGATATATTTGGAGTTTTTTGAATAAATATATAAGGTTATATGTGTGTTTTTTCTAAGGCTAGACATATAAGGTTGGAACAAGTTGTGTTTTTTGAAAAAATATATAAGGTTATATGTGTATTTTTCATGTCACACAAAAAATTATATTTTTGTGTGTTTTAAGTTTTTTGAATAAATATATAAGATTATATTTGTGCTTTTCATCAATCACTTATTGATTTGATCTGCACAACGGCCTCTCTGACTTGTTTATGATATATTTGAAGTTTTTTGAATAAATATATCAGGTTATATGTGTGTTTTTTCTAAGACTAAACATATAATGTTGAAACAAATTGTGTTTTTTGAAAAATTGGCATTCATACAAGTATACAACAGACGACAGCTACACCAACAGTGATTCAACTTTCCACAATTTCATGCCAACACAGGTTTTTGTCATTGGGTAAAATATTGTTTACGCCCTGTAACTATAGGTCGGACACACTTTACCTCTTTTAACTATTTTTTTTAGCACTTAACCCCCTTTTAAGTAATGAAAACCATTATCCATCTGTCTTACGTGACGGAGAGGTGTAATGTAACTTTCACAAAAACACAAATCTGCAAAGGCCAACGAGCCATTCTTTCCCTAACCCTAAAACTTGATTTGGCCTTGGCACAACAGCAGCTAATGCATCAAACAGCAGCAGTGTGAACAACAACAGCAACACCAACATCGTCTCCTCTTCCAACAATTCCAACAAATAGAAGAAACAACATCATCTTCAACATCGACACCCACCTTAGGCTTCTCGGCCTTCCGCACTGCTCCCTCAACCCTTAACAACCCCCACATCAACAAACTACAAACCCCCAATCTTAATCCTAACCGTAACCCTAATTCTATTCAGCAGAATCAAAACCCTAACTCAAATTCACATTAGCAGCAATCGCAGCAGCAACCGTCAATGGCTACCCCATTACCCACCCGGACCTCTACGTTAACTCCGGCGTCACAGTCTACAGCATCAAGAACGTCCTCGATTACTCTGTTTACGATGGCGGCAAGTCAAGAACATCCTAGTTTACCCCGTTAACGACGATGGCGACTGGCTCTTTCCACCCCCACCACCGGTAATTACTGAAGGCCCTGAAGCTGAAACGGTGGCGCTGCCATATGTTTTGTGCTGCTGGAGGAAATCGAGTGCTGTGGGCTAAACTGCTCCAATGAAACCGAGAGAGAGAGAGAGAGAGAGAGAGAGAGAATTAGTCATGGAAGTGGAGATAGAGTCAGCCGTGTAAGTGGTGCTTTAGTAGGAGATGAGAGAGAGACAGACTGGTGTGTATATGTATAGGTCTGTGTAAGTGAAGGGTAATAATGTCTATAATGAGTGCATGTGACTTGCACATGATACTTTCCATCTAATTCCTAACAGAAGTTAGATGGAATAAGGGTTTCCATTACTTAAAGGGGGTCAAGTGCTATAAAAAAATAGTTAGAGGGCATAAACAGTATTTTACCCTTTGTCATTTTACCTATCTGCCGTGCAAAAGCACACCAGTTTGCAACCCAAAAGTGAAAACACAGCATTCCGAACAGAGGCCTGCTCAGCTAAATTTTGTTATTCCTCAGTGGTGTTACAATTGATCGAGAGCTGCACTCTTTTTTCACAAGGAGAGAGCCACTGGGCCCACTACATTCAGGAGATGAAGACAAAAGCAAAAATCAACTCTACAAACTACAAAGGGCAAAAAGAATGATCCTTTCCTTCTGGCGGTTCACGTTTTCTATTTCATCAGCTTTTCACCTAACGATTCAAAAACCTAACCAAGCATAGCCTCTTTATTAATCAGCAACTCATAAGCATGAGACCACTGGTAATTATACAGGCAGATGCAGATACAGCACCAATTCAGGAAAGGGATCTTACCACTAGATATATGTACCAAAATTTTTCAGAGACGCAAGACGCTAGCTGCTCGAAGCCTGTAATGTAGATTACATCAGGCAGATATCTGAAAGAATAACCAGTGGTGAGGTAAGAATCTTTTTCTGTCATATACATGAGTAGGAACAAATAATGTACGTTCAGTTACAGCTAGAATGTCACTTATAAAGGTAAGGCAGGAAAATATATAAGAGAACAAAGGTGAGACTTGGGAGTGTTTAACGAAATCTCATCACTAACATCACATAGGAAGCCCTGTCATTTCAAAAATGCAAAACTTAGTAAAGAACTCCCAGTCCTCTGCTGCAAAATCACAACTTCAAAAATCCTTTGACTCGAAACAATAAACTCTTTTCTGTTCTAGATGACATCACCAAAGTCACTGATATTATCAACAGAATTGAGAAAAATCACAAGCAGTTTCTCTGATCTTAAAACTTGCTCAAAATGGACAATAGCAGACTGCAAATCCCATCCTTATACGAACCAAATGCATGCGACTGCAACGTCACTCTGAGGTAGAAAGCTTCCACATTACCCTACTATTGTTTTCTATTTCGTTCTTTTTTCAACGGAGGTAACCAACTCTTGTTAGTCCTAGAAGTTAACCCAGGTGGAGGACTGGGAGTCATTGTAGAATTTTACATAAAGCATCATTGAGCAAGAGAAGACGTGTAATAACTCTTTTCCACTATCAATATTGGCAATAGTACCAACCAAAAGGCCAATCAACTGTTCCAATCATATCAATAAGATATTAAAACCATATAAGTTCCACCAAACTCCTTTTTGACTGGTAATGAAAACATCCACGGAACCATGGAATGAAACTATCTTTCTTGCTTGTGTCCTCGTCATTTCTTTTCCAAGCATACACTGCTCTTGTATTTTCCTTATAGTAATTGTGTCCTACAGATATGACATGGGTGTCCAATGTGTCTCCTGCTCCGCATCTTTGCCTAATTTAGATCCAAGGATCATCTAATTTCTAAGATGTTCCGAATAAAAAGAAGCTCACATTTGATAGACAATAAATAATTCTACTCATCCACATGAAACCAATATAGCAATTTGATGCCTTTTCATAATCTCATCTGATTTCAAGTACAATTCGAACTAAGTTAGAACATATAACCAATGCAATGACTTATGACACCAATAACTTTTCCTGGTATATCCCCATACACCCAAATTTTGAATACATGTCACTCTACCACAATTTCTTAAAATTTAACTTCAGTTAGATCTGACGCTTGGACACAAGCCAGCGCCTGCTACTCCTGACTGAGTCCACTTAACAGTGACAATGGCTCATTCCACATTCTTTGTTCTAAAAATGAGCATACCAAGAAATACTGAATATAACGAATGAAGAAAGAAAATGATATTTACATCCAAACTTGAAAACAAGAAGAAACAAATGAAAAATAAAGAACATTAGAGATACATACCCACAAATTCCACCGGTACTCATATCAAAACCACCATCTAAAAGCTCCCCATCATCAGTGTAAGCAGGATTTGCCATCGAGGCAAGTTGTTGATAGGGAATGATGTACGCAAAAAAGGTCAAAATGAAGCCAACCCAATGTTTCCACTTGAAAGTAGAATGGAGGATCCCTGCCCTCACCACAAGATATATAACCTACACAAGCACAATTTGTCATTTACGACAAAGAGCATTGAATGGGACCAATTTGGGAAGAGACCAAGAAGTCAGTGACTCAGTATACAATATTTTCCTTTTTTGATATCTAATCTGTAAAAGTTCAATGGGCAAGAATAAACAAGGCAATCAGACCAATCACGATTATTACTTAGAAAGCCAATTTGGTGTAAGTTAACGACCATCAAAACTAAAACAAAAAAATGAAGTCAGCGACAATTTAAGATAGTTAAACTAGTCAGACATAGATATACCCATATAGTAGTACAAAAGGGTAAGATTCATCCCAAACAACTTGTGATGATATCATACTTTCCCATACAAGGCTTGTGCTTTGTGTTAATGATAAGGATAAGGACTCCATCACTTAGGAATTTCAACACTTGTTTACCCTAATGTTTATGGCACTTCTTATTTTAGTCATTTTTTTCAGTCACAAAGAGACTTAATTTATCTTTTCCTGTAGCATATTTACTCAATGATGTGCCCTGGTGCAGTTATGCAGTGATTCGTAAGGTTGATAAAGTTGCTGACTCTATAGCTGAGTCTGTGGCATGTAGGTAAGTTTGCTGATGTTGTGATTACTCCTTGATAAGTTATGCCATTTTATGTTTTATTTGTTTTGCATCTAAGTTATGGTTTCGCTTTGCGACTTTCAAGTTTATTTATAGCATCGTATTCCTAATCTTTGGAAAGTTGATTGAAAGTCATCAACTATGCAATAGATGGAGTAATTTTTGAAAGCTCTTTGTGCAAACCCTCTCTTTTGTTCTATGGAAGATCGTCTGTCATAATTTGTTCTCATGCATATTGCTATTCTGTTGCTGGTTGTTTCAATGATCGATTGCACAGCTTTAGTAGGGAGAGGGAGTTCCGTGGTCTTCATGTAATTCACCATTTCATATGCTTTGTTGACCTTTACTCGGAATCTCGGGTCTACCTTTTGTATTAAATATCTGTTCCTGACATTTGTCAGGGTCACTGTATCTATAATCACTTCCAGTGGTTACTTCCTGGAGTATACCTTAAGCATCAACCATCAGAATGAATCCTCGTGGATATTGGAGTGTGAATTCAATCTTTTGACAGTGATCTCTGAGGGAACCATCAACTCATGAATGACATGAATCATCTCTGTTTCTTGTCCTCAAAACTTCTTGTTAAGGGACTTCTCAAATATGCAACATTTTCTTGGAGGTGGGGAATGTTGATGTTCCTCAGGTATTTGCAGATATAAGAGAAAACTTTGGAAAAGAAGAATGGGGAAGCTGTCAACGGGATGGTTTCAGCCTTCGGGTATATACTTTTAGTAAAGCAACGGATGACAATTTTACATTGTGTAATTCCCTCGTATATGTATATTTTATGCGTGTAGTCACTTCTGTTTAGGAATGTATGTATAGATAGACATATCGTGAAATATAGACATCATCCGTGTATCTCGGCTTACATTGGAGAATTGTACCAAGGACTGCGTAGGGGGGTGATTATCGTGTGTTCTCCATGCCCTAAGTTTCTCTAAGGGCTTTTTGGGCATTTTTTATTTTGTTCTTATTCAAATTTTTTTTGCGTTTGTTCGTTTTGCGACAAACTTTTAACCCCTATTGATTCATCTCGAGAGAGGAATTGGGGTATAAAAATTTGTCGCAAAACAAACAAATGCGAAAAAAATTTAAGGACAAAACAAAAAAAAACCCTTGGTGGAACTTAACACAGTAGTTTTTTTTATCTGAATCATGTGGAAAAAAAGAAAAGAAAAGAAAAGAAAAGAAAGATTCAGGTTTCAATTCTTTCTACTCCATCCTTTTGCCATTGCCCGTGAAGGAATCCTTCTTGAAGGTCTTGGTCACTTAGCTCCCAAGCTCTGTACAAACTAAGATTATCAATCAATATTACGTTCTGAGAACCGGCAAGGAATCTTCCTCATTTCAATTTCTACGTAAATCAAGAAGAATTCCTTCTAGTAATCACAATTGAACACGTCCAATGATGAGGATTGAGGAACTAATTAGAACACTGATCGCGGTGTCTGCATGTAACTAAGCACATATCTATCTTGAGAATAAATTTTTAATACCGCCGGTGTAAACATTTGTTTCCTCCAAATCAATTGCATTACACGACGTCGCCATGTTCTATTAATTGGAACCACTATTTTGACACGTGTCGCAATGCAATGGCTTTGGAGGAAACAAATATTTACACCGGCAGTGTAAAGGATTTATTCTCATCTATCTTAGGGATGGAGGGAAAGGGGGGCACGTGCCCCGCTCGAAACTAAAATAATTTTGTTATATTTTTGTATATTTTGCATAATTATGAAATTGTGTGCTACTACACATAAATAAGTGCATATATCTTGAAAAACTACATATAAAACTAGTTCTATGTTTCAATTTCGTCATATGGTACATTTATACTTGTTGATTTTTGAACTATTTGTCTACTTGGATCAATTCTTTCTTAATTGTACTTATTTTTAACTGTCTAAGAGCAATATTTTAAAATAATATCATTAATAAAACTATATCGATCATTCTAAAACTTGTCGATGTTCATGTAAAACATACTCTCAAATTTTGTTTGAGATTTTGTGCTTATTTTTACATAATTTAAGTGAAAGGATTTGTTATATATTTTTGTAGTTTGTATTGCATGCCTTAATTATGTAACGATCGTATTGTGGTTAATTAGAAAAATAAATTTTTGCCACTATGATTAACAAGGTGCCCCTACTAAACGACATTTCTGAATCCGTTCATGTGACTATCTATATATCTATACTATAATACTATACTATATGCAAATGTAGTTGGACTCAAAATACTCCTAATCCTCAATCCTTGCAATTTTGATTTTTTTTAAAAGAAATTTGAGAGAGAGAGAGAGAGAGAGAGATGGGGGATGGGGTGTGAATAGGGGAGAGAGAGATTTTAGGAAAATTGAAAATTGAGTTTGATTAGATAAAAAATGATAAATAAAATTCATATTTTTATTTTTTCTTGATTTGGTTTGTTTATCTTACATTTTTTTAAAATGCAAATTAATGTGTTCTGTGCATCAAACAAGCACAACACGAATAGACTTATCATAGAAAATTAAGTAGTGCATATACATATATCATTCACCAAAAGTGAGGAAGATCACCAAGAGATTCAAAACTCAGTGGATCTTAACTCAGTGAATCGGAGCACAATATAAGCCACCTGTTCAAGCATATCGAGTAGATAGGTAAAAATCATTAAAACACGAACATCAAATCTAGTGGTTTTTTTTTTTTTTTTTTGATCTTCTACATCAAATTATCTAGTTAAACCTCTTGTTTGCTTGCATGACATAGATTCCCATAATGTAAAATATTGTCATGAAATCTCATAGTGTAGTCTAGCTTGTAAGATATGATTGTACTCTAGCTATCTATCTATCTATATACTAAGCAAATGTGTTTTTCCTTTAAAAGCTTCCAAACCTTCAATCTTAATTTTTTATATTTTTATATTTTTTTATATAAAAAATAAAGAGAGAGAAACGTGGGGAAGTGGAGAGAGAGAGACTTGGGGTTGAATATGAAGGAAAAATTATTCTATGCCCTTGTAGGGATATCATCACGTGATACTCCAATTCATTTTCCACCATACACGTGTCTTTCAATGCATAGAATGAGACTCACATTATCACCGTTCGATACACAAAGCCGAAAAAACCAATGTAATTATTTTTATCCCGTGCATTGAACGGACACAAACGCTGGGTATATTCAAAGTGGAAGACATGGGCATGTGCTAGGTGTAGGTGATATCACTCTCCATGTTCTAGATGCCTCCGTTATGCTTATAAAAGGGAAGGCCCCCATAGTATTCTACTCAGACTTTTTTTTTTTTTTTATCTTTATTCTACTTAGACTTGTGCAATACTAATATTCTTGTGTGTGATCCTGATCCTTTCCTTCTGGTGGTTCATGGTTGCTGTTAAGTGGACTCAGCGACCATTGGCTCATTCCATAAAGCTTTCTTTTAAAAATGAGCATACCACGGGATTCGGATTTAAAGAATTAAAGAAAATGAGATTTGCAGCCAAACTTGAAAACTCGAAGATACAAAAGAAAAAGAAATAACATTAGTGAGACGTAATAGGGTTGCTACGGTTCGGTTTGGTTCGAATTTCTATAAATTTGAGAACCAAACAGCTGGTCACGGTTTTTATAAAATGAAATCCATGTCTGGACCAAAAATCCTACGATCCGATTCTAATCCAATCCGTGACTCGCAGATTGGTTACGATTTTGTCCACAAATTTTAGCAAAAATAAAACTCAAGCAAATATCCCACACTATAAGGGAAAAGGTTACCCTCAGAATTAAGTTTAACACCATGAGAAAGTACTTGTTACATAAATTACCAAAAGCCTACTTCAGAAATCAAATTCAAAAGAATCTAAACACTAGTAGATTGTACCATTACAGTACATAACATAAAATAAAATAAAAATCAAAGTGGAACAACCAATGTTTTGATATCGTACCAGTTTTCCTACTGGTATAATACGTACCGTTACCGGTCAAATACCTAGTACCATTTCGGATTTACCGCAACTACAACATATACAATAATTATAATTCAAAAAAATCTCCCATACCATGATACTCATCATGAAACACCTATGTGTTTGTTTCTTATCCCACATTGTCTAGTTACAAAACTCTTTTCCATCTTAAATAACTTTGCATACTAGTGGACTTGTGAATAAGGACCTAGGAGGAGGTCTCGCGCGCTCAAAAAAAATGGGCCATGGCCGAAAACAATTTGGAAAAATTGATTCGGAAACCAATTAACCGGGTACACATCACGAGTTATTCGCGCGGGGGGAGGGGGGTGCAACTCCCAGATTTGAGCCTCGCTCGCGCACGTACTATGGTTAAGCTCACGTTTTGCTAAATTTTTTTATTTTTTTTTTACTGAAACGGATTAACGTGACCAATATAAATTTTTCTTAAACCGACCCAGAGAAAAAAAAGAAAAACGATTTGCAAAATTCAGGACGGAAATTCCGGTACGTGGTCCGGAACAGTATTGGGGTGTTAGGGTACCGGTTTTCTTCAAATCCAGCGGAACAGTATTGGGGTGTTAGGGTACCGATTTTCTTCAAATCCGGTACGTACCGGCCGATACAGTACTGGATTGACAACTCTGGGAACAACTAATAACACCAAACAACCGGCAACTCTTTTAACATTAAAATACTAAAATTTGTAGAAAAAAGTTTTAACATTCCTAACAATTAAGTATATAAATACACACATATACTCCCTCCGTTCCAAAATGAGTGTCTTTTTTGGGACTCCGTGTCACTTTTAAATGCTTATATCTTTCGATATATAAAGTTTTATGTGATTGAAAACTTTTTTTGATAGAACTAATTATAATCTATCAAACAAGATCTATATTGCATATTTTTTTATATTCATATTGAAAGATATAAGCAATTGAAAATAACACGTTTTTCCAAAAAGGTCACTCATCTTGGAATGGAGGGAGTATATATTTATTATTTATATAAAATAAATACCTCATGGTTCGGTTAATCCACGGTTTTCTACTGAAAATTCGTGGATCGAACCGCGAATCACGATTTTCTAATTTTTCAATCCGTGTCCGGATCATTAATTCACGGACAAAATTCAAAAGGTACGAATCAATTCGGTCTGAATCGATTTCACAATTCACCAAATTTTTTTAGCAGTCGTAAGACTTACCCACAAATTCTACCGGTACTCGTGTCAAACCCACCATCTAAAAGCTCCCCGTGATGGGTGTATGCAGTGTTTTGAGTTTTGTATCTCCAATCATCTCACTCCTTTTTTATTAAAATTTCATTTACTCCATCCTTTCCAGTTTAATTATCCTTTTGGGGAGTTCGTATCATTTTTCAATTAATTATATATTGTAATTTATAAAATTTTATGTGATTTCGAAAATATTGTAATTTTTTTTTGTCAAAATTATTATTACCTTTGCTGGGGAAGATTTTCAATGCCGAGCGGATACCACATGGTGCTCGATTGGCACATCCGGGCCGTCCATTTTGGTTAGAAAGAGGAGAGAGTATTGGGGCAAGAGGAAAGAGAGTGTTTTAATCTGGGCTATCCAATACACTTTTGAACGATCCGGATGTGTTGCTCGGGCATCACGTCGGCCGGGTGACGTAGTACCCACCCAACCCCCAAAAATTTCTCCCTTTGATGAATCTGGAAGAATTAGAAAGGTAAACAATATCCAAATTAGGAGCCAAATTTCAAAAAGTCACAAGCCTAATTAAAATTTCAAGTTTTGTTGCCTCTTGTCTTTAGGCAGGTTTTTAAAGGACGGTTGATAAAATTCATGTTTTCTAGATATCCTTCACCATTTTAGGTACAAATGCTCTATTTTATTTTGGTAACGAAGGTTCGAACTAAGATTACGAAATAATAAGTCTGAGGTATTTAGCTCCTACAAGACCTTCTTGTAATTGAAAAAACACTACAGACGGTGCAACTGAAAAGGAAATAAAGCCTAAAGGCGGCTGCTTTAGCGCATCCTTCGCCAATGTGTCCGCACATTTGTTGGCTACTCTGAAATCATGGCTAATCCTTGCCTCAGTAAAACTCTCCAGCAATCACCTGCATTCACAAATAAGATTCCACAACGGGTGTACAACCAGTATTCTTATTATCATTTAGGAGACCCATGATAGCGTTAGCACCCACTGAACACCACCCTTTCCCAACTGTTTTGTAAAGCCGAAGAATGCCCATCACGTAAAAGCCCACAATTCTGCTTCTAAAGCAGAGCAAGACCCGATTTTGCGTTGGAAGCCCAAGAGAAAGTTTCCAGCGTGATCTCGGATAAGCCCTCCTGCTGCTGCCATGCCATCTTGCGCCATCGAAGTTGATTTTAATTACACCCAGTGGAGGGGGTTCCCACCCAACTAAAAGCTGAACTGAACTTGTCAGAGATTTAGCAACAACTGTGTAGAACCATTCGATTGCCTGGGCCAAAACATCTTGGTGAGTGAACAAACTAGGAACAGGGGGATGAGACGTAAAGGGAGAATCAAAATGACTTCTATTGAGATTGACCCAAATGCACCAACAACCGAGTGGGAAGATTAATGGACCAAGGGACTCCAGAGGGGAGTTTGAGAGATGATTTGAAATTATTTTTAAGCCAACTAGGAAAAAGGTGAGGAGTACTCCATCAAAGAACTCAACACTCGAGGACAACGGAGGGATGAGAAGAGACCACATGTCTCTTGCCTTGGTACAATCACGGATGACATGGAAGGTGTCCTCAACTGATTCGGGACAATGCGGGCAAAGAGGGTCATCAGTAATGTTTCTAGAGAAAAGATTGTTCTTGGTAGCTAACCTCCTATGGGCTGCTAACCACATCAAGTGCAAAACATGAGGATTCGCGGGGATTTTCCAAGGCCAACTCCAATTTTGAATGATATCACCGCTTATGCTAGTTGCATAAGCGTTTCTACTACAAAACTGCCCCCTGAAGGAGAGATCCAACACGTTCTGTCAGGTTCGGTGCTCATAGAGGATAAGGGTCCCAAATGGATTTTTGATGGTCAGAGGTTAGTCCAAAGATGTCTTACCAAAATCCCAACACAGACCCTAAGCCCACAATCGTTGTTGGTCAACGGCCCCTTTAGCTTATAACGAAGAGACCCAACACCTAACCAATTATCAAACCTGAAGCTAGTAGTACCATCCCTAACCACAACACGACTACTGCCTTTCTTGTAAAGATCATACCCTTTACAAATACTTCTCCAAAGAGGAGAAGATTTTTGATGATGTCTATCCAAACCACCATATTTACCCTTGAGAACTCTAGCCCACAAAGAGTCCGGTTCGTTATTGAACCTCCAGTTAAGCTTTGCTAAAGCTACGTACCTTGTTGGCAAGATGGGAACTACGGATGCCAAGTCCACCCTGAGCCTTAGGTACAAATGCTTTTACTCACTGGACAGAATCTAACAGGCTTATTGCACCTTTGATCCATCATTTTACGGTTTCATATGGGCAGTCCACTACGCCTATGAGCCTAAAGCCCATGGTCTTGGATTCAACTCTAGTCCAGTTTGGTAGAGTCTCATATTTTTATTTGCAAGAGGGCCATTTAGGGTCCACTTCAATTATCCGAACCGTTTTTATATATATATATATATATATATATATATATATTGTAGAGTTTGGCGGTAGGAGTAGCCATGCCAAACATCATGTTGATCGGATTTGTATTAATCTTTGGTTGTAACACATTAACTTGTGACAATTGAGTTCTTATCCAGTGTGCCTAACACCCTTTTTATAGAAAAACTCAGCTCTGATAAAGGATCAGTACAAATCCAATCAAGATAGTTTTTGACCAGTCAAATTGCCAAGTTCTACAATATGGACGGTTCGGATCATCAATGTGGGCCCTACATAGCCCGCAAATTAAAAAAGGGACCAAATTGGACACAGCTGAATCCCATGCCTTCACGGTCTTTTAGTTGAATTATGGTTTGTAATTCAGTGGGCCATGCCGCCATGCACGCACTCGTGTGGATATATATATATATATATATATATATATATATATATATATATGCAACTAAAGTTTTATGAAGAAAATTTGACAAAGGGTACATCAAATTTGGGGGAGATGGGATGGGAATTCAACCAATAGTTGGATAAAAGAAAATAGTTATTGGGCCAAGGCCCAAACACCTTTGGGCCATACCAAAAAACGGGATAAGCCCCAACCCTTATGGGCCTAAAATGTTCAGATCAGGATCATACAACATTAAGCTCAATAAAATCAAAAGGCATATAAGCCCAGATTGTCAAAACAAATCAGCGCAAAACAGCACGCCCACAAAGGAGCAAGCTCAACCTATAGACCCAAACCCTAACCCTAAATGGCCCAAATCAGAGTAACCCTCAGCAAACCACCAGTCGCAGGCCAACCTCCTCGGCGCCACCGTACCCCACCATAAAGACCCACCCCAGATCGACCAAACCACCACAATGCCAACAAGCAAACCTTGTCGGCAAGAGCTCCAGTGTGCAACTGGAACCCCATTGATGGTCGCCGAGACACTGTCGATTCGGCTCCCACAAACAACCTAAGAAACTGACCACGGTGGTACCAATCGCCGCCAACCGTTGCCACCCTTGAAAGCCCAGGCAACAAGCCTCGACCCAAATCCTAGCACTAGACATGATCCCACCGCTTGCTGTTAAGCCCAAACCGTGACTAACCAGGAGTAGAATCATAGTGGGTGATCTCAGGTGACTCAATCCAACATAGTTGGTAACTTGATGAACCGCGTTATTGTTTGTCACGCATTGCATAAGGATAGGTTGAGACCTATGCAATGGTCGAATGTTTTCAAAATCAAATCGGTGAGACCAAGTGAATGGGTCTGTTAGAGCATCTTCAATGGAATGGCTAAAATTAGATGGTTAATTAAATGAAATTTTTTTTTATAAAAATAAGATCCACTAATTGATCGATAAGTGGTCATTAATTTATTGAGTGGGATTATACGATTATACCCTAATGGACTAGTTAATTTTATTGTAAAAACCCCTAAAAAAAAGACCAAATGAAGTCTTTAAATAGGCGAGGAGTTTTAATCCTTCATCTTTGGAAAATCCCTCCCAACGTCAATTTTGTTTCCATGCAGAGAAGGACTATTTCGTGACAGTGTTCTGTGACTCTCTGAGGGAACCATCAACTCATGAATGACATGGATCATCTCGTTTCTCGTCCTCAAAACTTCTTGTGAAGGGACTTATCAAATATGCAGCATTTTCTTGGAGAAGAGTGTTTTGGTTCCTCAGCTATATGCAGACATAAGAGAAAACATTGGAACAATAAGGAAGACGAAGCTGTCAAAGGGATAGGTTCAGCCTTCAGGTATATATGTTAGTAAAGCAACCGATGACAATTGCACATTGTTGCAATCTGTCGTATATGTATATACTTGCGTATCTATTCACTTGCATTAGGAATGCATGTAAAAGAATGAAATCAGAGAAATCAAATGAAGAAGGGACGTGCTGTGTAGACAAACATATTGTGAAATATAGACATCAACCGTGTATTGATTTCTGTATATGCTTGGGCTGTAGCCTTTGTTTGCTGATTTTGATGCATGTGGATCTCAGCTTACATCGTAGAATTGTACCCGACTGCGTAGGGGTGTGATTGTCGTGGGTTCTCAATGTGAATCTCGTAATTAAGGGATTTTCCCCATTGCATTTTCTATGTGAATGAAGAAGAAATCCTTTTAGTATCAGAATTGAACTCGTCCGATGAATATTTAGTACACTGCTCACGGTGTCCAGGTCCAGGGTCTGGAAAATCTCCCCCATGCATATGAATTTCTTCCAACTAAGCACATATGGACGTATTATACAGATATAGTGGATATACATACATTATTAACCAAAGTGAGGAAGATCACCAAGAGATTTTGAAAGTCAGTGGATCTGAACTGAACCGTAACACAATATAAGCCATCTGTTCAAGCAAATTGAGTAGATAGGTAAAAATCGTTAGACATGAACATCAAAATCTAATTGAACCAGAGTTCTTGCATCCACATGTTCATATTTCAAAGTACTTCAGACATGACGTTACTCTGTTTCCTACTCAAAGGACATTAAGTCGTACACAAAAGCAATCTTAAAAGCATATCATCTAGTTCTTGTTTTTGCAAATTTGGGTCGTGAAGCTCTCTTCTCCATCTTCTCTCTCTTCTTTCGCGTCTTTTCATCCTCTTCACCTTCCTGTCAAACATTATTTAGATAGGAAGAAAAACTTATCACACCAAGCCTTAGACACGATTTGTCTTGATCGCAAAGATAAAACAGTTCAGGGTGAGAGAGGGTACCTCTGAACCATGGGGTAGAAATCCTTTAGCCAAACCTATGAGTTTATACGCAGCAAATGCTGGTATCTGGAAAGCAAAAGGATAAGAGTTCAGTTTCCGTTTTCGGTCATGAAATACTAGATTTTCTACTAATACAGTCCTAAATATGACGTCGTTCTATAGAAAATAACTATATAACCCATGTTAATACCAGCAAAAGAAAATTTAACGTCAATATGTAATCTTGCACTTAGAAAGTCCCTTACAACATTTTCTAACTTTTCAGCCAGATAATGTAACGACTCGCGCCAGCTGACTTTGCTAAACCTTAACCTAACCACATGGCTTAAAGTTTAACCTCACGTTATACAATAGCTAGTCCGGATTCGTTGTATACCAATTAAACTTTTCATTTCTTTACGATGTGGGACTGAGTTGGGGTCTCACAATCTCCTCACCTTATGATGCAACATCCTCGTTGCATTGGCCGAGCAACCTTCCCTTGGTGTCATGGTGTGGCACTTAACTCTAAATAGCACATCATCAGGCTCATACCAGATCCTAGAGGTGGCCCCCACCATGTATACCATGGTTGTGCTATGATAGCAACGGTAAAAACCCTCGCCAGTTGACCTGCTAACCCTTAGCCTTACCACGTTGCTTAAAAGGTTAACCTTAAGTTATATAGTAGTTGGTCAGGATTCATTATATACCAATTAAACTTTCCATTTCTTTCTGATGTGGGACTGAGTTGGGGTCTCACTGATAATCACTCCTCCGATGTAACAAATGCTACCAAACAAAAACTACTAAAATCTACAGCATGATCTGCAATCATTCTTTCATTAGGATTTCTGCATTCATACTGCAGAAGTGCAGATGACAGTTACACCAACAGTGATTTAAACTTTATATAATTTCACGCCAATGCAGTTTTTTGTCATTTATCCGCAGTGCAAAACAGGCAATAAGCTATATTACACCAGTTTGCAACCCAAGAGTATAAAAGCACAGCATTCACGGCAGAGGTCCTCTCGGCTAAATTTTGTTATTTCTGATATCCAACTGATCGAGAGCTGCAATCTTTTTTCACAAGTAGAGAGCCACTACGTTAAGTAGATGAAGACCAAAGCAAAAATGAACTTCCCTCAACTCTACAAACTACAAAGGGAAATGATCCTTTCCTTCTGGTGGTTCATGTTTTCTATTTCATTAGCCTTTCACCTAAGGATTCGAAAACCTAACCAAGCATAGGCTACTCTTTACTAATCAGCAACTCATAAGCATGACACCACTGTGAATTATACAGGCAGATGCAGCTATAGCACCAATTCAGGAAACGGATCTTACCACTAGATATATGTACCAAAATTTTTCAGAGACGATAGATGCGAGCTGTGTGAAGCCTGTAACGTAGATTATGTCATGCAGATATCTGAAAGAATAACCATTGGTGAGGTAAGAATCTTTTTCTGTCATATACATGAGTAGGAAAAAATAATGTACGTTCAGTTACAGCTAGAATTGCACTTATAAAGGTAAGGCAGGAAAATATGTAAGAGAACAAAGGCGAGACTTGGGAGTGTTTTACATCTCACAGATGGGAGTGTTTTACATCTCACAGATGGGAGTGTTTTACATCTCACAGATGTGAGATGTAACAAAATCTCATCATTAACGTCACATACGAAGCCCTATCATTTAAAAAATGCAAAAAAAAATTTTTTGAACATCAAAAAAGAATTTTATTAATCTTTGAACAAGGTACAAAGACTAATATGACAAGGAGAACGGCACATATGCCGAGTCCGAGACCCAATCCTTTGATTGGCAAGATGCCAAACAAAGAAAAACTCAATGGGACAAGCCCAAACTCCTAATAGGCCTAAAAGCCCAAAAATGCAAAACTTAGTAAAGAACTCCCAGTCTTCTGCTGCAAAATCACAACTTCAAAAATCCTTGGACTCGAAACAATAAACTCTTTTCTGTTCTAGACGACATCACCAAAAGTCACTGATATTATCAACAGAAGGAAAGGGGAATGAACTTGGAGAAGAGAAGTGAGAAAAATCACAAGCAGTTTCTCTGATCTTAAAACTTGCTCAAAATGGACAATTACAGACTGCACATCCCATCCTTATACGAACCACATGCATGTGACTGCAACGTCACTCTGAGGTAGAAAGGTTCTATAGTTCTCCACATTACCCAACTATTGTTTTCTATTTCGTTCTTTTTTCAATGGGGGTACCCAACTAGAAGTTAGTGCAGGTGGAGGACAGGGAGTCATTGTAGGTGTTTTACATAAAGCATCATTGAGCAAGAGAAGACGTAATAACTCTTTTCCACTATCAATATTAGCAATAGTACCAACCAAAAGGGCGATCAACTGTTCCAATCATATCGATAAGATATTAGAACATATAACCAATGCAATGATTTCAAGTACAATTGTAACTAAGTTGGAACATATAACCAATGCAATGACTTATGACACCAATAAGTTTTCCCGGTATAACCCTATACTCATACCCAAATTTTGAATACATATCACTCTACCACAATTTCTTAAAATTTAACTTCAGTTAGATCTGACGCTTGGACACAAGCCAGCACCTGATACTCCTAACTGAGTCCACTTAACAGTGACAATGGCTCATTCCACATTCTTTGTTCTAAAAATGAGCATACCACGAAATACTGAATATAACGAATGAAGAAGAAAATGATATTTACATCCAAACTTGAAAACAAGAAGAAACAAATGAAAAATAAAGAACATTAGTGAGACGTACCCACAAATTCCACCGGTACTCATATCAAACCCACCATCAAAAAGCTCCCCATCATCAGTGTATGAAGGATTTGCCATCAAGGCAAGTTGTTGATAGGGAATGATGTACGCGAAAAAGGTCAACATGAAGCCAACCCAATGTTTCCACTTGAAAGTAGAATGAAAGATCCCTGCCCTCACCACAAGATATATAACCTACACAAGCACAATTTGTCATTTAGGACAAAGAGCATTGAATGGGACCAATTTGGGAAGAGACCAAGAAGTCAAAAACTCAGTATACAATATTTTCCTTTTTCGATATCTAATCTGTAAGAGTTCAATGGGAGAGCTTGAATAAACAAGGCAATCAGACCAATCATGATTATTACTTAGAAAGCCAATTTGGTGTAAGTTAACGACCATCAAAACTAAACAAAAAAATTAAATCAGCGACAATTTAAGGTAGTTAGACATAGATATGCCCATATAGTAGCGCAAAAGGGTAAGATTCATCCCAAACAACTTGTGATGATATCATACTTTCCCATACAAGGCTTGTGCTTTGTTCATTACTGTGGACCTGAATTCCACATAAGAACCAAGACAAGCGGAGGGAATGCCAGATCATAGATCTCCACTGAGGTCCTTTCCCGCAATCGCCATCCTTGAGATCTACCCCTTTGCATTTGAATCAATAAAATGATAAAGAAATAATCAAAAAATATTTTCCCCACATAGTGATCATTCACTTTTTGTTCAATTGGAGAGCAAAATAGTACAGTAGTGGAACTCTGCTTTGCTAGTGAGGGTTGGAGAAAGAAATCCCTTAAGTTCTCTATCTTCTCAGTTGAACTGAGCTATTCAATTTTCTAGACAAAACTACTTGAACTACGGATACCACAGGGACAAGCATTCAGAGCTACCTAATCTTAATTTAACATGCATACAATTCAGATTTCATGCAATTAATCCGTGGTTGTGATTCAGTTCAATTCTGTTTGATATTCAGCACAAACGCTATAAAACCATAAACTTAACAACGCCAAAACAGACCGAGCCATTGAATATCAGCTATACAAACCTAATCTGAGATACAGTCAAATTCTAGGTTAATGTCAGCAAAAAGGCTTCGTTTGCTTCAAAGACTAAAAGGAAAATGTGTGGATCGAACTTTAGGTTGTTTTCGTATGTTACCCGTACATGGAAGGTGAGAATTGCAAACAAGGAATCGATTATAAAGCGGAGCTAATTGATGAATCAAACAATGGGACGATATGAGTGTGAAAGGGATTGGTACATTGCAAGCGATGATGAGGCGAAGTAGGTTCTTCATGTGACGACTGTTCTCTTCCTTTCGCTTCTTGGCCCCTTGATTCGCCATGCCTGATCGATCTCTCTCTCTCTCTCTCTCTAGTTCAGATTTCCGACAGGAAAGTGAGAAGACAAAGTTGGATGCGCTCGGCTGCGGTCTGTTTGGGGGCGAGTATATCTATTCTCCGATGACGAAGAAGGTGTCCCTAAAACGGGTTTATGATATCCAGCTGCGTTTCCCTTTTGAGTAGCGTGGGGCGTATACTGTCACAATTGAAAGTGTAAGGGTACATTGAATTAGCGAAAGTGTGAAGATCCAAAATGTAGTTTTCCCTTGTTGATGGAGTATTTGAGTTTTACAAAGAAAATTATTTTGATTTAAAGAAAATGAAATGTAAGAGCCGGAATACATCCAATTGTCAAGAATTTGGTACAAGAAAAATTAACTCTAAATTAATTTTTGGTGAAGTGATATTTTTTAAACTAGGGGCTAGCTTGGATGGAGTAAAAATAGGGGGGAAAATAAGAGAGGGTAAATAGGGTGGGGCTCACTGTTTTTCCCTTGTTTGGGAAACAAATTTGGTGGGGTCTTAGTTTTCACCCCTTCTTCCTTTTCATCCATTTTAGGGATTCTCCGGTACAATTTTTGGCACCTTTTGGCCTCCCCAAATTTAATCCGGTTGTAGACGGGAGGAATTTTGACGAAATCACCACTGCTTATCCCATTTCTCCAACCCGAAAGACTCCTTATTTTGTTTCAGGACTCTCTTAGGGTGCTCATTGAAAGGTCTTAAAACCAAAAATTCATTATGACCATTTTAAGATAAAATGATCAGAAAAAGAAGATTTTCGCACCGGTTCAAATAGATTGAAAATTGGAACACTTATTTTTTTTACACCATTTATGTATTAAAAAAATATAGTTAAAAATTAAGTGTTCCAGTTTTTAATCCGTTTGAACCAATGCGAAGATTATATTTTATGACTATTTTATCTTAAATGGTCATAATGGATTTTTGGCTCTAAAGCCTTTCAACGAGCACCCGAAGACTCATTATTTAGTTTCAGGGCTCTTTTAAGATACTCATTGAAAGGCCTTAGAGCCAAAAATCCATTATGACAATTTAAGATAAAATTATCAGAAAAATAAGATCTTCGCACCGATTCAAACGAATTAAAAATCGGAACACTTAATTTTTTAACTATATTTTTAATATATAAATGGTGTAAAAACGTTTTTTAATATAAAATTTTTAGAACAGACATTTTTTAATATTAATTTTTGAATTTATATACTTATTTTAATACATAATCAAATTTAACACTGCACATAGACAAAATAGTCATTTGACAACTTTTTCCGCCATCCACCCCTTCTTATCCCCTCATTCTATAAACCATCCAAACAAAAGTCAAATTTTATCCCGTATTTAATACTTCATCCAAACCACATACTATTTTATTTCCCTTCATAAACCATCAAAATTAATACCCTCTACTATCTTATCACCCCTGCATATTTTTTTACATGCATCCAAGCAGGCAGGTGTAATTTTTCTTTATGTGTGCATTTGTATGCATGCATTTGATGATTTAGTTTCGTAAGAAAATTAACACATGGTAATTGAATTGGGTAAAAAACTTATTTAGGAAAGTTTCTTTAAACTTTTATACCTTTTTACCAGACATGTTTGGAAAATGTGAGTCTTACATTCTTTCATTGATGAAACAAATATAAGATATGTATCATAGATTTCAGTACTTTCTTCCTACATAAAATAAAGCTTTAATTAAGAATTTTGAATATTTTTTCCTAGGGTAATACCGAAATTATTTTCAGTAATGTCACAATTTATAGTGCATGAAAGACTTATTATACCAGATGTATGATACAAAATTTGTGTGCAATAAAATTTCGACATCAACCAACAAAGTTTGGTGACATTCAAGGAAAAAAAAAAAAACAACTAAAATTGGCACTGTCATCTCCCTTTCTGGCACTTGCCAATCCACTAAACACCAAAAGAAAGGATATTATTTATTCCGTAGTACTTTTGTTTTTCGCCACTAAAACACTTGTCTTTTGTTTATTCTTGGTGAGGGCCACAAACGCGCTTTAATGATCTCTATTCCTAAATAAAAAAGGGCCTTGAACGTAATATGTGGATGTCTCTCTTTGTTTTTCGACGATGGGCCTTCGGATGACAAGAAGATGGGCCCACTCTTAAAGTGAACCCTTTTCCGACGGCACCTTTTAAAAATAAAATAAAATAAATTAGTAAGACTCATCAAAAAAAGGTCCATTAAAAGAATTGTTATTTCAAAGAGAAAACTTCAAATCCCCACATAAAACCAACCGTGATGTGGAGTATTTTTTCGTCCAAGTAAAATGGATGAAAAGGGAGGATCAGCGTATAATCTTCCGTGAGCTTGACCAACAGAATTCTTACTGTTGTGAAATATTCAATTTTGATTATCTGTCCGACTATTCTGATTCAAATCTTTAGTACAGATTATTGTACGAGTTAATCACTATCACAGAAGACAATCTAATCCGTATTAGTGACAGAACACGACCTCATTGTGAGTTTGTGACGACAATGTGGTGACTCGTGGAGCTTTAAATGTATGATGATCATATATACCAATAAATTATAGAAACTAGGTGCTTTTAATAATGTCCTAATCGAAACACGCCCTAATAATGTGCTATTAATATGCACTTATCCAGTCAGACTCCCCTAGAGGATAAAAAGACCCCACAAGCTATCGTAGTCCAGCGGATCAAAAAAAAAAAAAGGGTATCGTAGTCCCGGATCCCAGGATATAGTTACGAATTGCATTATTTCAGTGTCTCCCTTGTCTTCCCTCTCCCTCTCCCTCTCTGTGGCGCACATTCTCTCTCATCTTTGTTCGAGGGGTTCCTGCGATTTATTAGGGTTTTCTGCTTCCTCGCGTTCTTCAGGGTCGTGGAAAAAACACACGAATTCTGTTATCTTGTTGGGGGTAAAAAAAAAGAAAAAGAAAAAGAAAAAGAAATCTCTTATCTTGCCAGTCAATAGACGATTGTTCAACCTTGGAAAGATTACCTTTTGTGTTCCTCAAAAATTCAACAGAGCTCTCTGGTTGTTGCAATTTCGGAACACCCTCTGCTAAATCGGCTAAAACAGCAGGGACGGGTATGTTGATCTCTCCAATGTTGATTTTTTGTTTACCTTTTAATTCTGTTTATTTGACTTGCGATAAGTAAAAAAGAATGGAAATATTATGTATTTTTGCTTCGGTATACTTGTTTCGCTTTTGGAAATTGCAATTGGGTCTTCCTAATCTAGCTGCAAGGTTACAAGTATCGTCGATCTAGATTTTGATGATAAAATTTACTTCTTTATTCATTGTGGTATAAAGTGTAGTTCATATTAATGTTTTGATTATCATATCCTATAGTTTGAGTTAATTGTTTATTGAATTGGGTATTTTCACTGTGATACTTTTTGGTTGATTCCTTTCTGAGTGGCGTAACATTGTGAAGGTTAATAATTATGTGTAATTGGGAATATTATGACAGCATAATGCAATTGTTTGACCGATATTGTTTCAGTTTTCAGTGTATTTGGATCCTTTGAACCACCCCCAAAAGCTGCTCTACAACATCCGTGGTCCTTTTTTTACTCTATTTGGAGTCCTGGATTGAAGATGCGAACGATTTTTCGCAATGTTCGACGATTTCGATCAGCTTTCTGGCATCAAGGAGATAATATCTTGAGTGGGTTAGGGAGAAGAGAATATTATTTGGCAAATAGAAGATTTGGGTCCACCTACAACCTCTCCTTCAATGCTGAAATATATAGATATACTCATCCGTCTCATAGGATCTCTAGAGCTCTTTTTGCTGACGCCGCTAAAGTAACCAATGAAGGTTGTCTTTTTATGATAATCTTTGTAGCTTTTCCAATCTAGTAACATTAATCCTTAGCACAGTGTTCACGTTTTCCTTCCTTTTATTTGATTTGATCAAAGATTTAAGCAGAGCTGGGCCTCTGGTCGAGTATGAGCGTAGAATTTCCGCAGGTGATCTTGTGGATGGCGATAGTTGTCAGGTATGGTAATTACTGCAGTCCATACTTGTTTATAAGTCTTCAAAGGAAAGAGTGAACAGTTTGCACTGCAAAGTGCATATGTGGATTTTTATGAAGTAAGAAGTCGATTGTAGTTTTCTGAATTTTTTTCAAACCAGAAGATTAAGCTTCGTATGGTCAATAAAAAAACTTTCCTTCTTTGTACTGTCCAGTATTAAATTACCATCAATTGGTTCGGAGTACTGGTTGCATAAATGCACTCCTTAGTCCTTAGTAGGTACTGTGTGATTAGCATTCTATGAATACTTAAATTGCTTTTAAGATCCGAAATGAATGCAACTTTAGTTCTTGAAGCAACAAAATTACTTCAAAATTATAAGCATAGAATACCTTGTAAGGGATTTAATTGTGTAATTTATTTGGTTTTCTTTATAAGAGCATACAGTGACAGTTATTCTGCAGGTTGACACCTTAAGAGAGCTTCAGAGACTATATGATGAGCTTGTTGAGTCAGCTGATGCCTGCCGGTTAGATCGGTATGCAGCTTCTGAGAAAGCTAGCAGGTAAACTTTTTATATGGTTTCCAGTATCTAGCATTCTGATTCACTTGCTTTGGGACTACATTCCTAGTAGGATAACTGGAGTTGGCTAGTTTTGTACATTGTCGTTGGTTCACTGTTTATTTCTTATTTGTAGGAGTAGGTGGTTGTGGTCCCGCTTCATTCCTCAGTCTTCATACTCGCCCGTGAAAGGACTTTATCTTTATGGGGGAGTAGGCACT
Organism: Rhododendron simsii; assembly: GCA_014282245.1. Taxonomy (NCBI): domain Eukaryota; kingdom Viridiplantae; phylum Streptophyta; class Magnoliopsida; order Ericales; family Ericaceae; genus Rhododendron; species Rhododendron simsii. The sequence goes on from CM024955.1 coordinate 38,349,791, forward strand.
GGAAAAACTATGCTGATGGACTTATTTTTCGATCAATTGTGAGTGTTTCTCTTGTAGTTTGACGTATCAGCGTTCACTGGATTTACCTCTGAATCCTTACTCTTATCATCCCAGGCCCTGCAGCTGGAGGAAAAAGAGGATTCATTTTCATGACTTCATGTTAGATGTCCACAGCCGCTTGCAAGTAAGAATCATCCTTTTTCTTTTCCCAGTGAAATATAATAGAAGGTTTGTTACGATACGAATAAATATTCTCATTATTATTAAGTCTGATCCTTATGGACTAACAGGAAAAGCTCAACCTTATTAAAATTGGACTATTCTTTATGTCGCTGGTCGTTCACAACACGTGAAGAGGGCAGTATTACATTACTAGTAACTGGATCAGAGTAGTCGATAGCGTCAGTTGCTAAGTATGGAATAGGCAGACTGAAAATACTAACTTATTGAAAAGTAAGGGAAAGAATAAAGCCATAATACAAGCATTAGCATCTATATACTTTTTGTGTGGAGGAAATTTCTGTGCACTTGTAGGGAAGATATTCAAGACCCAAAAAGAAGTGCAACACGTTGACTTCCATAGGTTCACCCACTTTTCAAGTTTCGTGTGAGTTCTAGTCTCAGAATTCACAAATTCCAAATTTGTCCAGTTTTTATCTTGTTCTTGGTGACTGTCAATGGAAATTGGTGGGATTTTCTTTTCTTTTTTATCGGCATGGAAATTGGTGGTTTTCCAAGTACTCGTATATAAAATCTAAACTCTCATGCTGTGATGTGATGTGGGATTTAATCGCAGAAGCATAGGGGTGTGGCAGATCCCCTCGAAGTTGTTGCTGGGGAGATATCTGATGAATCAATTTTGCTATGTGTTGACGAATTTATGGTATGTTGGAACCTGAAATTAGATCTGTGGTTTCTGTTGCGCTTATCGTGTTTGACATGTCCTAGCTTTCTTTTTTTTGGCCTATTGTTAATTGTCCTCATTTTGTGGTCTTTCTTAGGTGACTGATGTTGCTGATGCATTGATACTGAACCGTTTGTTTAGTCAATTATTTAGCAATGGCATGGTAAGATAAACCTCTGATATATTCTTTGCACTCAGCTTTCCATGCATTTGTCCACGGAGGATTCTCTGCTCGTAAATTAACACAGCATGTATGTCTGGAAGTGTAGATTCTTGTTTCTACTTCAAATCGTGCTCCAGACAAACTTTATGAAGGTGGACTACAGAGAGATCTTTTTCTACCATTTATTTCAACTTTGAAGGTATGCCTTGTGGATGAGAGATAGTGACGAGTTTGAATGGGCTTGAACCTGTTTGATCAACTGTCTATAATCTAGATCAAAAGAAAAAGAAGTCTATTTGACCAGTTGGTGTTGAGAAACTTGTGGCCTCAAGGCCCGTGTCTTTGTTATTATTTCAAGTAAAAATATTTTATTGTGTTCATAACTTTTTTGCATGTAGGAAAGATGCGTGGTTCATGAAATTGGTTCATCAACAGACTATCGAAAACTGACTTCGGTAGGAAGACTCTCTCTCTCTCTCGTGCGCGGGATTGATATAAATCCATGCTAGTCAGCTTGTATTTCCTTGTCATACAGACTTTTCTTATTATTACTTGAACTGTAGGCCCTGCAAGGTTTCTACTTCACTGGGAAAGAATCGTCTGCCCTTTTGAAGAAAAAGTTTGAACAGTTAATTGGGAAACATGCAGCTGGTCCACAAGAAGTGGAAGTTGTAATGGGCAGAACATTGCAGGTATAGGAGAATAAATTCCTCAATCACTCTACTGAGACGTATGAAGAGCTGTTTGCTTAGTAATTTTTCCTGTTTTCTTCCACTAGTCAGGTTCCTCTGGGTGCCAATGGTTGCGCATATTTCCCTTTTGAAGAACTCTGTGATAAACCACTTGGTGCTGCAGACTATTTTGGATTGTTCAGTAAGTCACCACTTAAGTTGGTTCTATGGACTATTTTGGATTGTTCAGTAAGTCATAGCTTGAGTTTGTTCTGTGCTAAGTAAAACTTTTTTGCTAGTTTGATTATTGCATAGTCGTTGAACAAGCTGTGTTTCTAATTTTCTATCAATTCCTGCACTTCATTTATTGTTGTAGAACTAAACATGCCGAAAACAATAGTTTCTGTAACAATAAATTCTTAGCCAATGCTGTTCCTTTCTGGCAGAGAGCTTTCACACACTGGCTTTGGAAGGTGTACCAATTTTCGCGCTCCACAACAGGACAGCAGCATATCGGTTTGTCACTCTAGTTGATGTTAGTTCATTTCCTTCCAAATTGTTTGACTGTTCATTGGTTAAATAGTCCAGAAGAAGGTACTTGTTATTTGGGAAATGTGTTACCTCTTAGAAGGACCTGGATGAAATCAGAAGATTATAATCTCGGAACTTATATGATGAGCACTAAGTTGTGGAGTTATTTTATTTCAGCAAGTTGATAGGAAGCTGATGTTTCTTTAGTATCAAAAGCTTATGCTTTTCACTCTACCTCAATTACAGGTGATGTATGAGAACAAAGCAAGATTTTTGTGTGCTGCTGAGGGGACCCCTTTTGAACTTTTCCAAAGGATTGTGACCATCTCTGATGCTCAACAAATGGCACCCAGAACCTCTTCAAGATCAAGGAAAACTGATGATATGGACCTTTGCGTAGACAATGAATTGGGGTTTGCGAAAGATCGCACCATTAGTAGGTGAGGTCTTTTGCCAACGCCTTTTTTCTGGTTTTCCTAAATTTGTTTAAGAAATAATATCTTGGCAATATTGGTTTTTAATGTTCTTGAAACAAAAATGTGGTCGAGAGAGTAAACTATTTTGGAACTTTTTAAGACTCCTATCAGTGGTTTCCGCACTTCTACATCTCAGTAGATAGTTATGATCAGTTTTAGATTAGTATCTTTGAGTATTATGTCATGAAAATGGATCTAGACCCTGTATTATGATGAAAGCAAAAAGATCCTATTCGCCCTCAATTTCTGATTTCGAAATAGTAAAGACAGTAGCTACAGTCTGTGTTAGATCCCTGATTTATATTGGGGCAATAGATTAGTGTACGTCTTTTTTCGGGTAACTAACCAAAAAAGATATCATCTTTGTAGTAATCTAACTTTTTAGTCCTACTTTATTCTCTCTTTGTTTCATTTTCTTTGTCCTCTAAGAATCACTCTACAAATTCAAGATCCAAACACAACATTATGTGACTTCGCGTTTTGGTTTGTGTGGTCACTTTTATCTGACCATTGTATTGATCAAAATATATGCAGATTAACAGAGATGAATAGCAGTGAGTACTTGGAGCAGCACGCTGCCATGTTAGCAGAAAAGCATCCGTCATCGGAACATGGCGGTGAGAATGCCTTGCAAGCGTGAGAGAGGAAGAAACTCGACTATTTGTCCAATGCCTGTGGACCACTGTTGTTAGTAACCTTGTCTTTTTCTTTTTTCCTTTTTTGGAAGAGCAAGAAATGCATTAATAATAATAAAGTGGAAGAACAATGTTGTTAGTAACATTGTATGTCACATATTTACTAGGCTCAGCTCCCTTCGCCGGGATTTTTGCGCCGGACGATGTATTGATAAGTTTACTAGGTTCGGCTCCCTTCGCCGGGATTTTGCGTCGAACGATGTATTGATAAGTGGGGAGCTGATAATTTCTTAGATGAATAAAATGTAATTTTATGATTTTTTAAATCTTCAACCTAATTGAGCAAAAATAATGCAAGTTGATTTGTTTTCAATCGACGACTATTGATAAGTGGGGAGCTGATAATTTCTTAGATGAATAAAATGTAATTTTATGATTTTTTTAATCTTCAACCTAATTGAGCAAAAATAATGCAAGTTGATTTGTTTTCAATCGACGACTTTTTGCTTGATTCAAATTTTGCTGCGCCTTAGAATTTTTTTTTTTTTTGGCATCGCTTGATATTGCTCTCCTCTTTTTTGTTGTTGTTGTTGTTGTTGATTGGCATCAATGTTTCACATCGTCGGTCTGCCTCTCATACTTCGTTATGGAAAGAAGGTTAACAAAACCGTGCGCGAGCGAGTTTGTTTGTCTTAGCATTTTTGCTCTCTCTCTCTCTCTCTCTCTCTCTACACGTTAGTTTGTCTTAGCGTTTATGGGCATTGTCTTAGTAGTATTCATAATTCTCTGCAAGTTAATTGAGCAAAAATAATGCAAGTTGATTTGTTTTCAATCGACGACTTTTTGCTTGATTCAAATTTTGCTGCGCCTTAGAATTTTTTTTTTTTTTTGGCATCGCTTGATATTGCTCTCCTCTTTGTTGTTGTTGTTGCTGTTGATTTGCATCAATGTTTCACATCGTCGGTCTGCCTCTCATACTTCGTTATGGAAAGAAGGTTAACAAAACCGTGCGCGAGCGAGTTTGTTTGTCTTAGCATTTTTGCTCTCTCTCTCTCTCTCTCTCTCTCTCTCTCTCTCTCTCTACACGTTAGTTTGTCTTAGCGTTTATGGGCATTGTCTTAGTAGTATTCATAATTCTCTCACTAGTATCATCAGACGATAATGGCGACCTGAAGATACTACAATATTTCATGAGATTGGATGTTAACTTATATGCAATTTTCGTTACCGAAAATGTTAATCAAATAGGCCTTAAACCCCATCTCACCTGTTTGGGGAATAAATCCGGATTTCACAAATAGACTAGAAGCAGAGGGTAAGCACCAATCTTATCGCAATTTATTACTAACATAAAAAAGAAATGCCAAAACACAAAAACTTGAAGAAAAATTCCTACTCTCAACGGCCACCTCCACCACTTTCCCCACCAAGCATTGCCTCATACCTGTATATGCATATGCATCATCCAAAAAATCCTCGTAATTATGGAACAGGAACTAAAATCGAATAATCTCACAATTAAGCGTCTACAATACTTCAAACCAATCAAAAAATAATTGCAGAATGAGTGATTTCGCTATACCGTCTTAAAACATGCACCTAGTGTTATTCCAATCCATTAACAATGTAAACACTGCAGAATAGAGCACCAAAACCCATTCGTAGTTCCACATAAAGATTAGTCCTTCAAATACAAGCACTGTGTATTCATCATACCATTGTCTCCACTTTCCTTGTGCTGAGATGACCACAAAGCACCATGAGTCCATGACTACTTTTGGAATGAAATGGAATAGGAACCAGTATTTGGATCTTGAACGGCTTTGAAGTTGTCGATGCTCATCCCAAAACGACCCAAAACAGAGTTTCCCATGTCTTTTAGCTTATCTGTCCACATAAAGATTTCATGAAGTTCAATTTGTGAAATCATGAAAGGAGTACGCAGATGGATAAGGAAGACATCCTAGATTGTGGAGACAGAGGACACTAGTTGCAGAACATATTCGCTCAGAGAGAGAGAGAGAGAGAGCAACATGAGAGCAGCAAAATGAAGAAACATAGTGTACTGAAATCACGGTTTGTACTCACCAATCATCTCTTGTTTCATTTTTTCACGCTTTTCTGCAGCCAACGGCTCCAAACGTTGGATGGTTCTCCTAACTTGGACATCTGATTGATCCAATTCCAACACTTTTTTCAGGTCTACAAAGCAAAACGCAAGAATGAGAGGGTAAGAAAATGATCAAAAAGAACTAAAATCATACAAAAAAATGACAAATATACGGGAATCCAGAGAGAAAAAGCAATTGCAATATTTATGCAACGGACACCTGTAGGTAGCTATCGTTTCACTTATGGCACTAATACAGATCAATGGAATATAAATGTACCAGCAATAGCCTCTTCAAAGTGCTCAAGCTTCTCATGAGCCTCTCCCCTTCGAAGCAGAGCCTTCACATAATTAGGATTTAGTTCCAGTGCCTTTGTGGAATCCTTTATTGACTCCTCATATTTTCCCTGAGATTATGTTTCACAGCCAAAGAAAACAAAAACTCTCTCAGAAAGAAAACGACTAGATGCCCTATGAAGCCAAATGGACTGAACAAAAAGAAGGCAGTGGCAGCTGAAGAAACTCCAGTTGCAACTGAAATGGATTTTGAAAACAGTTTCCTTGTCCTTTACCAACCAAGAGAGAGAAAATCATTGAAAAAATAACAACTTTAAGCTCAAAATTAGAGGAACAATACACGCATTTCGAGGAACAACAATTGGAAAGAAAGGATGCCTTTTGCCCTTTTCCATGTAGGAAAGGCTTGCTAGACTAGAAACCAGGCTTTGGGCTGATTCAGGAATCAACAAGAATTGCCATAAATAATTCCCAACAGTATCAACAGTATCTAAGACTGAGGCCGATTCCAAATGCTCAAACAAAACCAGATGCTCTTCAAGCAAAACCAATAGCTCTTTGACTTATACGATTCGTTCAATGCAACCATTTCAAGGGAAAAATTATCCGTCAACCATCAAAAGACACCTGTACCCAATTGACCTGGACTTCTACAATCACTCATCAAGTTTGAGCTCAACAGAGTCTTATCGGGGAAGCGTTGAACAGCCAGTGAAATTACGACAGAGTAAAGGAACCGATGCCACAACACTCAAGCATTGTGTGACGCTATAAATCGACCTCTTTTCGGCAGTTGCTGATAGGCTGTCGGGCCTTTTCCAGGTGGCGCATTAATGCCTCTACTCTTCTTTTTCTTCTGCTAGCCAAAACCAATGTCATGCTTCTTATATTATCCTCCATTTTCCTAGATTCAAAACCAAATTCTGCTTCTTGCTCTTTTTTAATATCCAATAATTAACGCAGTCAACACAGAATGAAATACTAGATAATCCAAAATGAGAGATACACAATACCGTACTAGATAGGAACATACCAGTTTTAAGTAACATAATGCACGGTTTGCATGGCATATTGAACGTATTTCAACAGATGTGGGCACGTCAGGTGCAACTTGTAAAGCAAGCCCATACTCTGACAATGCCTCTTCATACTGCCCATCACCAAACATTCTATTACCTTTCACTTTTGCATCATTTGCTTCAGCCAAGGCTTTCTGTTTTTAAAATAAAAAGGCCAAGATTAGCAAATTTAACCTGATGGTACTACCCTGTGCAGCGTACCAAACAACCGCTGCTCCAATCCATGAGTAGCACATACATCAAAACGATAACAGGAAAAAATATCAACAAATATCTCTAACATATACCCAAAAACCTACTAATTTAATGTTGTCTAGACAACGATATGAAGTACAGACTGCAGAGCACAAAATCCATGACATAATCCATTTACCAAAACACAAACACTGCAACAACCAAATCAGATTCCCCTAGCATAGACACGCAAGTACATGCTAATTGCAATACTCGAACGAGGTTGACACTCTATGATGCAGGAAACTATGTTACATGATGAGTAATGGGTGACATTATGTGTGCAAGCATCATCCGATCTCCTGAAACCATAGCTCTTGGTACTTAGAGATACAAATCCAGACCTTCTGAAACCATAGCATTCTCAGACCTCCATAATGTACTTGGAATTAAATATAATTTAGGGGAAAAGAAAATTTCTACCTTCCGTCCATGTGAAAGCATAATGGTGTGTCTGTAATGAGCCCCTGTTTCTAGTGAGATTTTGACTCATAACGATGTGAAAACAACTTAATCTCATTTAGACAACCACCATAAATTCCTAAGTAATTTGATCATAAATTCCAGTTTCAGAAGTCAATCAGCTGATTTTCATTTTATGGAAGTGAACTATAATACGGCATTTCTGCCAGAGAAAAAGTTTATCAAACCTTGGTCGTTAACTATAGGGCCCCGGAATTAGTCAGGGTGCACGCAAGCTAACCTGGACATCCGGTTATCGATATAAAAAAACAGCATTTGAATCACCAACACACTACACCAACATAATAATGTTCAGTCTATGTTACTATTGATGTGGTAAATCACAGCCAAACAAATCACTCTGCCGAAATTGACTTTAATAGACGAAAAAAAAATCTACAACGTCGATTGTACAGGAACAATTATACAGATTAAGAGAGAGGGAGAGAGAGAACCTGAATCGATTCTTCGTCGGAGACAGCTTCAAGAGAGTCATCAATTGGAGCCATAGGTTGTGGCGGTTCCTCCTGCTTTTGATTTTGTTCGGGGTCATGATCATCATCGCCACCGTTGAAGTCGCTTTCGCTGGCTGTTTCGAAGCCGTCATCGACATCTACGGCGCCCGATTTGGCGCTGTGGCTCGGCTCTGCCTCTACTGATGTTGTTTTCGCTGAGGGTTTTGATTTAGGTTCCCGCGTGACATTGACCCGGCCTTTTTCTTCTCCTTCCCTCGGTTCTGGTTCGATTACCACCATCTCTCTCTCGCTCTCGCTCTCTGGCAACTCAGTGAGTTGGGTTTCTGATGTTCCGCTTTTGCACGAGTTGAAACTTGAAAGGAATGGAAAGAACCGAAGAAGACGCTGGGTATTTCTTGCGGTTCGAGAAACCTCTCTCCAGATAACCTCTTTTTTTTTTTTTTATTGCTCCAAACGTCGTCGTGCTACTGTTTTCTGTTGGTTAACTTTTTCTCTGGCAGAAATGCCGTATTATAGTTCACTTCCATAAAATGAAAATCAGCTGATTGACTTCTGAAACTGGAATTTATGATCAAATTACTTAGGAATTTATGGTGGTTGTCTAAATGAGATTAAGTTGTTTTCACATCGTTATGAGTCAAAATCTCACTAGAAACAGGGGCTCATTACAGACACACCATTATGCTTTCACATGGACGGAAGGTAGAAATTTTCTTTTCCCCTAAATTATATTTAATTCCAAGTACATTATGGAGGTCTGAGAATGCTATGGTTTCAGAAGGTCTGGATTTGTATCTCTAAGTACCAAGAGCTATGGTTTCAGGAGATCGGATGATGCTTGCACACATAATGTCACCCATTACTCATCATGTAACATAGTTTCCTGCATCATAGAGTGTCAACCTCGTTCGAGTATTGCAATTAGCATGTACTTGCGTGTCTATGCTAGGGGAATCTGATTTGGTTGTTGCAGTGTTTTGGTAAATGGATTATGTCATGGATTTTGTGCTCTGCAGTCTGTACTTCATATCGTTGTCTAGACAACATTAAATTAGTAGGTTTTTGGGTATATGTTAGAGATATTTGTTGATATTTTTTCCCGTTATCGTTTTGATGTATGTGCTACTCAGCACCTTCATCCATAATGTCATCACCATCCATATCATCCATCTAACACAACAGAAAATTAAAGCCTCATGTTCATGCGAAAATTAAGCAGTATGTAAATGGTAAACACTAAACCCATTAAACTATTCAACAAAACTCTGATTTTCAACCAAAAATATAGAGTTTTGAGATTGAATACCTCATGCTCATAGTCGGACATTTCGCCGGCGTTTTCGAAGAGTTTCTGGCTCCGATGAGGGACGAGAGATGAACATGAGAAGTGAAAGCAAAACAAAAACCCTAACTTAAAAATCATTTTACTGAGATAAGGAAAATACCGAAAGAGAGGACAATTGTACAATGCCAGAAAGAAAAAAAGGAAAGAAAGTGCAAATGCCCGTGCCTTATAGTTACAAGGTACCAATAAAAGATTGTATGTTGACCACTGGGGTTGAGATTTTTTGAAGTTCTCTCTCTCTCTCTCTCTCTCTCTCTCTCTCTCTCTCTCGGAATTTTTTGAACTGTAATCTCTTTTTCCATCTCATGCACTATCTAAAAGCAGAAAACAGCATGTTCAGAAATTGATCTAATTAAGGAAATTGATCTAATTAAGTCTACTGGCCTCTATCAAAAGTCAGCCCAGGCTACGGGCATCGCATAATTTGTGTATCGTATTATGTCATGTCATATGATTCTAAGCAAATTGCCTACCAAAAACACCAAAATTCTACATTACCTAGTCACAAAATACATCTCTCTTCCAACAGCCTAAGCAAATGCCTATCCAAATCAAAAAATATTTTCTGAAAAAAAGAAAAACAGATAATAGCACAAAATCAAACCCACAATGTCTGCAAAACTAAACCCATAGCAGTCGAGAAACCCACCGGAAAAGTTAATAACCAAACCCACAATCACTCAACTCGCTGACCACAAAACCCACCGGAAAACCTATCAAAATCACTGGTACAATCACAGATAACAAAACCCACCAATTTAAACCCATACAACCATAAAACATGCAGAAAATCGCAAAAAGCATACAATCACAAACCCCGCCGGAAATTTGTGCTTACCTTCGCCGGAGCCAACGGCGGCGAGGACGATGACGACGCAGTGATTTGCGGTACAGATCTGGTGGCTTTGAGAGAGAGAGAGAGAGAGAGAGAGAGCCCGAGCGAGTGCTACAGTGGCTCGTTGGCAGAGACGAGTTACTGACAAGAGACGAGGGCTCCGACGAGGCTGTTGGTTCCCCTTTTTAGCCCCTTTCCTCGTCAAAACCTGCAAATCCGACGAGGATGGTGGATCTGACGAGGTTATTGGAGATGCTCTAAGATGAGAGAGAGAGAGAGAGAGAGAGAGAGAGAGAGAGAGAAACTACCTTACTCGATCAAGAGAAGCCCGAAGGAGTTGAGGAGAAGGCCGAAGGGTTCCACCGTTTCCGAGAAGGTGAGGGAGGCGTGGTGCCCTGGTGGTCTTGGCGGCTGTGAGCAGTGAGGGTGAGAGATTCTTGCGGCCTCGCCGATCGGCGAGAGAGAAGCTGAGAGCAGAGAGAAGTCAGAGAACGAGAGGATGAGAGACAGAGAGAGAGAAATTGTGGCTGTTGGCTGGTGCAGTGGAAGTGTAAGGAGAGGAGAGTAAGTTCTGAAGTAGGGTTAGTGTGATGGATGGTGTAGATGAACACATAATTTAATTGACGGTCCAGATTAAACCAAGTTACATAAATATATTTATATATAATAATAAATTAAGTCGGTTCGGTTAGGGGTCTTCAGTTCCGGTTCGGGGTCTTCGGTCGGTTCGGGGTTTTCGGGATTTTCGGTTCGGTTCGGTTCGGTCTGACTAACAGGCAACAAAACCGAGACCGAACCGAATTTGGTTCGGTCGGTTCGGGGTGGACCGAACCAAGAAAATGCCGCCACCACCCCGACCGAAGACCGAACCGATCGGTCGGTTTTTTCGGTTTTTTTCGGTCCGGTCGGGTTCGTAACAGCCCCAGGTGACTGTTCTGTTGCGAAAAGTCTTAGGTATTTTCTCGAATTATTAGGCAGTCCTTTTTAAAGAAAAGCCAAATAATTAAAAGCTGGAAAGCTAACAAAAATAGTAATACTTACCGTCGAGCTGTTGGAGATTATTTTTTACAAAAACCCCATAAAATTTTACTTTAAAGTTTACGGGCATTTTTTGTATTTTTATGGGATCTGAAGTGGGCCTCACAAAAAAATGTAGTGTATGGTGTAATGATTTGGTGTTGTCTACCTAGACTTATTGCAATCGAGGCTACAAAATGCTAATTTATTACTCTCTCTCCATTCCTAAATAAATGTCCAACCCGTTTAAATCTTCAAAAACATGCAATTTTTCGTTAAAAAATTAAAACTTTTTTTACAATTTGAAAGAACTCATTAATATCTATTAATTTGTGAAAAAAAATTAAAATTTTAATCAAAACAAATGTATCTTTTTAGAGGTTTAGGTTTACGGCCCAAACATTTATTTGGAGTCGAGGGAGTGGTATTTTGTATGTTTGGAAAATACAGTAGATTGTTAATTTGATGGGTCATTTAGGCACTTAAATTAACCGGGCATTTACACTGAGGCACGTAAATTCAACCTATATTTTGTTATTATTTTTGTTCACCAGATGTTCAGGTTAATTTGCACACACCTCAATTAATCTCGAAGTCTTAGAGTTATTTTCTTAATGTGACCCTTCCCAGCCTTCCCTGAAAGCCTGAAACTTCGGCTCTATTTGGAACTGATGAAAAGGAAAGGAAAAAATGGTTGGAAGAGAAAGAGAGAAGAAAATAAAAATTTTAAGTTAAGTGAATAGTAAATTTTCCCTCTCATTTTCATTTCCTTTCTTTTCTTTTCCTTAGGTTCCGGAGCCTTCAATTTTCTACATCCGTTACGGTATTTTTATTACACAAGGGCCGGATTATAAGCGAAGTTCTGCTGAAATATTAAAAAAAAAAACATGAGTAGCTCATTTGAACTCAACAAACACCCACACACAATTTCTTTCTTTTAATTCATACCTCTGAAGCCTACATTTATTCTCAGTTTTTAACCATCAGTTCGTCGATATGATAAACGATTGCTTCAATATTTGCCCATAACATCTCAAATTCCAACGGCATTTCGGCTCAAGTTCAGTTCGAAGAATAAAACTGTAGCTGAGCCGATGCAATGACATGCTTGCTTCACAGAATCCTGGTAGTGAAAATTACAAGCAACAGCTGTCTAACGAACTCCATTGTTTATCTCTCTCAGCGCATAAATCGATCTCACCAAACAGAATCAATAACAAAATGCACCCATCCACCTTTGCGAAATGGCAATTGGTCAGAAAATAATCAATTTTCTTGGAAATCCGAAAGCATTTCCACCAAACACTAAATTTAAACGCGATCCCACATGGAAATTTAACCCAATTGCGGAACTCAAAAATGGCATCATACGTTGAAGACTAATGACCACGTATGCAAAAAGGAAATGTCAGCAATTTAATCATTATTTGGCTTTTTGCTTTGATGCCACGTTTGTATTTCAAGAAAGTTCGCACATACGAGTAAGATTTATGTACATGAAGAGAGCATGAATATCAATTATCATACACTTACACTGTAGTCATCACTTTTTATTTGGCCTTGGTTAGCCCTATTTTATTCACTATAACCCAAAAGAATGAGAACTGATATCAACTAACAGCATCCGACTGTTCTTCGTCAAATAATTGTCATCGTCATCTGTAAGGTCGAATTATAATAGCTATTCAGTCTTGAACAAGCTTGATGGAACCTGAAATGCAACAAAGAACAAAGTTCATGGGAGGAGCTGCATATTGATGCGGGAAAAAGGTGATAAAAATGTCATAACCGGTCATAGACTCCCTACACAGTATAGATAACAAAGGAGATAATCTAATAGGTGCAAAACCAACTTGAATGAGTATTCTCCTGACTACATCAGTACTGACATCAGCCACAATTTCTTTGGACAGCATAGCATCATCAGACGATTCAGACCTTAGAATCATAATACATCTCTACATCTGCCCAATAGTAACGGACACAAAGAATACAGCAATGGCTTACTTTGATTTGTCTCCCGCAATACCCAATCATTTTTTATTAGTTTGGCTAGTAAGTCAAATTGTGAACCAACAAGCACCATAGCTTTTATCAAGAGTTTTATCCAATTCCAGAGTACACAATCTACATTAAACATTCAAGTCCAAACACCCCTTTTTAGGTGCAACAAGAACATCATATACCATAACTTGTAATTTGGAAGAGGAGGAGTCCAACCACGTAAGCCAAGTAAAAGGATTAAGCATAAAAGAACGGACAAGCTTCAACTGTCTATAGGTTTATATCAATTGGTTAAGGAGAGGAAAAGAGATAAAAGAAAAGACTTTTCTTTCCAACTAGAACAAACGTACCTTGACATGATGCGGCATAATCTTTATATCAAATGGTACATGAAGCCATGCCTCGGAAGGATAATATAGAAAATTCTCCGGCTGACTGGTATACACATCAGCATATTGATGGATGTTATAAGCAAAAGCAGATTCTTGACCTGTGTCAGTGAGGAAAGTGGCTCCAAAAGATCTATTAAACATGTTTTTCATTGCACAACGTGCTTTCTGCCTCTCCTCATTTAGGTCCCACAAAAGAGACTGGAAAGCTTCATGTCTCTGACTATTAGCTACAGTTGCATGCAATTTACCAAGAAGCTCTTGTATTATATGGAATTTCGCCTGTGTCCACAAAGAAATAAAGAACTCAAACAAGGGTGATTTGATAAATCCAAAATAAAAACAGAATGAATACAAACTCAAACTTCTATTTAACCGAAACCGAAACAATAGATGACCAATACATAAGAAATTTCAATTTGAAACTATCCATTTGCAACAGGCAAGCCAAATTAAAGACATTAGTCAGATTTTTCCAACTCCCTCTGCCAAACTAATATCAGCAAATCATGGCTATATGATAACTAACTTGGGTTAATTTATACAAAGGAATTTATGAATCTAGTTAAACCAGAAGTACCAAAACAATGTACCTATCACATGCATCTCGGAACTGGCAAGTGCAAAAATGAGAGAGAGAGAGAGAGAGAGAGAGAGAGAGAGAGAGAGAGAGAGAACTTTGAGGAGGATTCTGGTAAAGTTAAGTTCGTTCTTAATAATAGACAACTAAATAACATAACGAATGCATTCTGCAATCTTTGGAAGACAAAAGGAGAAATCTTCAGAGCACCACTCATTATTACGCTGTAACGATACTGCCAAAAAAAGCTCAGTACGGTTTTCGTTAAATGCATTCTACAATCTCTGGAAGACCAACGAAGAAATTGTAAGAGCACCACTCACTACGCAAACCATCCTGCCAAAATAAAGCTCAAGAAGGTTTTAACTACGATTTGCAGGACCATACCTGTTCAAAACGATAACTATCCTCATTCTGAATGTGTATCTCATTCTGCATAATCACCAAGATGAACACATGAACCTTCAGTCTTCAAATATGATTAGTTGGAACACAATGACTGAACTCTACCAATAAAGATGTTACAAGGTTCATATACCACACATGTTACGTAGTTTGATAAATATTATAGCTATACAATAGAAATGAGGATATTCAGAATTAGATTCAGCAATTGGGGGCATTTTGTATACTGGAAGAAAACATTACAAGAATCTAAGTTCCAAAAACACCGTTGATCAACTTATTTGGTATTTGATAGTGTACAATGACAAGTCTCCAAGTTCCACAAACAAAAGCTATGAAATGATTTTTTGAGAAGTATTGGCAGCCAATACAAAAACAAATGAAATTGATAGGATTGAGCATACTTCCAACTCATGGATTATGGCAGCCGTGCGCCATCCAGCTTTTGAAGGTCCTCGCAAGTCACTAAACAGGTGATCCCCAAAGTATATGACCTAAATTATCGTTTAGGAAGAAAAGAAACATTACAAGTGATAAGGAAACAAGAGATTAATTCAAAGATATGTAAGCAAAAGTGGTCAAAATCTTTCAATTATCCTTTTCCCAACAAAGATGCAAAAGGTAATTACCTCGGGACCATTCCACTTTGTAATTTGGAGGAAGGACTTGAGGCATCCATGGTAGTATACCTTATTTGGAAGAAATGTGTCCACTTTTGAGAAAGCCAAGGTATCTTTCTCAATGTCGTAACAACTAAATGAAGTTGCAAGACAAACAAGGGAAAAGACCAAAAAATCATACATTAGTTCAGCACCAAGTGGTTTGCCCAATAGAGAGTTCAGGAAAAATAAATAAATAAATAACCATACAGAAGAAAGAAAATTGAACTAAATAGATGAAATTGTGAGTACTCAATAAGTAGTTTGCAACTCCAACCAAGTTTGTTTGCATGAGTCAGAAAAGTAAGGCAAGACCTACACTTCTCCCATCACCAGTTCCCCTCCCCCTCTGCTGCAAGCATCCTTCTCCTAATACAAAGTTTTTTTCCCCTTTCTTCCTCTTCTTGTTTACATGAGGGTACATATTGTTCTATGATACACAAACCTCTCTAGTCATTGGACACAAGACACTTGGGAAAGGTTGAGGAATAAAGATGGAGAAATTTCCATAAAGGAACTGTGTACCCTACAGATCAGGGCACCCCTAACCACTATCTGCCGCGTCTTTGACATGTCGAGCACTTTCCTGACACCGCTTGTGATATGCTTGCCCACCAGTTAACAGGGGCACTGCCAGACACTCGTGAAAATAGGATGAACACATGCCTAAGAGCACAACCACTTTTAACAAGTTCGACATAGTAACAACTAACAAATGTTTAATTTTCAGAAACCTCAGCATACATACTTCTGTTCTTGGCTAATGACAGGAAACCTATGGAAAGGGCCCAAGCCCCATGTACTGACAAGTACACAAAGCATTTAAAATACATAATCACAAAAGCAAAAATTAGATCAGAGAAGGTTAAGGACTACGCAAGTGTAGGAAACAAGATATGCAACAAAAGAGCTAGAGCACCTAGAGTTGAAGAAAATACCGGAACAGATGCTCAGATGTGTAAAATTCTGGTTTATTTGCTTGAGCAATCACGACATCAAAAAGCTCCCTCCAGGAGTCTCTGTGACCCAAAGAATCCTAATTCAAATACAAAAATGAAACTAAAGAACTTAATTTCAGAGCAGATCAGCAGCAGACATTCATAAAAGGAAAGATGTACCAAAAGCAGGAATTTACAAAACAAATGCCGAAAACATGAAGGACAAGAAAAAGAAAAAGATATGGGTCCAGAAGGCTAAAGTAGTAATGGATAAAATATGTTTTGCACCTCTGCACCTCACCTCAAATTCTACTTGGTCCCTGTACTTCCAATTATGAGTCACACCTCAGTAATTCCAGTCAAATCTTAATGTCAAACCCCTTTTACCTTCTATTAAGAAAATAAAATGGAAATTGACCATGTAACAGCCACGTCTTTTGAGAAACTTGGAGGGTAGCACCAAATATGGTCATCTAACGGCCACATCTTGTTCCTTCAACTTTAGCAACAACCATTGACAGAGGGTTGGCATGGCAACGTGACCAGAAATGACTCACAAAATTGGCAGCGCAGTAACCAAAGTCAGATTAGAGATTTAGGAAAGGGGAAGCAAAGACTATACTAACATCTACATAGTTCACCCTTTAGATGGTTCAACCTAAAAAGCACTTAAATCCATAGAAAACGGGAGAATAGCATATCAGTCATCTAAACATCTTGTGTTTCACATAGAAAAACAATATAGAAGGGACTCATTGCCAGTCACGCATAATTAACTTACACCTAGCATAGAAGGAAAGCAAATCAGGTATTCAGAAAGTTATAAATGTTACAAATGTGCAGATAACCAGAGAACATTGGAGTACCAAAGCAAGAAAATTTGGCCTCTAAGTTTAATCTGCATTGATCTGATTAACTTTTGTATGTTCAGCTAAACAATAGAAAAGTTTGTGAATGCCATTTATATATACGGTTCTGGCCCAATTCATTTCTTACTTGGTTTATGATTTGCATTTAATGCAACACAAGGCAAATATAAGCAACTATCAGAAAAGAAAAATACTGAAGATTTAGGAACACTTCAACAAAGCAAGTTTCTCTATATCATTTCAGTTTTGTGCCTATGGTTTGCATTAATGTAACACAAGACAAGAAGAGGCAAAGATCATAAGAAAAGTGTTGAGAATTTATGTGCATTTCAGAACTACAAAACAAGCATTATGACAATACTTCGGGCTACCTCAGTAAGAGAGATCAAAAGGTGCAAATCAAAATGCAAAACAAATATCCAGAAGCTCTAGCAAAACATGTAGAAGGATGCAAATATTGAATCACCTCTAGCATAAACCGCATCCCGCCATCCACAAAATGATATGGAGAGTTTGTCAACAAGAAAAGTTTCTTCCCCTTTTGCCTCAGCATCCTGAGAAAGTGTAGCAGCTGATTCTGCAATTTCAGCCATTTAAGGACAAATGAAGTCTCAAAATTTATTAGATTCAAAATGACCAAGTATCCCCCAATGGCTTTTGTCGCCTTTTACGAGGAGCAACTAATCCAAGAGTGAGTTAAAAACAGGATATCTCATCAATAAGCAAATTGTAAATTGAACAATCAGATACCATCACCACACACATTTTTAACTAGGTATCTTTGCGGATCAGAAAGAATTCCATTGTGAGCCAAGCCACTTCGGTGAACATGCTGAATTGCACGATTTACATCTTCATACACATGGGATGCGTCGAACTCCAGCTTAGCATCAACAAAATGTTGCACAATATCAGCAAGAAGGCAGGCCTGCATAAGAAAAAGATAAATCACTGTTTAAGGGAAGCAGATAAACTACCTGGCGGCTGGCACATTTAACAGACAAAGAAATAAACAAATTAAGATTCCATCAAAAGACAACCATAAATGTAACTCCCATTTACCAGAATGATGAAGCACCGACACCTCTAGAAGTCGAAGAATCACAGTGTCAGGACACGGGGACACCGCGGAGATACGTACAGGACACGCCACGTGGCGTGTCCCATATTTTAATATTAAATTTTGAGGGGGACACCGCTAGGGACACGGCGGGGACACCGCAGGGGCCAAACTGTAATTTTTTTAAAAATTGGGGTTCAAACTGTAATTTTTTAAAAAAAATTGGGGCCAAATTATATATTTTTTAAATTTTTTGGGTGTTAAACTATAATTATTTATTTATTTATATATATAAATAAATAAATATACACTTGGCGTGTTCTCCGCCGTGTCCGTGTCCCCATTTTTTTAGAATTCCCGTGTCCCGGTGTCGGTGTCCGTGTCCGTGCATCATAGCGGCAGAATCCTTACTGCATCTATAAAGATGCACCATATATAAAAGACAGAACAGAAATAAAGCTTTAACACAAAAGCAATCAGAAAGTTGTCCATTTTTGTGTTGCACCTTTCGGATTGTTGAACACTCACATGATAGCGAATATTGAGAACTAATTGAACAATCACATGATAAAGGATATTGAGAACTAAGTTTTTCAAAAAGAAATTTGTGATTGAACACGAAAGTAGTTATCCACATTAAGACAGGATACAAAGAAAGACAAAAAAAACTGATAAGAGAGATTTATGCAACAATAAATCATCAAACCTCACTAAAGCAGAAGAAATCCATCAAACTGACAAGCCCACGTGCTTGATCACGACCAATATGTCTTGTCCCATATATCTGTTCTATTTCCTTCCTGGTAAGCTATAAAAGCATATGGTTAAAGTCTCAAACCAGTAAAAAATAGCTTTATTCAATAAATAGCTCAACCATGGACATCTATCAGATAATACTAAATAAAATAAAATTTGATAGTGTGCAGAGAAACTTAATAAGCTAAGCAGCATTGAACTATCACATTGAAAAATAATTGAAAATCTTTATTTCTAATTCACATCAGTCTGAACGAAGCTGAATATTTTCAAAATATGTATCGTAAGCAATGGCCCTGACTTCCTTGTTCAAGTTCCCTCCATTCATAATAAAAGTTTTGCCAACTATTCAATGTATACCAAGAAAGAATCAGAGAAGAAAACGAGTAGAAGACAACTATGACAGGACGGTTCAGTGAAAAGTACCTTGCGACGACCAAAGTAGCATCCATCTGGCTCAATTGACCCAAAGAAATCCAACTTCAAAAGACAACCTTTTAGCTTGTCATAGTTCAAACCTCTAATCGGAAAGGTGGGATCGTACTTGAATTCCAAGCAACTATCTGGATACCTAAGCTGATAATACCCCAACATAGACCACCGAGATTAAAACGGTGCCCGAGTACTCAACACTAAGCCCCATTAAAGCTAAAGCCACGATATAATAGCATCAAGTAACTACAGACCTCATTAACCAAATGTTCTTTCGCTAGTTCATATATCAAAGTCTGTAAGTTGGAAGAGTAATGCGCCAATGTATAGTCATAGTCAAAGCCATAAACCTGAATATCCTCCAATTTCAGGTTCTTATTCACATAGATACCTGGGTCAACACAAATAAGCCAATCAAATGGCATATGCTTAAAATGTACTGAGCCCACAAAGTAAAGCAGTTTTGGGGATGTCTAAGGAACCCAAACAATATCGAAATTGTGGTAGAGCCACTTCTTTTTCAGACGTTAACTTTTAGGCTTTGTTACCAGAAAGCCCAAAACCTGACTTCCCAAACACAGCATAAACAATTATTCACATGAATTAACAAAAAACCCTAATACCTTTGGGATGCATTTTAGGCATTTCCTTTACAGCTTCTGGAATCTTGAAAAAACTCTGTTTAGCAGCATAGAATTGAGCCCGAATCTTGGCTATATGGTCTTCGGCAAGCTGATCATCTTCTTCCAATTTGAGTATCCTTTCCTCGGGCGATAGGCTCACACTGTAGCCACGAAAGCCTCCTCCTAACCCTGAATTCGAAGCAAGTCTCTCAATGTCAACAAATTCCCTCGCATTCTTTTCGGATATACAAAGGAAATAACAAAAGAAAGAAACAAGCGAGAGAGAGGGAGGGACAGAAGGACCTTCGCAAGCACCAGAGGCAGACAAGTTCTTCCCCTGCAACGAAACACAAACCATATCAACTCCAACAAAGGCACAGGCATACATGTATCGTGTAAGCTACACATAAAGGTGCGTATGCGTTTGGAGAGAGAGAGAGAGAGAGTATACGAGAAGCAGAGAGCGGAGGGGAAGAAGCCGGCGAAGGGAGGCCATGGGAGAGCTGGAGAGGGAGGGTTTCAGGCCTGCATGTTTTGTTCGTTGAATTGAACTTGGTTGTTAGGGTTTATACGTCATGGGATCTTGTGGCATTGACCATGAGGGAAGTCTATAAATAGTACAGTAGCCGCCAATTTGAACGGCAAAACGACTGTTAGTTGGGGCCGTTCTCGTTTACCGCGCCGAAACGAGGACGAGGAATTGAGCGGGCCCTGCTCAATGTTTAAGGGAAGAATAACTGTCAATCAAGTATTTTAATAATTAATACCAATGACATTTTTAATATTAATAAATAATTTTAGCATGTCTTGGAAGGATATTATTTCCGTCCAGATTTAATTGTTCCTAATTTTATTCTAACCGGCTAAAAAATGGATTATATCTTAGAATCCGTAATGAATTTTATATCGAATATGAATCTTATTTGATAGATTTCGATTAGTTCTATAATACAATATATTCGAAATCACGTAAAACATTATAGATTGGAAGATATAATCGATTGAAAAATAGCACGAACTCCCAAAAAGGATTATTAAATCCGGACGGAGCGAAGTATTAATTATTTCATTTGTCTCATTTTCTTTGTCTTTTTTTATATTCGTGTCAATTTCAATCGCTTATATCTTTTAATATGAATCTTTAAAAATATGCAATATGAATCTTGTTTGATAATTTTTAATTAGGTCTATAATACAAAGTTTTCAAAATTAAAAAAAAAATAAAGATTGAGAGATATAAGCGTTTAAAGAACAACACGAATAACAAAATGGACAACTAAAATGGGACGGAGGAAGTATCAAAATAGGTTATGGGCCGTTATTTTCCCATTTTTAAGAGGGCGGGTGGGTCAGTCTATGGGATGGACCAGGCTTCAACATCTTGGGCCAAACCTAGTCCAACTTCTATTCGGACTTGCCCGTGATTATGGGCTTCGGGTAAACACCCTCAGGGCTCGGACTAGGTCGGAGAGGTGGTTGGTTATATTTTCAAGAAGAGGGATATGGGTAACTATAATCCTCAAGGCTCAAAGTAGACTTGGGTAACAGGTCGTGTCGGATTGTGTTCGTGACGTGTTAGTCGAATTCGTATCACAAATCACTCAACCCGAACCTGACCCATTTAGAATTCGTATTTCTCAAGTCGTATCATTTTTCGTGTTTCGTGTCAGAAATGCTCAACCCTAACCCATTAATTTTGTGTCCGGTTCGTGTCGTGTTATCATATCTGTTACCCAACTCTATATAGAACTATAGATATACCCCATATATATATATATATCATGTTAATGGGTGACAAGGATTAGTAACCGTGTTGGTTGTATTAATTTTGTGTCTCGCATGTTCAACCCAAACCTGACCCATTTAGAATTCGTGTTCTTGAGTCGTGTCATTTTCGTGTTTCGTATCTGAAATGCTCAACCCTAACTCGCTAACTTTGTGTCCAGTTCGTGTCTTATTATCGTGTTTCGTGTCCATTGTCCAGCTCTGCCTCAGATTGGGTCGGAGAGGTGATTAGTTTTATTTTCAAGAAGAGAGATATGGGTGACTATAAGGGGGTGTTTCGGTTTCTGAAAAAATGAACTTTTAGAAAAAAAAATTTGTAATTTTAAGCTTAAAAATTATGTGTTTATGCAAATAATTTTTCTACCAATATAGATTTTGTTAAATAGATCTCATTGAGAAAAGTAAACATTGCAAAGTAAATTAAAAAAGTATTTTTTATTTATATTATATTTAAACTTAAAATTATCTTCTTTTTTAAAAAAAAACGAAACGGCACCTAATTAAGTAGGCGGATAACATTTCCATAACTAATACTCCGTACTAACATTTTTTTGTAAATTGGTGCCGAAAATACAAGGGGACTAGTTATGGACGAGGCGAGGGGGAGGGGTAAAATTTATCTTCGGCGGAAGGGAATCATTATTGGTTGTGTTTGGTTGAGAGTTTAGTTTAGTTTAGTTTTGGTAGTGGGTGGAGAGAGAAATAGAGTAATGATTGAAAATAGTGGTAATGATTGAAGAGAGATAGAGAGAGATGAGAAAGTAATAATTAAAAAAATAGGGTAATAATTGGTTTTCAAAACTAAAACTAAACAGAAAAGGCAACCGAACAAAGCCCCCCTCCTGAGTTGTCTGTCATATCCGAGGCTCTGGTATATCTGGAGATCCCTTGCACCCCTGACAAAAAAAAAACAAAACCCACTTGGTTGTTCCACTTTTTTAAAAAATAGGTTCTTAAAAAAGAACGTAAATTTTAAGGTAAAAAATTATGTATTTACGCAAATAAATTTTCTACAAATATAAATCTTATTTGATAGATCTCATTGAGATCTTTTAAACGGTGTAAAAAAAATTAAAAAAATTATTTTTCATTATCGTTATATTTAAGTTTGAAATTACTTTATTTTTTAAAAAAGAAGATTTTTAGAGAAAACGGAACGGGTTGTTGAAGAAAATATCATTACTACACTTCAAACTAGTACTACAAAATTTTGAAATTGTCCTTGATTATGAAGATAGAGAGCTAAGGACAAACAAATGTCTCTATCACTACTTGAAGCAAAATCAACGCACATGTTTATCAATCAAAGAACCAAAGAATATGTCAAACCATTGTTATCAAGAACCAAACAAAGGCACATGTCCATGATCAAGCAACTTGCCAGCACATGGTAAGCATACCAAGTTATCAGCCATTCAAACTTTTTTTCTGCCAGACCACACTTGCTACATTTTTCTCCTTTCTTTGGTAATAAAGGAATCGACCCCATAGGACCACACCACATTAATTACCTACAAGTTTCAGTGATTCACGTATTGATATAATAAGCCACATGCACACGCTTTATTTTTTATTTTGCAATATTTTAGAGTTTGTAACATGTGTTTGGAAAATGTGTCCGGCAAAAATAACTTCAAGACTAAAATCTAATTGTTTACTAATGGAAAGCCCAACTAAAATTAGTAAACTAGTCGAAGTCGACTTCTCTCGTTCTACTTTTGTTGTTTGTTTTGATAATTTGAAGTGTATTCGGACCAATTTATAAGCACATCGACTAATTCTTGAAAGACTAATCTCATTATTTACTAGTGGAAAGCCCAACTAAATTCGGAACAAAGTATTGCATGAACTGACTTTCACAAGAATTGATAGCATACAGAAAGTTTCGGAATTAAATCTAACAAAGGAAAAAAAGTCCTTAGTCGTGACCACCTTAACCCTTCGAATACGATAACTCTCATTCTTACCTTAAAACTAAAAACAAAACAAAAAAATGTAAAGGCTCTATATGGTTTGATAGAAGTTTTCGTTCATGCTCAATGAGGGGGTATTCCATCATTCTATGTAATGGGTCATGGGTGTATATCTCTCTCCTCTCATAATGCACTGAGGAGGAACAACTGTATTGTGAGATGAGAGAATATATACGTACGCACTGCAGTGGGAGCTACTGCATTACGAGAGGAGGTGGATATATACCCGTTACATGAAACACTTTCACCATGCTTGGAAAACAGTAAGTAAAGACAAAAAGGAAACCTACGCGAGCTCGAGAGAGGGTGAATATGTACCCATTATATGAAATACTTTCACCATGCTCGGAAAACCGTAAGTAAGACAAAAAGGAAACCTATGCGAGCTCGAGATGAATGAGAACTCAAACAAGTGAAACACGTCATATCAGGCCTAATAATGCACTTGCACTGGCCACACCACAAAGCAAAGCGAGCTTTAAAAAGTTCTCCAAATCACACACTACCCCGCTCAACGCTTTCACAGTCACCACTTTTTTTCTCTAGCCCATCATTTCATTATCTCTCTCTAAAAAAATATTGCACTATAAAATGTCCACTTAGATTAAACCATCTTAATAAACAGCCAATACCAACCCAAATGCACGTGGATTGTCGGTGGGTTGGAGAAACAACCCAGTCCAACTTAATAAAATCTTTGTCGTGATTATTGATCAGTTGTCCAAATAGATCTCTTTCTCACTGATAATAATATAAAACCGGATTAAAAAAGGTTACACGGAAGTCCATTTGTGTACATACTTTGCTTCGGATTCCTTCTTTTTTGTTCAATCTGAATATCGTCTGGATCAACTTACGCACACTTTAAACTATTAATCTTTCTGGTCAGGTCAAATGAAGGATATTCACATTGAAATTGGCGGATAGATTCATAAAAGATTTTTTTATTGTGACCTGATCTTAAAGAGTTGTCAAGTTTCGAGCTACGCTTCGAGTTAGGATTCCTTCCCCTTTGCTCAGTTCAATGACCAGCATTTCCAATTATAAATAAAAATAAAGTAAAGTAAAAAAATTAATAATTGATGATACGGCCATACACGTTGTAAGAGGATGACAATATCAAGAAAAATACTCACCACCAACCATGATTAGTACAATAGTAGTACCATTGGACCCGCCACGAAGGAAAAAAAAAAGGGCCAGGCCAAAATCTAATGCCCTGTTTGGATTGTTTTTTTAAAAAAAATTCTCAACTCTAAAAACGTTTATTATCTCTATTTTCAATCATTACTCACTCTTATAATCTTCAATCATTATTTTCATTTCTCTATTTTCAATCATTATCTCTAAGATCTCCAATCATTAATAATATTTTTATGAGACCCTGTAAAAAATCAGCTTCAATGGATATCGATAAATATTATTTGTTAATTTGTAAGGCCGAAACTGCTCAACTGCACAGTTTCACTCCTACGAATCAAGAAATAATACTTACCGATATTTATTAGAGCTGATTTTTTACAGGGCCTCATAATATATTATTTTAAAATTTATAAATATTTTTTTGTATTTTTGTGGGACCTAAGATGGGCTCTATAAAAAGTATAGTGAATGATGTAGTGGTTAGATGTAGTGTATCTAGATTGGTCGTATTGGCAAAGAGGAAAAGAAAACAATAAGTCTAGGTACACTACATCAAACCACTACACCATCCACTACCAGTTTTGTAGCGCCCACTCCGGGGTCCTAAAAAAATACAGAAAAATGTTCATAAATTTTAAAATAATATATTATGGGACCCTGTAAAAAATTAGCTCCAACGAATATCGATAAATATTATTTCTTGATTCGTAGGGGCGAAACTGTACAGTTAAACAGTTTCGTCCCTACAAATCAAAAAATAATACTTACCGATATCCGTTAGAGCTGATTTTTTACAGGGTCCCATAATATATTATTTTAAAATTTATAAACATTTTTCTGTATTTTTTTAGGATCCGAGATGGGTCTTATAAAAATGGTAGTGAATGGTGAAGTGGTTCGGTGTAGTGTATGTAGCATCTCTTAAAAGAAAAGGATGAGATAATGCCACGGGGACCGGGATTGTCGGCAAAGAGGCAAGGGCCAATCTCGTGGAAGCAGTGATGCGTACGAACCTTTACAGCTGGATCAAAATGGACCCGAATCCAACGGCTAGCGTACAATGTACAGTTATGCCTCTCACCCATGGGTGGGACCAATTTCACCCCTATTTCATGCTCTCTTCTATCCCTTTTACACGTCTCTCTCTCTCTCCATAAATACTTGGACCTGTCCCCACGGATTATGAAGAAATTCCCTCTCAAAAAATGAAAAAAGAAAACATATAAGAGACAAATATTTTCAAATGACAAAAATTATCAGCTTTATCCAGAGATTATTCGTGCCCGTCCCCTCCCTCCCAGGCTCCCACCATGCAATTAAGGCTCCGTATATATAAGTACTTATTTTTTAAGAAAATTTTTAAAATGACACCTGAATTTTGCACTAAATATTACAGAGACATCTGAATGTAAATTTATTTTAATTAAACACTTGTACTAGCAAAATTTTCAAATTTAGACA
Organism: Rhododendron simsii; assembly: GCA_014282245.1. Taxonomy (NCBI): domain Eukaryota; kingdom Viridiplantae; phylum Streptophyta; class Magnoliopsida; order Ericales; family Ericaceae; genus Rhododendron; species Rhododendron simsii. Next base: position 38,376,103 of record CM024955.1, read on the forward strand.
CTTGAACTTAAGTTTATTTCAATTAAACACTTGTACTAACAAAATTTCCAAATTTAGACACCCGTCGTTATACTCTGTCCAAAAAATTGCTGACATGACATATTCAACATATTTAAGTTGCCCCATTGCACATGTTTCTAACAAAGGACGATGCACTCAAGCGAAACACATAGGAAGATTTCAGGTCTAGGGTTGAAAATATGTGCAATGTGGCAACTTAAACGGATTGGAGATGCCATGCTAGCAATTTTTGGGACGGAGTATAACGGCGAGAATTTAAATTTGAGAATTTTGTTATTACAGGTGTTTAATTGAGACAAACTTAAGTTAATGTGTCTAAATTTGGGAATTTTGTTAGTAAGAGTGTTCAATTGAAATAAATTTAAGTTCAGGTGTCTTTGTGACATGTAGTGCAAAATTCAGGTGTCATTTTGAAATTTTTCCTATTTTTTTAGCAAAGACAATTTCAAGTTTAAAAATCATGTACGCAAATAATTTTCCTATTAATATGGATCTTAGTTGATAGATCTCATCGAAATTTTTAATTAATACGGTGCAAAAAAAATTTGAAAATTTATTTTTCTTTTACATTATTTTTTAAAAGGTGTTTTGAAAAATTATTTTTGTTTTACATTCACAAATTTTTGAAAAATTCAAAATACCCCCCAACCTATACACCCAAATTCAATAAGTTTAAAAATATAAAATAAGTACTTATTTTTTAAAAATGTGTTCTGAAACGGGGCCTTAGTTGGATCCGCATGCTTAACCTGCCTCACCTATTTGTGCGGTGGTACAGACCGAAGCAAAATCCGGAAGAGTTTGTTTTCCAATCTAATTTTGAACAGCCGCTCAATGTGTTTAAAACGTGATTTTTTAACATTTGAACTAAACAATAAAAAACCAATCTTCTTTTAGCAGTACCCTTAAAATCACATTTTACAATTGAGTCGAAATTCGCGACCCTTTAACGGAACTATTATCCTTAAGCATTAGTATAAAATAATACGAAACAGTACGAATAGTGGGAGAAGTATCCCGTATCATGGGTTTTATGGTTGTTTGTGTAACTTGCGAATACCAAGAAATTCAATTTTCCCAGTTGTGAAGGTGTTGATTTTAATCTCAAGTAACACAAAAAGACTTGGGTGAAGAGTTGTTCGGCAATGTAGGGAGATGATGATCACTTTCTTGCATTGCCATTGAAACGCGAAGAGAGTGCAAAATTATTTTCCCGTTGTACTACTACTACTTGGCTTACATAGTGCTAATGAAGGTTTTATGTTTTGAACTAGATCATTGCGCGTGACACTACCAACGATGATCTAAACCACACTATAAATATCTTGTTGTATTCATGACTCAAAGTCAATTCAACACTTAGAAATATAGGAATAGTCAAACCCACGTTGTAAATAAAATCTAGATGATTTGATTCAGTAATTTTCGAATGGTGACAATTCTGTAATGAGTGCAAAGAGTTCAGACAATCTACTTGCTAAAAAGAAGTTGCACATCTGGTATTAGATCAAATGAATCTTAACTATTGCAATAATTTGTCTTTTTGTGAGCCATACATTCTTCTATTTTATATTATAGATTATTGTTTGTCCGTATCTCCGGCACTATCCACTATTTGATAACATTTTTGTAATATGTTTGGAAAAGTGTGAATTTTTTTTTAAGAGAGTTGAATTGCACATATCAGCTCTTGAATCAAATGAATTTCAGTCATTCTTTCAATTTATGTTTGTATGATCCCCATACCCTTATGTTTTATTAGATAGATTTGTTGATGATGGTACATTTAAAAAATAGAGAGGAGAAACTAGGAGCTAGAAAGGAAATCTTGGGGTTCAAATAGAATCACCATGAGACAAAACCTTGTCATCATCATTTACAAGGGAACAAAGTAAAATCGAGAATTTGGAAAAGAAGGGGGGAAAAGATCTCCTAACAGAGGATAAAGGGTAGCATTAATAACACCTCATCCCGAAGCAAAGAATCTGCTAGCTTCTTTTTCTTGGTAATTTTCTTTTCCTTTTTTTTTCTTTCTCCATAATTGGACTTCCTATTTCCACTCTCTTTACCCTTTCCAGAAAGGGGAAAAAAATCCAACAAAATCTAAACCAACAAAGAAAACAAAATAATTATGAAAAAAAAAGTAAAATTAATTTACAGTCTTCCCGTGATTGTAGCCGTAATATGACAGATACCACCTAACAAACTTTTTCAACCCGGTTTGCAAATCGGTTGTGGGCTTATACCCGAGTTCTCTCCGGGCCGAACTTATGTTCGCATGCGTAAACGGTACGTCGCCGTTTCCTGGCATATCCACCACGTTCTTCTTCGCTTTCATCTTCAAATGCTTCTCCAGAATGCTCACCAACGTCGGCACCGTCACGGGCGACGTGTTGCCCAAGTTGAAAATCCGGTACGGGGCGGGTCCCCGTTTCTTCCCGCCCGACCCGGTACTCTTCCCCGCCGTGTCCAACGACCCGACACACCCCTTCACGATATCATCAATGTAGGTAAAATCCCGGGCCAAGTCAACCCGGTTCTTGCCCCGGTACACCGTTATCGGCTTCCCCTGCAGAATATTCCGGGTAAACGAGAAGTACGCCATATCGGGCCTTCCCCACGGGCCGTAAACTGTGAAAAATCTCAACCCGGTAATCGACAATCCGTAGATGTGATTGTAAGTATGTGTGATTTCCTCACCGGCTTTTTTTGTGGCGGCGTAGAGGGAAGCGGGTTGGTCGGTCCGGTCCGATTCGGAAAAGGGAGTCTTGTCGTTCAACCCGTAAACCGAGCTGGACGAGGCCCATACGAAAGCGGGTTGCGGGTTGGCCGATTTGGAAGTTTCCAGAAGCGTGACGAGCCCGGCGATGTTGCTGTGAACGTAGGATTGAGGATTCTCCATGGCGTATCGCACGCCCGCCTGCGCAGCCAAGTGCATGACATGCGTGAAAGCCACGACGTCGAACAGCTTCGCCAAGAGACGCGCGTCGTTAATGTCGCCCTCGACGATGAAAACGTTGTGCGACTTGAGGAGGGCTCTGCGGGCTTTCTTCAACGAGGGGTCGTAGTAGTTGTTGAAGTTATCTAACCCGACGACGCCGTCTCCGCGTTTTTTCAATGACAGGGACACGTGGGTGCCGACGAAGCCGGCGGCGCCGGTGACGAGGACGGAGAGGCCGCCGGAGCGGTGGATCTGGGCGGAGTTGCGCACCTGTTTCTCCCAGTGGATGCCGCCCCAGGAGACGGAGAAGTACCGGCTACCGGAGTCGACGAAGCTCTGGAAGCTCAGGTAGGACGCCGTCAGGGCTATCAAGAAGAGGGCCCACAGGAACATTGTGCTCGTCGAGGCGAAACATCTGTGGAGTTGCCGGGCCCTCTCGATCTTGACCTTGCCTGGCGTCGATGGGAACAATTCCTCCTCTAATGACGGCATAATAATCTATTGATTTAATTAGGTTACGGTAGTTTTCTGAGTGAATATTTTCTTGGTTTTCCGTTTTCTTGGAAGTTGATTGGTTTTGGGGGGCAGAGAGAGAGAGAGAGAGAGAGAGGGAGGAGAAGGGGGGGACGAATGGAAGCAGATGCAGAGAACAATATGGAAGGTGTATGGCTCTGCACCTGCTGGAGGTAAGGGAGGGAAACGAAGGGTTATATATATATTGGTCCAACCCACACAAAGAAACGATAAAGTCTACGCGTGAACGCGGTTGAGGGACTGGCAAGAGAGATTGGAGGAGGAGAGATGACAGGGTAAAGTAAAAAAAGGGTTAATTACACGAACACCCCTCACCTACTAGCCCAGTTTCGTCACCTTGTTTGGTTTTTATTTTTAAAAGTTATTTTTCATGTAATAAATGGAGAGAGATTAAAAAAAAAGGTTTTAAAAAATGTGTAGAAAAAAAAATAAGATGAGATAAGATAGGAACCAACCAAACAAGGTGACTGCATCTCAAAAGTCACGTTTGCATGCAAAAATATCTGAGTTCAAGCAAAAAAAATGACACAATTTTTTTACCAGAAAACAAAGGAAAAAAGTTATCATTATAGAACCGTGATTTATGAATGATAAGATAGGGTAGACCTGTTGTACACATCCATTAATAAGTGTGTACCGTACACACTCTCTATATATTTTCTTGGATTGATATAATCTAATTATCACCGTTCAATGAAAATCACAAATTGTCATAATTTAGATATACGGTATACTCTGTGTATTATAACTTTCTGCTATAACTTGTAGTGATACTATTTCAACCGGACTTTTTACATTGCTGAAGACATTATGTTGAATTCATGAACACAAGTATCAGAGTGTTTTATACTACAGTATATTTAAAGGATTAATAAGTACTTGAAATTAGGTTAAAATTTTACAAGCTAGATTCAATGTCCACAAAATATATTATCTCAAATAGTGTGGGATATCTAATTAATACCATTTAGATTGAGGTATTATTGGTTTTCATTAATATAAGTTTGATGAAGTTACATGTGTTATGGAAATATATGTATCTTAATTATTAATTAAGAGCCTGTTTCAGAATGTGAATAAGAACTTATTTTTTGTTCAATAATAAGACTTGTTCCACAAAAATAAGAAGAAGGTACTTATTTTTTCAGAATTTATATAGGTACCAATGGGCGTCGGGGAGGGAAATCGTATCAACCGCCGCGCCGGGGGCCGTCTCCGGCCACCGGACGGCCGATCCGAGCCGTTCAAAAATTTTTTAAAAAAAAAACCAAGGGGGCCTTTGCGGGAATCAATGGCATTCGAGGTGTGTAGGATGCTTGATCCGAACACCCATTTTAAGTCCCAGCAGTTGTTGTGGAATGTTGTTTTTAACATAGAAGCTTACTTTATGAACGTACGATAGAAAATTAACCAAAGCAACAATACCTAAGTTATAGTACAAAGTTTAGGGAATATTACATGAATAAAGGAATTGATATTCGCGCTCCAAAATTTACTGCAGGCGCTCCCTTTATTATTTTTACACTGTGATATTGTTGGCAACATCACAGTGTAAAAACAAAAAAAACACAAAATATACACTGATGTTGCCAGCAACATCACAGTGTAAAAACAATAAAGGGAGCACCTGCAGTAAATCTTGGAGCGCGAAAATCAGTTCCCATAATTAATTGATAATTTGACTCTTTGTACTCTTTCGGATTTCAGTGAAACATTAATGAATACTTTATATAAGACCTCCAGATTCTCTATCCATAATGCAAGATGGATTGGAGTAACCAAAGCAAGGGGTTTTTCAACTAAGAACTTGAAAAAACGAAAACGTAGGCGTTTTTCACAACCGAAAACACTCTGAGAAGTGAGAATGAAAATAACACTCTGAGAATGAAAATTAGTATATTGGACGGGGAGGAGTTTTGGTCCTTCTGGAGACTTTTTAGATAGAGCAGGAGGTGGCAGGTACAGTGGATCTCGTCAGCATCGTCTTTGTTTCCTATCTTTACAAAATTACAATCTCGCATTGTGAGGATTACAGCTGGTCTACGCGCCCTGTAATTGTTGTGTCACGTCAAAGTAAAACCCAAAATCGTAGCTGTATTTACCGCTTTTACAATTAAAAGAAAGTCGCATAGATTATGGTGTGGAGTCTATTACAAGTTCTGCACAAATGATCTGAATCGTTCGCTAAATATAAGATATTCTTTCAAGAGTTTTAGCACAAAATCAGCTCAATTTGATACATATAAATACTCAATAATCATCTCACTTTTCATTATGTTGATATCTAGATGAAAATGTAAATGTCAGATTGTCAATGGAACCGTCAATAAGGTAGAAAAATAACAAAAAAATAATAATTGTGTTGAAGTGCCTTCAAAATTATATTTTTTGTTTTATTGATAACCCAATAGGATGTCAGCAGCATGACCGATAAAATAAACCTAAATAAAATGGAGTAATGTAACCAACAAAAAGAAATTCCCTCACACCCGTTCAACCGAAGCGTCGTTGTACTCGCGAGAGCGGGGCAATGTGTCAACTATGTGATTGTGAGGGGTATTGAGTAATTTCGATAAATCTAAAACCCAAAAAAAAAAAGGGCAAAAAAGGGTGCGGCGGTCGACGAGAACAAACATGGGCACCAATTTGTGGAGACCACCGGGCTGATCCGGTCATGACTTGTGACTCTGGTGATACGAGATGTCGACTAGTGACTAGTGAGTGGTGAAGAACTTTGACAACCGGCAATAGCCCGCGACGCCGGTGGATTCGGAGTCTGGTCCCACCAACAACCCCTAATCCTTTGTCTTTAGTGTTAGGGGAAAATTTTCAGTGTCTCCTGGGTACCACGTTCGCTCATTTAGGAAAAAAATTTCAATGTCGGGTGGGTATCATGTGATGCTGCTCGGCAAATCCAAGTTATTCATTCCGTTTTTGGACGACTCGGATTTGAAAAGAGAAAAGAGAGAGAGTGTGTGTTACAATCCGAGCCATCTAAATGTGTATTGAATGGCCAAATGTGCCGAGCGGATACCATGTGAGATATATTCATCTATCACCAAAAAGTTTCTCCTCATTTAGAGAAAATTGAACTGGATGGCTCTCACATCAGGAGTTTAGATATTGTGTGTGTTTAAAGGATCCATTATGCCTCTCCCAAATCAGCAATTGTCTAGGTCAGTTGGTATCTAAAATTATCATCTTACCCTCCTTCAAAGCAACCAAGTCTTGCCCACCCGTTATGGTTTTGGTGTTTGACCTCTAGTGGTGTAGGTCTCTTGGGCCCTCTGTTGTGGTGCCATTCTTTAGTGACAAGGCTCTTGGGACTGCATCATCTAGGCTGGCTCCCACATCGGGAGTTTTGGTATTGTGTGTGTGTGTTTAAGGGTCCATTATACATTTCCTTAGTCAACAATTGCCTAGGTAAGTTGGTATGTAGAATTACCTTTTACCCTCTTTCAAAACTGGACGGTGGTCCTTCACTGGGTACCCGTTGCATTCATGCGCGTCTTTCATCTTTCTCCACAGTAGTATTCATTTCTTTGCCTGTAACATTTTTTGTCCAGACAACTCAATTGTCCAAGTCAGTTTACGTACACTTCGACTAATATTGAGAGACTACTTCCACGGCTCACTTGCAAGGGTCCCAATTAAAATTAAAACAAAATTTTGTATGAACTGACCCAAAAGAGTTAATAATACCTAAAAGATTTCGAACATAAAAACTTAGGAACGATGACAAATCCTAAATCCCAAACTCGACTATGCCAACCCCTTGTATTTGGATATTCTTGAGTATTCGAGCTTTGTTATAGTAAAATCACTCTAGCTTCGTTAGTTAGTAAAAATAAGGGTGTGGGTCATTTGTGTCGGTGGGTGATGGGATACCTAAGCAAGGGACTACTGCCTTAGCTAATAGCCTAATACTTAAGACACCATGTTGGCCCATTTGAGTGTTTTTGCTTACAAGTTAAGTGAGTTGGAGGGTTTTTATTTTCCCCCCAGCTTGACGTAAATCAAAGCAAAGCTACCTCATCATTATATATAGAGCTGTGGGTTTTTTTTCATATTCACCTTTTCTTATTCCATCGGCCTTCCTAATGCTCTCACATGCCTGGGAAGGTGCTTTTGCGACACCATGTTGTGCACATCCGTTCAGTAATCCAACAGTTTAAACTTCATTTCAGCAATAAACGGCTTGGATATTTCGAATGGTGGATATGAGATTTAAACCGCTGAATTGCCGAACGGACGGCTTGAATGCTGTGCGGCTAGTGCACAACTCCATCCCCCAATAGTAAAGAAATGAGAGTCGACAAAGATGACAAATATCCTCTTCCTTTTGCATTGGACCTCGAACATGGTATGTAGTGCTCACAATTTTAACACTTCATATAGTGCTTGAATCTTCAGTTAGTCGAAGAAGAAAGGCGGCTGATTTTGTCATTTCTTTTTTGTTAACGCCACCCTCCTACAAGTATATTTTTGGTGCAAAAAATACATTTACAGGGGAGTAGCGTTAACAAAAAGAGAGTGGCAAAATCATTTCCCATAAGAAATATTATTAACTGTTGTAATTTTTTTTTGAAGATGACAAGCATGCATTGTTACTTTTTGTGTGGAAAAACTTGTGTTTATTTTTGGTAAGCTAGAAAAAAAGATTGGCAATTAAAATACAAATGAATGACAGATCATTCTTTTGTAATATATCACATTTAATTCAAAAAATAAGTATTTATTTTTTAAATAAGTACAATACTTATTTCTCTAAGCGGAAGTACGGGGCCTAAATCTAGCACGCACAGTGTTCATTGATGACGTACATGGAGTAAATATTTGTTGAGGAATTTATTAAACAGAAGTAAAAATCACTTAATTAATGTATATTAATTTGTTGGTGACACTTGTTTGTTTATGTCTATAAATTCCTAGCACGCAATAGAGCTCATGTCCTATAGTAATCAGTAATACTATAATGAGAAAAATGGTAATTAATCAGTAATCTACTCCTACAAAAACAATCTCATTACATAATTTTCATGCGTAATGATGTGATATTTTTAACTTCTTTTATTCCAAACTAAATTGTATACTATGGTGGCTAAAACTCAAAACATTGAAAATAACCTTGGACATGAATATTGGACATTTCATTTGAGACTCATTTTCTGATGGAATATGGCATTGCACCCCAGTGTTTAACCATTTTTCTATTAACAACACGTTATATAAGAACCTTTTTTGATCGGCACATGTTAACGATTTAACGTCACTTGTGACGCATTTGATGCGTAGTTTATATTATACGAATTAAATATATATCTCAACGACTTTAATGTCATTCGCAACAAATTCAATTTTGCTGATTTTGGAAATAGGGTGTCATGAGGCAATTTCTAGAAAGTTTTATCTGACTTTGTAATTGCTATTCTTTTAAAACATACTCATTGATTTTGATACAACGGAGTATAATGTATTGTTGCCCATATGTCATTGACTTGGTCAGTGATTTTTAAAAATAAATTCAATCAATGTTGCTCGTATGTCATTGTTCTTGATCAATGATTTTTGTAAGTAAATTCAATCAACGTCCGTTACATAGTCACATATTCGTTAATTGAGATGTATATAATTTGGTTCGAACACCCTGAATTATAAATTTTTTTTGAATAACAATTTTTTTTATTAATCTTTGAAATTGTTACAAAGACTAATAGATAATGAGATCAAATTCCTTAAAAAGTTAAGAAAAATCATTTGCCCAATCCGAGACCCAATCCCTCGATTTACAAGGAACCAACCAATCCAAACACTTGAAAGGCAAAAGCCCATACTTAAAAGGGCCAAAACTTGAACACCTAATGGGCCGAAGCCCAATTATAATTTTTTTAGCGTGCGTGTATATTAAAATGTGGATCACAAATTTTCTACCGTCGTTTGCGAGGAGGCCCATCATTTCATAGCACGTAGACCCATATCCGGAAGTCCATTTACCTAAAACATTCAAATGGACCAGTTATTGTTTGGACATGCACTTTTTTGGAATTACCAATTCCTTGTCATCACCATAGGGGTGTTTTTGGCAGTGAATACAAGTTGTGAGAAAAAACTTGTTACCGGAAAGTGGAAACACCCCCATAATTTCTGCCAAGGCCCATCATGGAGGGGTTTGATCTCCTCCGTCCTGAGTATCCCTATGTTTCTGTGCCGAGGGATTTCCGACTGTTGGATTGTGTAATTTTTTTTTATATGTTTTAAATCTAACGGCCAAAAAATCTCTTGGCACTGAGGATCCTGCCTCCATCATAAATACCCAAAAAATCTCTTGGGCTGGATTTGGGTTTTTGGACTTTTTTTGTGTTATTTGGGTGTTGGGTTGATCTTTATTGTATTATCTGCTGTGGACCCTGGTAGACCCTTGGGTGTTATGGGCTCTGTCCTTTTGGTGTATTGCCCAACTTTTTGTTGGATCTCCTCTCTCGTTTCCCGTTTTCTAATAATATTCATCTTTTGCCGATCAAAATAAATAAATAAATAAATAAATACCCATAAATACTGTGACGTACATAATGATTTTTATGGAGATAGTCTCCCATGATACCAAGGGTAAGACTCAAAATATCATTTCCAAAAATCAATTGTTTTTTTTGGAAAAAAATTAGGATGCAAGGAGTTTATTATTTTTATTTCAGTCGTTGTTTTGTTATATTTCGTCTTTTAGTATATCCCGTGAAGACAAATGAAAAAACATAGTAGGAGTACTACCATCTTTTTTACTCAATAGTCAAATATAGTACGAGCAAGTCAATTTAGATTTCACCCACAACTCCTTGAGGAGAGTTTTAATTTGTTTCTAAAACGAGAGCCATGATGACTTTACCTATCTTCGATGAGGTAAGTTGCGGGTTCAGACTTGGTAATCACAATTGCTTATTTTGTATGAATAGATTTATTGTATGAATAAATTCCTCTTAGAAGCATGAACTTCGATATTCGCAACTGTAATGAACGTGTAATATTTAGGCAGAAAAACTTCCTTATGGACCTTCCTGTAAAGAAGGATTTACGGAGTCCAATCGCACGCATCTAAAGTGTTTTTGGACGGTCAAAATTAAAAATGAATCTCAACTATGAATTGCGCTAATGGACGGCTAGGATTGCGCTGCACGGAGCCTTCGTGAATAAATTTCTCTCATGTTTAAACATTAGTACTTGGTAAGCAAGCAAAAAACGGAAATACTGTAAATAAACTTAATTGAAACGCAAGCAAACCCAATCCCACTATATTAACTATGACGGCATATGCAAACCTAGTCCAGATGAGCAAATATATGCGGCAACTAGTCCAGATGAGCAAATATATGCGGGCAACTAGGGTAGGGTAAGCAGTCAGGAGAGAAAGAGAGAGCAAAATATTCGAGAGAGAGAAAGAGACTGTCTGTGTGAGAGTTTCCATTGAAAAAAAAAAGTGATCGATCATGGCTGAACAAGAAGACGATACCTCGGAGCCGAGGTTCGTGAGTGAAGAAGAGGATATTGATCCGTCCATGTGTAGTTTCTTCGTGAGCGAACATGGCAAGTCCAAACCCGACATGTGTTTTTCATCAGAAGCAGCATTCGAATATCAACATGCCCACGTACTTGACAACATGAAATACGATGTCAATGGATTAACGTGGCGTAGAGGTGATTTGATTGGAACAGGTGCATTCGGGTCAATCTATTTGGTTACTCTCAAGAAACCCGAATCGCAGAAGCAGCGGCTCGGTCCCTTCCCGCTTTCCGCCGAAGATGGCAGTGAAGTCGGCCGAACTCTTCGATTCGGGTTCGCTTCAAATGGAGAAGCAGCTTCTGAGCCTTCTTCATAGAACTAACAAGTGCCCTTACATTATCAAGTGCTTTGGAGATGAGTATACCACTGGCAAGAACGTGTATAATCTTTCGTTAGAATACGCCTCAGGTGGTTCCCTACTTGATTTGATCAGGAAATCACATGGTTCCGGGTTGCCAGAGTCCGATGTGAGGCTTTACACGCGCTCAATTCTTCTTCTTGGGATCAAACATGTTCATGATTGCGGTTTACTTCACCTTGACATAAAGCCGGATAACATCTTACTTTTTCCTTGCGCTTCACGTACTACTGGTTCCACTATTTTATGGCTAAAATCTGTGATTTTGGTCTAGCGAAAAAGGCAAATCAGGGGAAGTCTGCTGTGAGAGGAACTATTATGTATCTTTCGCCGGAGGCAGTGACTGATTGCCTACAAGAGGCTCCCTCTGATATTTGTGTTGGGGTGCTTAGTTAGATTTTGAAGTAAATTGGACAAGAGGGTGGGAAAGGATGGGTGAGAGATGTTATAAGGAGAAGTTGTGAAAGGCTTTTGTTAGATTTTCATTGTTTCAAAGTGAGTACAACAAGGCTCTATTTATATAGCACTTGTACCAGCATAGAATTCTCTAGAATTAGCTAGAGATAAGCACATGTGCTTTACAAGGATCTTTTAACTTCTAGATTTTTCTAGTTTTAACTCATGTGCTTAATTACAAAACATCTTTCATTCTTCTTCTAGAATTATCTAGTCCTATCCATACAAATATCTTCTAGTGTAATTATCACTTCTACTTCTAATTATTTAAAACTTATTCTACATTATTCTAAAAGATTACAAATTACTTTTTTTTTATAAACAATTTGGGCCATTGGTTGTGTTGTTCTCGAGTTGCTAACCACGAAGAAGGTTTGGGCGAGGAAAGCATATTGGAGCACTGATGAATTTGTCCACAAGATTGGTCACGTGTTTGGAACGCCTGAAATTCCGAGTGGGATATCAGAGGAAGGGAAAGAGTTCTTGAAGGGTTGTTTTCAGAGGAGGACTGCGGATAGATTGACAGTTGACATGTTGCTGAAACTTCCCTTTGTTTCGGATTTGGATGACGGAGGAAATATTGAAATCGAAGCTGAAGAGTCAGAACCAGTGCAGGTTATGGATGAGAATTATGATGAAGAACGTGACGAGAATTTGGACATTCAAATGCCCAAGAATAGCGAGATAGTGCCAAACGTTGAGATTGAAAATGATCTGTTCTTGTGTTCTAGCGATACAAAGCCGAGGCTTGTGGCTGAAGAGGATCCCTCCATGTGCTCTAGCGATTTTGAGCCTAGCATTGAGGTTTATTTTGATGAGGATGCTGAAGTTGAGCCTATTGAAGACGAAGAGGAAAGGAGCCCTAGGCAGTGGCGGACCCAAGAATTTGACGTAGTGGGGGCACCAATTTTCTTTGAAACACCGTAATATGTGAGTTACAGTTAAACACATTCACACCAACATAATTTTAGCATCCATGATAATGTCATAATTTAAAAGTATATATGCATTTTAATAACATGCTACTTGAGCAAATTTGCGCACCTCGACTATATGTGTTAAAACAAAATTATCATATGTTCATCATCTATTTTTCTATTATTAACTCTACAAGTACAAGTTTCGGGGACCAAAAATGTACAAATACAATATGCGAGTTCATATTGAGTACTGCACAAATGATGAGAGACGTTAGGGAGTGGGAGAAACCTTAGTTGTGAAAGAGTTTATAGTGGATTTTGAAAAAAAAATAAAAAAAGAAAACTTCCGGAGGGAATTGAATTGTTTAAGTGGATTTTGAAAAAAATTTAAAAAGAGTGCACGGACTGACTGGGAGTATGGGGATTCGATCTCCCGCCTGTTACTCTTTAAAGCACGACGCTACCCATTGCACCCAACTTCAACTTCTTGCAACATATTAGCATATATATAATATATAGACACAAAATCAGGAAATTTAAAAAAAAAAAAAAAAAAAGGGTGGGGCACGTGACTACACGTGCCCTATGGTGGGCCCGCCCCTGGCCCTAGGCATGACGACTCTAACTTGATTGAGCCAATATTCGAAGATGAGCCAAGTGTTGTATATCTAGATACTCTGACAAATCATGAGAAACGGAGCCCCTCGAGTGACGAGACAATCCGTAACTGCAATCCGTCCATGTGTTCTAGCGATACAAAGACGAGGCTTGTGGTTGAAGAGGATCACTCCATGTGCTCTAGCGATGAAGAGCCTAACATTGAGGTTTATTTTGATAAGGATGTCGAAGTTGAGCCTACTGAAGATGAAGAGGAAGGGAGCCCTAGGCACGTCTAACTTGATTGAACCAATATTGGAAGATGAGCCCAACGTTGTATATCTTGGGACTGTGACAAATCATGAGAAACGGAGCCCCTCAAATGACGAGACAATTCAAAACCGCAAAAGGAGGAAACTGATGTCGAGTCCTGATGCAGATAGTGATGAAGGAAAATTTTGGTTAACCTCATCAATGCCGCAATTTCCAGTGAATGAATTACCACCGGAGTCATATGCGTCTGCCCTTTGTGCAGCATTTTAATGGAGAGTTTTAGTATCACATACTTTAGCCCGGTATCGTCTTCCGAAATTGGATGGATACAAATCTTTCAAGGGTAAATGGTTTGATTGTCTGTTTGTTGTTCTTATTTATGAGATTTGAACCAAGGCATTTCTCTTTAAGTATATATCTATTGGGTTATTGTATAAGGATATGAATCAAGTCAATTTTCCAAGTATTGTGCAATCATCTTTAGGTTTGTATTAGTTGAATTATGGAATATCTTTGGGCATGTCTGAATGATGAATGGTAACTTCTAGTGGTTTCCTTCTTGTTTTCTGTTGTTGCTTTTTGCTGCTACTTTGCTAGTCTTTTGCTTCCACTTCTTTGTTTCACAGTCTATGCGAGACATCGATAGGTATTGCTGATTGTTATGGTGTCCATATTATCCCCTTTCAAAAGCAGAGAATACAACACAGAAACATTAGGTATTTCGCAGTGCTTTTTTTGTTCCACCAGTCTATTTTGAAGCTGGTAAAAAGAGCATTTTGTGCAAAAGACTCTGCATAATTAGTTTACTTCTTAAAAACATAAGTTAACCATAGAAACCAAGTTGATTTACTCAGTGACTTTTGAAGGTCCTCTTTTGTAACAATACGTTAAGTAGCAGGATCAGTGAAAGCTGGGGGAAATTGCTTTTCTGCTTCAGCGATCCATGCTTCGATTATGAAGCTGTTATCGTTTGCTGCTATTCGTAGTATGAATCTGATGAAGTGATGTTTCTAAACAACTCTTTGGATATTTGTTTTGCCTATGCAAGAATCAAAGCTCTAACAACTTTACAATTAACGGGAAGAAATGAAGATCAAATTAACGAGTCGTTAAGCATTCGTTCAACAGTCCATACATGCATTCTCAGTATTGTCTCATACCATCCAACTGAAAAACTATAGAGAAACCTTCATCGGCTACATAGGAATTTAAGGGTGCACTAGCATTTCTTGCTGTTTTTCTCCTCCGGGGCGGGGATACAAAGAACCAGAAAACAAAGGAAACAAAATAGGAGGTGGTGGACTGGAAATTGCCCGATCTCGCGAGGTATATACACTTTACCAGCAGAAGTGTTATCCTCGATGTTCTGAATTGGAGAAGATCTGACCATTACAAAGCTTCATACCGTTCACCACCACCGTAAAGAATTTCGTAGGCATAGTTGCATAAATCAATGGGTCTTTGTGGTCTATGCCTTTTTGTATCGGCTACATCGATCTTTTGCTGCTGCAAATCATGCATTGATTGTGAATACCTATTTTGATATATGGCTCAACATCAATCGTTTCCTTTGTTGGCAAATAATTTTGAGAGACACCATGCATTGCTTCTACGTCCACATTATATATCACTGAAAGTCCGGAACAACAAGGAATGAAGAAAGAATGGGGCCGGACACGAATACTACTACTACTACTACTACTACTTATCTCTTGGGTTGCTAGCATGAACATTCTATGTTACGCAAAGCGTATTGACAGCACGAAAGCGGGCCATAGATACGGACACGGAGACAATAATTCTAAGTAAATGGAGATACGGATATGGCAAGGGACACGGTAAAATTAAATAAAAATGTAGATTTAATTTTTTTTATGCCGAAACAACATGGAGTAATTTCAGAAGTAAAAAAAAAAAGGGCAAGCTTTTTTAAATATAGGTTTCACTGTGAAGGGGTTTATTGTTTAGGTGTTTATTTTTAAATTAATCATTCTAGCGAGTCAGACACTTCCTAATAAAAGGCTTTGTAGTTCCCTCTCTTTTGCCAAAGATCATTTTTACATTCCCCACAGTCTGCAGAAACAAACAAGCCTCTAAAAAGAAGATTCAATTCCAGTGCAACTAGCTCTCATTTTGCCTTGTTCTCTTTAGTTTTTAAAAAGAATTTTTCAAAAAATTCCTCCTAAATTCCCCCTCCTACTAACATTTCTCTCTCTATCTTTCTCCACTTATTATCCCTATTATTTTCCAAAAAAATTTTCAAAAACCAAATCAAACACAGCACAATGATTACTCTGGCTTTACAAAACAAAATTCTGTAAAAAAATGAGCTATCTGAAAAATTATCAAAAATTACCTAAATACCAATGAGCAATGCCACCAACACAACTTTAAAACACAACTCTAGCCACAAACTATGTTCGGAGCCGTTCGATGCACAATTAACGGGTTACCAACCGTAGAGAAGCCCAATACCAAGAATATACTCCCTCCGTTCCATATTGATGGTCCAATTCGGTCTCCAACGCAAAATTTAAATTGTTAATATCTTTCAATTTACAATGTCTTTAAAGATTTTAAAAACTTCGTATAATAGAACTAATTGAGATCTATCATATAAGATCTGTAGCCATTGTACAACCAAATACTTAGGATAAACCCTAATCATTACCCTTTAGATAGAAAGCGGATTGAAATTAACAATTTAACAAATTTTTTTTTACTACATTGAAGACCGAACCGGACCTTCAATTTGGAACTGAGGGAGTATTTCTTTTGGTAAAAAGTCCAGCCAGTACCAACTCAATTCTGCTACGAACAACTGGGCATACTGACAGCCATGTGAGACCCATTCCGGGAACCCTTAATTTGTTAACCATATTTTTTAATATATAATTGTAGGTTGAAAAATTAATGAATGATTTTTTCAATCCGAGCCGTAAAAAAACCGAATAGTTTGGGAGCAAGGGTAAAAAGGTTTTGACAGCTTTTTACATCATCCACCCTTTCTTATACCCCATTTCTAATACCTCATCCAAACAGCTCAATTCAATGTGGGATATCTCCAAACGAGCCCTAAGTGCTCAATCCCGTGTGGTACGCATAGTCGGTGTGCCCGGTTGGTTTCCTTAGGTTTCTCGGAACCAAGTTGGTCACATGTTCAATTCAATTCAATTCAAAATTGAAATTCCATGACCCGAATTGCGCGCGTGTTTACTGTCGATAACGGTCACGCATGTGTCGTAACCGTTTCCCCGCCCCTTACCATTCAAACAGTTGTGTACATATACTACTCCAGTTGTAGTGGAGTATTTCTCGAGGAGATAACTGCATGCAATTGTCACAGACCCACAGCTCATTTCATCACCGTTGATCAAAAGCCGCCACAAAGTCACTGATCCACAGTCAGACAAAAAAGTTGTCGATCAAACGGTTGCTAATTCGTCTGTTACAAACATCTGTCACCATCCGGACAATAATTATTTCAGACTAATTAAAATCGAGTATGAAAATTTATGCACTGGCTGGGACGAAGTTCTTTTTTTTTTTCCGCGGAAAATACGCAATTCATATAGTTAAGGAAAACAGATACAAACTGTGTATCCCATAGGACAAAAAAACAACGAAAATAAAGTATATGCTCCACAATCTACACAAATCAACTACAACTACGATGTTGGACCCAGGCCTCAGAACCGGAGGTGGGTGGAATACAGATGATTGCCGAAGGACCACACTTCCACTGTAGGATCGTCCCATTAATGCACCTTCACCGCCACCGCTAAGAACCTGCAAACAGCCAAAACTCAAATCATCATGTAAAGCCCAAAAAGAAAGTGGAGCAAGTAGGTGAGGGCTAGGCTCAAGCCAGCCAAACCCTGGCCTCCACCGCTGCCACCCTCAACACAACCCAACGCAGCCACCAGCGAACTTCCACCACCATTAGCACCACTAAAACTGCACAACCAGGCCACGCCGTAAAACCAATTGACGACGAAGACCAACGGCGGCCTAGAAGCCACCGCTAAAACCCCTCTTCGAAGCCAACCCCAAGAAGTCCGAGATCTGCATCTTCGAACAACAGCCACACCGAGAGCTTGCCGGAGTCCTCCACTTCCGTTAGGAAAAATTGAAAATCATTCAAGAATGATTCGGCGGGAGGCCCCAAATCCAAGTCTCCTCCATCCCCGAAGTCGCACCACGCCGTTAGGCATACCGGTGACACTCAAGAGTAGAGACCAACGGTCGACTGGCGAGGAGGCGGTTAGCGGCAGGTGGCGCCCCCGAACGGAACCCTAGGCGATGTCTGATTCTTTTTCCTTTTTAGAGAGAGAGAAGTGAAAGGAAGAAATACCCTATTCATGGGGATGAAGTTCAAAATATCCGAAGACCAATTGTACTATTCACTTCGAAAAATCGCCTATGTATGAAGGGAGAACATCTTTCGGTGTGTGATCAGTTGATGAAGCTGACTAACACTTTCAATTTCCAAACTTACCCTATTGGTTATTTCACCATTCAAATTAAAACTACTCGAAAACAATCGCTTTAGTTACCAAAATGTAACTTCTTTCTTTTCCACAGAGGTAACTGAATTACGACAGAGAAGGTAAAATCAAAGCTGGATATAGTGAGATTCTTTTTCTCTTTTGCTTCTCTGTAAGTTGAGTTTGATTAATTATTTTGACAAATAAGCATTGAATAGCTAGGCTTTTATCATTATTTTCTCCCTTCCTATATCATTTAATTTTGCTTCTATTTGTTTCACGTACAAAACACCGGACCCTCCCTCCGCATACAAAATATATGATCAAAATTATCTAAAATTACACAAGCCTTGCTTGTGCTTCCGAGTCTTCTGACGCTAGTGGTTGATAACTGGGAGGGATGCCTCCAGGCTCCAACACTGTCTACGATCAAATTTATTTAAAAGATCCACATAAAAAAAACTTGCTATGCGCAATCAAGTTAATCAACATTGATAGCCACAAGATGTAGAATAGTTGTCTCGCATTTCTTTTGTCTAAATTGTTTGACCGTTAAATTTTATAGGTTACTAGCACATGCCCGTGCCTTCAGGCACGGCTTCGAATTGGTGGGCAAAAAATTATTCTTGAATATCCCTCTATCTCGTTAATGCAAAGGCATAAAAACTCAACATTTTCCTGAAGAAACACGTAGAAGAATTGTGTGAAGTAATTCTCATAAAAATGATTGTTTCCTTTTTACTGTTGAAAAATCAATTTAGAAACAAATATTGAATTGAAGATAAGGAAATCAAGTTTAAAGAAATCAATTGAAAAAGGAAGGGGTGTATATTTCTCTATCAGGAAAACGCGTAACTTTTTTTTTTTTTACATTAGTGCAGGTGTATGTAATAAGAAATATTCAGCCAATCTAGCGGTTATAACCTTATTAGAAAGTACGATTGAACTGTTATAGATGTTACTTTGTTTTTACGCCAAGACATTTTAAAAAAAAATCCGCTCTGTTTTATTGTATAAAAAACTTTCCAAATCATGACTATTCAGTTTAGAAAAATGTATCAGTCTCGTTTCGCTAAAGTTTTTATTTTTTAAGTACTTTTATTTTACGAGACAAGTTATTCTATCAAAATCTATCACTTTTAATTTAAAAAATAAGTATTTATTTCGGAAAAAGAGGCCTTTTTGTTAGGGAGAACCAGTCTTGCCTGAATAATCAAGTCGCCCGGATCCGACCCTACATACATTCCTCATTCCACTCCGACACTCCACGTCCTCACCTTTTTATCCATTGCCCTGCGCAATCCCCATTTCACCCCCACCTCCACCCTGTCCCCTTCAAATCGTCTGTTGCAGTTACCAGTGTCGTCTCTCTCTCTCTCACTCTCTCTCTCTCTCTCTCTCCATACAAAACACGCACACCGTTTCAGTAAAAGAGAAACAAACCCCTTATTATCCTGCCAAAGAAAAAGATGCTTCGACTGAGCAACAACCTGATCGGGATCCTTAACTTCCTGACCTTCCTCCTCTCCGTCCCCATCCTCTGGGCGGGCATCTGGCTCCACCGCCGCGGCATCACCGAGTGCGAGAAGTTCCTCGACACCCCACTCATCGTCCTCGGCGTCTTCCTCCTCCTCGTCTCCCTCGCCGGCCTCGTCGGCGCCTGCTTCCGCAACTCGTGCCTCCTATGGATCTACCTCGTCGTCATGTTCCTCCTCATCCTCGTCCTCTTCTTCTTCACTGTCTTCGCCTTCGTGGTCACCAATAAGGGCGCCGGGGAAGTGCTGTCCGGGAAAGGGTATAAGGAGTACCGCCTCGGGGATTACTCGCATTGGTTGCAGAAGAGGGTCAATAGCACCAAGAATTGGAGTAAGATCAAGAGTTGCTTGATGGATGGTAAGGTGTGCCAGAGTTTGGTTGATCAGGGGGTTAATACCACGCTTGAGCAGTTCTCTAAGGAGAACTTGTCCTCTATTAAGGTATACTGAAAGTCTAATAACACGATCTTAGAACACAATTCCGAACACATTTAGGTCAGGAACTGTTAAATGTATGCACATCGAACGGCTATAGACACATCACACACAAAAACACGTGGGAACAATAATTATCATAATTTTGTTATAGTGATTGTCGAATAAGAGTGCGTATTGAAGGATATATGCATGTAAGTTTAAGATTTGGTTTCCCAATCACACTGAGAACACAGAGAATTAGTCTAATTTTTTACTCTCTCCGTATCAAAGCGGTCAATTTTCGGACAAAGAAAGATACCTTCGTGCATAATTTTTTAAAATTTGTATATGTCAAATTAAAGAACTCATGACGTAGTTTAATTTGGTGTAAAGAAATTTAAATACACAAATAGTGGACAAGCAATTTAGGCCGTAAGCATTATTTGAATTAATTGTGCGAATTGGGGGTTCTGGCTTCTTCTTGCTTGAGATCTGAATTCATTAACACACGTTCCCTAACTTTCTCGATCTTGGTGAATTAACTCGGTTGCCTTTCACTTCAGGCCTGGGTTGACCAAGGATATGATTTTATGCATGTGATTTTACCTTTCTCTTTTGCTACAAAGATATGTATGTGTGTGTGTGTGTGTGTGTGTATGTGTATATATATATATACACACACTTTTTTAAGAATCTCTGGCTGATGCTCTTTGGGCTGAGGAATGGGTTAAAGAGAATCTGAAAAATCAGGCCTTTAGACATGTGGGTTTTGTTTAATGCTCCTGATATGTATATTTTTTTCGGTGCATCCGAATGTCATAACTTAAACAAAGCAGTAGCTTAAGTCAGATACAGCCATATGCTTGTGTGACTCATTGTTTTGGATTGTTCATTATTATTTTTTCATTAAATTAGGACACATTGTAATGATAAAAGTTTCTTTTCCTTTGTATATTGACTACTCTTAAATTCTAGGAAGATTCCGCCAGTTTCACTTGAATATGTTACTTTAGAAGAACTTTCGATAAAGTTGCTATAATACTGGACTTGTACGATGGAGTATATGCTATGCTATGCTCACCGCTGCTGATGGCCTCATGCCTTTTATCGTGAAAGTTTGAACCTTTTGAACATGTTTTTTTTTTTTACTGTAAAATACAAAATTTTGGGTTTTATTAGTTCATTGTTCTTGATATCTAAAGTTTTGGAAATTAGAGGCGTTTGGTAATTAATTATTTTTGTTCCCACAGACGTCCTTAAAAGTACACAATCCACCATTGCTGAGAAACCAGGGGTTGTCCCTTACAGTGTCTCTGATTCAATCTCATTGCCGAGTGTTGCATATCTGAATCAACCAATAGTTTTTCTTAGGCTTCATATATGGTTTTGTGAAATTGAGTTGGAACATTAGGGAAAACCTTGATTTAAGTTTCCTTTTTGGTTCTCAGGCTGTTGTGTTTCTTCAATGCTAACATTTGATTTCCTAAGAAATTAACTGATGCAAGCTTTTAGTGTAATGCTTTGACACCAACTAATTCATCATTAGGCATCTTCTAACTTGTTGATGCTTTTATTTTTTGTTTTTCCCGTATTTCCTTGATGTTTCGTTCCTTTGCAGTCCGGTTGCTGCAAGCCATCGAATGACTGCAATTTCGCTTATGTTAGCCCAACCAACTGGACTGCCACAACAACCTCTTCATACAACAATACAGATTGCACGTTGTGGAGCAATGATCCAAGTGTTCTGTGCTATAACTGCCAATCATGCAAGGCTGGGCTGCTGGATAACATCAAGCATGATTGGAAGAAGGTGGCTGTGATCAACATTATATTCCTTGTCGTCCTCGTTATTGTTTACTCGATTGGATGCTGTGCTTTCAGGAATAACAGGGAGGACAATTTCATGTGGAAGTGACCATGAGCACTCAGGCCACGTGATCCTCTTTATACAAAATCTGTGTTCATCTGTCCCGATGCACTCTCAGATGCATGATCACGTTTCGAACTTTGTGTGCTGGAAAATCTGACAATTTCAGGCAGTTAGGAGTGGATTGGGGACCGGAGATAGAGAATTTGGGGATAGAGGAACCCTGGTCGAGCCCTTATTCTGAATGTTTTCGTAGTTGTTAGTGTGTGATGTAGACTTTGTGTGCTGCATCTTTAGTTTTGTAGTATTTCTTTATCCTTTGACTGATTCTGAGACTCTTTTATTTGTTAGCTAACATTCTCTGTGGATGTATTGGTTGTATTTTATAGTACCGCTGCCCAGGTTTCTTCATTGTTTGTCTTCTACTACTACCAGATTCATGTGTGATTGATTACACGCTTGGAGTCTCTGTTTCATTTATTTCACTTGTACCAAACTTGATTTTCTAGGAAAAATTTCTTAGGAGGATAACAAAAGTTTCTGTAGGTCCAATCTTTCAGCCAATAATGGCAGGTCTGTTTATGTTGCTTAAATATTCGCTTAGAAAACATGGCTAGTGTCGTGGCACTACTATAATATTACAGTAGCTCTTTATTTTGTTAATCTTCACTTTAGTCTTTAAGGGGAACTCCGGGTGCTGTAGTGCACTCTTGTGGGACTCAGGGGGGCTGCTCTCCCCCTTGGGGGAGCAGCGTGCTGCTGCCCCCGTTTTTCGGGCCCATCTCGATCTCGCTCCGATGATCCAAATCGTTCACTTTGTAGAACTCGTCGAGTAGAACGACCATGCAAAAAATCAGCTTAATTGGATATCATTAAGTGCCTGATCGGAGCCTATATAACTCTTGGTCCATTGGGAATAATGGATTTGATCCAGTGTTTCGGATCCATTCTTTTCAAAGTAAAAAGGCTCCGATCAAGCACTTAATGATATCCAATTAAGCTGATTTTTTGCATAGTCGTTCTACTCGACGAGCTCTACAAAGTAAACGATTCGGATCATCGGAGCGAGATCGGGAAGGGCCCGAAAAACGGGGGCAGCAGCACGCTGCTCCCCCAAGGGGGAGAGCAGCCCCCCTGAGTCCACTCTTGTGTAGGGTGCCTATAGGGTGGTAGATTGCTATCGATTTCATTAACTAACGGTTTAGTTAAAAATAAATTTTTTTAGGGAAGAGTTATTTCAGAACACTTTTTAAAAAATAAGTATTTATTTCACATTTTTAAATTCAAAAATAATATAAATGAAAAATAATTTTTTGATTTTTTTTGCACCGTATAAAAGATGTCAATAAGATTTTTCAAATAAGAATTATATTGCTAGAAAAATTATTTGTGTAAACACGTTATTTTTGAATTTAAAATTGTCTTATTAAAAAATATGTACTTATTTCTTGTTCTGGAACGGCCACTCTTTCAAAGAAGAATTTTTTTTTTAATCTGAACAATTAAAAATATTTTTAGACGGCTGTAATATCGCACTATACAGCGCATGACCGCATGTCTGAATCCCTTTAAGGGGCCCTACCAACAAAAAGCTTTTGGCTTTGTCATGGAGTCCCATCGTTTTAGTGGTCTGTTAATTATTGTCCTGAGACTGAAATGTATGGTCTGTTAATTATTGTTGTCCTGAGACTGATAGATAGCTGACTCCTTTCCTGTTGTACCAACCTTTTTGCAACATTTTGTGGGGTTTGTGTGAGGTACCATACAAATATATGGTTTGATTTTGTCTCAGCTCTCAACATTTCTTTTGCTTTCTCAACTTTTTTAATTATACCTCTAATTTGGTTATCCAGGACACAAATAATCAAAAGTCAGTTCGACAATTTATTTGTTTGTTTGATGATTATGGGGGCCAACAAACAACAGTCAGCCAAAACGTCATGTTTGATTAAGTAAATAACTAAATAATGATAACCAAATAGCCCTAAGGGTTGGTTGGTGGATTTTCGCACAACAACTCCCACATAATTGATCATGTTCAATTTTTGGATCAATCTGAAAAAAAGTAATTTATTGTGAATTATCTAGTCCCGGTATGAATAACTTACCTATGATAGGATCAAAGAGAAAGAGGGGATTCGTTGGGGTGCCTGTAAGCTAGCTCGAAGAAACCTTGATTATCGGAAAAAATATTAATAACCAAATTCACCCTTGGAACTGGGTGTGCTTTTTGAGGCAAGATCTTCTATCCCGAGGGGTTTTTTTTTTTAAAACATTAAAAAAAAAATTAAATCCAACAACCTAAAAACCCCTTGGCACAAAAATTTTCGAGAGATCGACCCGTGCTTTTATCTTCAAACTTATAGATGACATCATATGCATGTCAAAAAGGTGCGCGCCAAATTTGCCATGGTAGCCCAACTTTTAAGGTTGCAATTGAAATTTATCCATAATAATCTGAATTCAAAGATTTTGAGTCCAAGACTGCCTGAAATAGATCCATATGTTACCACAAAAATGTGGCTTAACCCATGGGCCAGACGGAGCTTATTCTGGGACAGGCAAGAGCGAGTATTGGTCGTGACCAAGAGAAGGGATATTTGAATCTGGACTGGTGCAAAATTTGGAACAAATATGCTTAGTTGCAGAGATTGTTGAATGACCCATCGTCTATGAAGCACCAACACTATTATTACTACTTGGTGTATCCGTGTCCGACACTTTGGGGACACCCGTGTCTCAACTTTGACAGGGGATGGAGTAATAGAAGACATCAAAGGAAATACAAGGAGATACCGTCAACCATAGAAACCATTATGAAATAAGTTACTCCTAGGTGCATGAAAATAAGAGGGAAAAACGAGTAGAAATTTTTTTGTTCATCTTCTCGTTTACTTTATAAATCTCTCCCAGAAAGCCTTATCAAGTCCCTCAAAAAAAGCTTTAATTCATTCAAACATACCCTTGTAGATTTCTCAGACAAACAGAAAGGGTTTCTTCAAATCTGTAGTACTAGTGCAGGTCATATTCTTAGAAGATCCATCCACCAAGATTTCTGCGATTGTTGATTGATCGTCGTTTGAGATTGAGACCGTGTCCGTTTCAAGCTTCTCGTGGTCTTGGGCTTTTCCCCACAGCACAACATATAATCCAATGATCACGCCAACTGCACCTATCAGGCTGAAAGTGAACCAAAAAAGCTAGTTTAGACTCCAGAAGCAACTCTTGAAAGGGGTTAATTCTACGGCACATTGGTCTGCCCGGTTTTAATTGTATGAATTCAGTACTCAATTTATAGAATGTCCAGTTAAGTCTTCCAAAGAATAAATACCTTGATTTAACCAAGAAATTTTAGTGTTCCTACCTGCCAATATAGATCTCTTCATGTAGAAATATCGAAGCGAAGATTGTCACGATAACTGTGGCTAAAGGGCTGAACATAGCACAGAAAAGTGGACCTCTGCGTGAAATGCACCAAGCTTGAACAAAGAAGCTTGTTGCTGATCCTATAATCCCCTGTGTACGTGTTAATTCCTTTTGAAGAGTCAACAATGAAACATTCACGGACAAAACGTGCACAAACATGTACGTAGCTCATTTCTGAGTAGGTAGTGTACAATACGTTTAAACTCTTCGATGTTATGTGTTGATTTTGACGGTTTCGAATTGATTTTTGAATCTTTAATCCAAAGAACTAACCAAATACGTACTGCATAGAGACAAGAAGCAAGTTCTAGATAAGAATGTAAAATCCAAGCTTCCGGGTTACGCTCTAAGAAGAGTGCAATGGTGCCTGATTGAAATGTTGCCATGAAACACATCCAAGCGGATAAAGATAGGTGGTCTGGATAGCTAGCTGAAACCGGAACCTGTTCGAAAGGATTACCATAATAATTATAGCAATAAAATCATAGGGAATTGAACGATTTTCTGTAATTATCAAAAGATCTCCTTTTGAAGAGCAAAATTTTAGTACCTGGAAAATGATCCAAAATGACCAGCAACAACTGCTTCCAAAGAGCAAGAATGAGCCCACCAGCCAATTCTTACTTCCTGAGTTGTTTAGCAACTTTGGGCCTCTGAGCAATACCATGGATACTGCTCCACCCACGCACAACACTGTCCCTATGATCTTTGCAATACTTCTCAACGTTCTGATGTCTACTTTTTCCAACCTGATCAGTTCATAAAATGCTTAGTGGAGAAACTGAAGTGTGTACGTTGCGGACACAGATCTAGACACATATGTGTCTGCAACGTTAAAGGGTGCCATTTTGGGAAACAAAGACATCTATGAATGCTTTAAACTAGACGTTTTCTTGAGAAGCAAACGGGGCAATGTAACTACGGGGAATGTATACGTTCTCAATTTTGATTTTAAGGAAATAAATACTAAATGGTTAGCACATCATTTTTCTGGAAATTACCCAATAACAAATGCTGCAACGAAAGTTATTGCGGGGACTAGATTAAACAGTGCACTTCCCATCGACGATGAGGCCAGGTATATGCCCTCGAAATAGATGTTCTGATTGATTGCTACGCTGTCAAATGAAAGGCAAAATTTTAAGCATGCTACTATGTACCTCATGATCAACATAACTTGAAAGAACATCACTGGATATGAACTTGTACGTACCCAACTAAAGAAGCCAAAAAAATCAAACAAAAGCTTCTCAAACCCAAACAAGACCTCTCTGATCTCCTGCAATGAAATTAAAGGAACAAATATTAGGGATAAATATGTCACCGTTCGACGACAGACACCAAACGTGTGACAATAAATTATGCATTATATATATTCTCATGTGACGGGTCTCATATTTTGGCAACACCCACAATGCTTGAATATGTTGCACACCCATCAAATGCCCAAATGAGACGTTT
Source organism: Rhododendron simsii (assembly GCA_014282245.1). Lineage (NCBI taxonomy): Eukaryota > Viridiplantae > Streptophyta > Magnoliopsida > Ericales > Ericaceae > Rhododendron > Rhododendron simsii. Next base: position 38,402,948 of record CM024955.1, read on the forward strand.
CTCTCGTATGGGCATGTGATAGTCTCACATACGTTGATTTCCTGAAATTCATGATCCAAGCGCATCACAAAAGACATCTGTTAAATACTGTGTATTATTACCATTAATCTTAAAATCCCACCAGCACATGCATGTGAGAAAAAATCTCAAAAACCCACCTTGCAAAATAAGCTATTGGAGCAATGACCAAAGTAGCTACGCCTTGCCTGTAGAAAACAAACACTGAGGGGCTCATTCCTTGAAGGAGAGCAGCTCTGGTAGATAGAGCAACCCCTGCATAAGTGAGCTGCATTCCAATCATAGCCATTACTGGCTTGTAATAATCAATCCCACTCATATCTATATATAGGGTACACTTAATTAATTGCCAAAAGACTACTAAATGGTTAACCAATATATATGGGGAAACATATACCCACTGACCACTATATATAGAAGCTAGCATGGGAGAAGGGGTATCAGTTGATCTCACCAGTAACTTCCACATTTTATGTATTTTTAAACTAAAACAATTTTAAGAATTTGACCCCCACAAAGTGTAATGAAAGTGTCCCACTCCCACAAGCATGAAATATTTTCATTACAATTACAGTGTTGACCCATTTCCGGGATGATAGCATAGCCGCCCTTTATATCCCATCGGCGAACGGAACGTTTGGTTAGTGGGAGACAAGCGATGTACATCTAATCTCTAATTGTTCATTTTTATTGATAGTTTATATCTCTAGGGCTAGGATGGTCATATTATCTTTACTACTTTACCCTCATCAATATCCATGGGATGACCCCAGACTTTTTATGCCTTTTGAGCCCACGCAGCACAATCCATGGCTACAATATATTTTCTCAAGCTAGCGGATTGGTTTTGAGTAGGTGTTCTCCACTTAAAACTGCTTGGCAGTGGATATGATCATGGATTCGATTGCTTGGATAAGGAAGGTACGTATATATGTTCTTCTGATTTGGGTTACGCAGAAAGGCCACTTATTAGTAGAAGCCAAAAGAGAGAAATGAACAAAAGCACAGAGATGAGAGAGCAAGAGAGGATAAGCAGCAACCATGTGGCCTTGTGGGATCTGGACTTGATAATTTTGTTTGTCCAAGAGTATAAATTTTTGTTTTGGTATGTAGTTAAAGTAATATACAAATACGATGGATATGCTTTCATATTGACGTCTTGTGTGTGTGTATGTGTGACAGTATTGTCTACCCGAATATGTTACCTGTTTTATTATGTGAAAGAAGACATAGGGGAGGTGAATTTTTTCTTTTTAGTAATAACAAAAGGTCCGTGAGCCTCGAGTAATTTCGAAGATATGAAGTTAACGACAAGACAAACCTTATAGTATCCCAATATTTAAAATGTTTAAAGGTGAATCTTTTAGTACTACGTGATCATAATCATAACCACCAGACTGCGGCTAGAGTCTGGTGGTGCCAAGAAGGGACGAGCCCAGCCAGAGTCATGAACCTAAACGAAAGAAAAAAGCCCAATATGGTTTCATAAAAGAAACATGGGCTCACAAAAACTTCCAGGTGGTAAAAGTGTAGTGATCCATTTACTTTAAATGGGCCGTCATAATTAGTGGGTCTTCAAACTTATTTTTTTTACACAGAAATGGGCCAAAAAGTGATACAGAAACAATAAAGGGGCAAACTTATAAGGTCAGTTTAAAAATAATTTTGATGGAAGAACAATCAGACTAGTATCTACTAAAATTCTTCGAAACTCAATTTCAAAAAAATAAGAAAAAAATAAGACAACTTCATAAAGAGCTATGCAGGCAACATAAAAGCTCCGCTCAATTACACGGAAAGGAAGGAGAAACGATGAAAAAAATCAATTTCCTCCTAACTTTCTAGGTGTTCAGTTAACAAAAAAGTTTTGGGGCCCACAACTTTAATTTTTTTTTTCCACCGAGAAATATTTTTCTACAAAATAAATCTTGGCAAAAGGAAGAAAGTTTAGTTCTATTGTAATATTCTTTTTCAAGAGCACGCTCACGTGAAAACAAACTTCAATTTTCTTTACTTCACCTCACTTTAATTTTTCTAAAAATCTATTTACCACATAACAAACAATCCCAACAATTGAACGAGCAAAGTGGAGTATAAACCTTTCTATACAAACCGATTGGCCTTGCAACAGGGATGGTGCACAGACCGACACGCTGGGTTCACTGCGGATCCTACACGGATAATTCGAGTCGTTCAATAATTTTAAAATAATTTTTCAACTGACCTTGTAGGAAATCAGCTAAATCCGATCTGTGTAGGTGCTTAATATCATCTATCAATTTTCATTCGTATCTACACTAATCAGATTGAGCTGATTTCTCATGGATTCATTCGAAAAATTATCTTAAAATAATTAAACGGATCGTATTATCCATGCAAGACCCAGAATAGGACCCGCATGCCGGTATATGCACCATCCGTGCAACACTTATCGGTGCCGTTAGCAATTTCGCATCCATGGATACCTCTAAATTGGAGCTTTTTTGGGTAGGGTTTCGTATTGGAGTCATCGTGATGGGGAAAGCTTTGACTCGAATCCTCGAAATCCAAGTTGGGTTATTAGCGTGGGAACGTTTACGATCATCGGCCCATCCACGTGGGAGGCGGCTTCTAACAAGTCTTCTTTATAAAAGTCCACATTACTACTACTACTACTACTTCCCATCATCTTTTAATATTTGATTTGATAGATAATAGCTTTTGATGCTTAGGCTCTGTTCCACTTTCTTTTTAATTTTTTAAAAAAATTAGATAATTTTAAACTTAAATATAACGAAAATAAAAATAATATTTCAAATTTTTTTGCAACGTTCAACTATCAAACAAGATCCATATTGGTAGAAAAATTATTTGCGTAAACACATGATTTTTGAGCTTAAAATTACTTTTATTTTCTAAATTTTTTTAAAAAAAATCGGAACGCCCCCTTAATTGGTTGGTAATATGATTGCTTTCCAAATTAAACCTTTTCATAAAGTACAAGCACATGGGACAGGGAGTCGTTATGTGGCAGGTGAACTGGATAAAATTAGCTAGCCGGATTTGTTTTAGGAGAATCTCTCTGTTTCCCTCCCACCCTCCCACAACAAGAAGATCTCTGGAAACAAATTTATATCAAACCTGGGGTTAAGGAGGTTGCAGGTTTAAGAAGTTTGTCGCGCCCTAATTTTTACCGGACATCGCTGATCACTCATTTTTTAGGGCTAAGATTCCAAATCACGGCTTTTAAATGCAATGGAGTGTTACTTGATAACATGACAAGTGAGATAGCATAGCCATTCATTCACATGTCATGCTTTCAATTTTTTCTCTAACACTCTGTCGGTTCTATTTTCGTGTTAACAAGGCATGTGGAATTTTTATTTCACCGAGACCTGAGTGTCGATTAATTGATTTTAACAACAATGGTTCGCCATCCTTTATCAACTTGAAAAGAGCACCTCCGTTGTTTTATTACACGCATCGATCTCTATTTTAACTGGTGTTCGATCAGAGTCCCTACATAGTCCAAATTCTTGTTTCGATGCGAAGATAAATACGGTGGGTGCCCGTCAACAAAGCGATGACGCCAGTTGTGCCTTGCAATCCGGCTGGCCCGACTATGATCTACCGGCTCTCGTTTTTTTTTTCCTCGGCAATCTACTAACTCTCGTTGGGACAGGGAGAACTTAAGAGGAATTATTGAGTCATGCTAGCACTATCCGAAAGTCTTGTGTTCCACTTTCACTGTCAACATTCTAATTGGCCAAGTGCCTTGAGGCTGCATTCTGATTTTTGAGTACATTATTTCTTGAGATGATTTGAGAGATTCTTCTTTAGTGCTCTGGGGCACCACGTGGTGGCGGTGTCCCAACCCTCTCCTCACCACATATTGTTGTGGAGTCCTCAAGACTTAATTTTGGGTCTCACATAAATATTTGGTTAAGGAGAGTCCTGGGGCATCGTGCAACCAAGGGCGTTCAATAATTCTTCGATTTTAAGTATCTGGAATTTGAGTGCTGCTAATGGTACCAATTGCTGTGCTGGGCCATCTCTGGTCACGGACGGCCGATCCGAGCCGTCTAAAAATTCTAAAAAAAAACACCGAAGGCCTCCCACGGGAATCAACAGCCTCCGATATGTAGAGTGCTTGATCAAGCACCTTACACACATCGGATGCCGTTGATTCCCGTAAAGGGCCCCTCGGTTTTTTTTTTTTAGAATTTTTGGACGGCTCGGATCGGCCGTCCGGTGGCCGGAGACGGCCCAATGCGGCCGTCGGTACAATCTCGGTGGGGTTCTCATCGGTACCATTAGACTTTTCGCTGGAATTTAGGCTGCAGAATCATCACAAAACACAGACCACCACCCACTTCGTATTCTTCTTCTTTTGAGCCAGTGAATAAATTTTTACGGTGTGCGATCTCGGCGGTCCATTTCGACTTTGGAAAAGTTTCATTAAAATTCGGAAAAATAGACGCGCAAGATTGAGCTGCTCCGTAAACAAGATGTTTACAGAGGTTTCCGTGAATAAGTTTTTCTCTTCTTTTGGTCTTTTCTTTTTTCGTTTTTTAAAATCGTACTGGTAAACAACACATCTAACCTGTCCAAAAGGGCTGGAAGGGGCATGGGCTGTTGCAAGTGCCAACAAAGAATGGTAATGTATGCGGGACAAGTACTTGAGGGTGGCGGTGGTGGTTAGGTTTCCACATACATGTATCAGTATAACACCAAACAATACGAATACAATAGTACAATACAATACAATACACCTCAACTGTCCCATGACACTATAGGAGTAATAATAACATCACCATAATAAATGGAATTCGATTCCAATAAATGCAAACACAGCCTGTGAAAAGTTGTGCCCACAATTAAAAGCCTTCCCTTTGTTTATTTCTGCAACCTCTGAGATCCATGAAATCTCAAGAAATCATGAATCGACATTTAATGGCCATTTTGAAATTTCTGATAGTAAATAAAACCTTTGAAGCACTCAACCACCTCCACAGTGCATTTGAGCAACTTTTACAATTTCTACCTACCCCAATTTTGTTATTTTCTGCTAGAAACAACTAAAATTTCTCAAGGAAAATTACACCAAGACTTCTGCATTTTCTCACTTTTTAATTGAAGAAATAAAATCAATACAAGAAAAAGACAAAAAGAAAAGTAGAAGAGAAAGAGAGGTAGGGGGGAAACCAAATGAATGATATGTGCATACCTGCTGGAAAAACAAACCACAAATCTAAAATGCATACACTTGGAATCTATTTCATGATTTCAATTTTGATCCTGCTTTTTTCTTCCTCTTCCAATTATCCATATCCCAAATTTGTCTTCCAGAACCAACAAACCAAAGAGCAAAAAGTATCTACGTAAAACCTAAGAAACCAAAAAAAAAACACAAGGGGAAGGAAAAATAAACAAACGAAGTAGGAGTAATTTTTTCTAGACATTGGGCGATAAAGATGAGTGAACCACCTTGTTTTGTTTTCCCACAAGCCAAAGCAGAGTCCTACTAGCAAAAGATGGTGTTTTTGGTTGAGAATCCAAAGAGATATTTCGACTCTGATTTTCCTCATCACAGCCCAATTCACTCCCTCCCCCATTTACCCAACTCTCCATATCAATTTCAGAGATAGTCCTCCTATTATTACCCTCACCACCACCACCACACTTGGCCTTCAACTCATCGCCGGCGACAAGACCCCCCCGGTTCATTGGAAACCGGAACGAAAAAGCCCGTCTCGACGATGACTCCGCCACTGCTGCTGGAGGATTAGGCTTCTCCTTCTTTCCCCTGAGCCAAGTCTTTGATATTGAAACACTCTCCTCTCTCTTGCTCCTCCCAACATCATTTCCATTCCCAATCCCGTGGCTAATAAAACCACTATTCCCTATCCTTTGAATTTCACCACTTTTAAATGGTTCAAAACCATTGAACTCTCTTCTTGAATCACCACCACATTCAGACATTGCTGGCCTATGACCAGGAATCAATGGCAGAGTAGCCTTCTTGTTGCTTGATTGCTTCTTCATTGGTGTCCTAATGGGCACCTGCAATAATGATTTCTCATCCATTACGTATGCAAATGATCCCATAGAAAAACACCTCCTTTCATCCACATTGTTGTTACTACTACTACTTTCACCTTCACCTTTCCCTTCATCTCCACCACTCACATTCCTAAACTTTCCAAGCTTCACATGCACAACTTTCTCCTCTGAACCCACAACTGGCTCTTGATTAACTTCAAATTTCGGCCGGATTTCGCCAGATTTGGATGAAAAATCGATGTGGGATGATCCAATTTCATCCCTAAATAGAAAACCCAGATTGGAATTTGCTCTTGCAACTGAATTAGCACTTCCAAAAGCACAATCTCTTTCTGAGCCGATCTCTCGCGCACTCTCACCGCCAGATTCAAGAACAAGGACTAGGGGCGAAAAGCTATGGTGGGGTGAGAAATCGGTGAGCAAAGTAGCTCTACATAGAGGGCAAGTGGAGTGGGAAAGGAGCCATGTGTCTATGCACTCCATGTGAAAGGCATGGCTGCATTTGGGCAGCAACCTGAGCTTATCTTCTGGCTCAAATTCACATAAACAAACAGCACAATCGAAAGGGTCTTTTACTCCTATGATGGATTTGTAGTTGAAAACAGGGAGGGTGTCTATGAACGACTGGTCCACACCAGAATCATGGAGGTGGAAAAGTTGTTGTAACTGGCCTTGAAAAGCAGTCACGCTTTCCAAGTCATCTGGGTTTCTGTTTTGAGGCCTAAAAAGGAACCTAACAAGGAGGTGGAGCAGGCCGGAAAGGAAGAAAATGATTGCAAGAATTATGATGATTAGGAGTATGCTTGGGCTTACCTTGCCGTCCAAATTGAAACCGCCGGATTGAAGGTTGGCTGGTGGCGGAGGCGGAGGGAGGAGGTATGGTGGCGGCGGTGGGGGTGGTGGTGGAGGGTGCAAGGTCTGTTCTTTGATTCCTGCGAAAATCCAGTCCATCTTTTCTAGTGGAAGAGAGAAGAGAAAAGTTCCAAAAATTGGATCTTTAGACTTGAGTATCTAATTATGAAGTGGGTCTCTGAGATACAAATGAGTAGGCCATGCGTTGTGAATTATGGAGATCTTTTAGCAAGATAAGTTCGCTGGAAAGAAACCTGCAAGTCAATTTCCACAGAGAGAGAGAGAGAGAGAGAGAGAGAGAGAGAGAGAGAGAGGAGGGAGAGGGTTCAAACTGGTGGTAGAAATAAATGAGATGGCCGAGAGTTGGAAGGAAATTTTCAAAATCAGAGCAATGAATTATTATGGCAATAAAGTAAGCAATAGAATAAAATCATGGGTAGAAATGATACAGTATTTCTCATTGCTGGTAATGGAAATTCTTAGGTTAGGAAGAGTGATTGAAATTTCCATCATCCGGATCACCTCTGTGGTTGACTTTAAATTAACCGGCTGCATCGACCCCAATGCCCGGGCCATTTAATTCAACCTACTATTTGAAAAGGAAAGATTTATTTCTCCCATGGTATTTCGAAAAATACGAAGCTCAAATTATTTAACTAATTTTACTTTGAGATGTGAATCCAAAGGGATTGTCTTATTTTTTTAATCGAAAGCTTTTTGTCTTCTCGCTGATCACATTCTGCTTCGTTTCTTCTATTCCACTTCTAACCTGAATCCAAGGGTTCTTGTACTGCGGAAACGACAAAGGCACAAAAAGCTGAAAGTCAAAAAAAATTGAAGCGTGAGAGAAAGTCAAAAAATTTGGAGAGGGAGAATGAGCTAGCGCTTTTGAATTATAAAAAAAAAAAAAAATTAGGATCGATATGTGGTCAATCCCCGCACAAGCGATCAGGGTTTTATTATTATTCGCAAGAAAGAAATTTTTTTTGAATTCTCTAGTTCCGGCATTGATAATTTATCTTAGTTTGATTGGACTGAAAATGAGATTTGCTGAGATGTGCATATGTTGGCCCGAACACCTTCTGCCGTTGAACCAAATAAGAAAAAGAAGAAGAAGGAGATATGAGGTCAATTTCGACATTGGAAAAGAGGTAGAGGCAGTTAAAATTTGAGTGTTTTCTGGACCCCATAGCTTAGAAAGTCACCCGATTTTCTTCCACTTTCTAATGGTTTTTTTTTTTTTTTTGACATAAATTTTTGTGCATTTTGCTGCCTAAAAGGCCGTCAGTTATGGAACCAAAACCCCATCTAGAAGAGGGGTCTCCCACTTCATGTCTCCTTTAGTGAATGCCTTGGTTCTATGGCATGTGTATGAGGATTCAAATGTTGTCCAAAATGATAAAGAAAACAACCGGTTGCTGATTTTCTCTATTTCTGGACTAAGATTTGGATGATTTTTCTAAATTTTTAAGATGTTCAGGTTACTTTACACACATCTCAGTTATTCTTTGTGTGTTGATGAGTGCCTTTTTCCACAGTTTTAGACCTGGCATGCTGTGAAACTTCTAAGGATTAAGAAGTAAGTCCATGACATCGATCAGTGGGTTACCGTAAATTATTTTAAGGCTTTTGTTAGCGATTGCTTCATGAACAAACACGCTTCAAATTATTATAAGTTTTGCATAAAATGCATGTAATACGACATATATAAGTATTTAAGATTTGTTAGAGGGTGTGTTCAACTAACTAAAATAAATATTATTTATTGAATTAAAAATAATGTATTATAAGAGAATGACATGTTCCGTAAAGCGAAAAAATAAATACTTAAAAAAAAAAAAATCCTTAGCAGAACAGGGCCTAAGTGATTAGGATATTCGTTAGCTGGACCTTAGTTTTAAAAAAGAACATTGAAAGGTGATTGAAGTAACAAACTTGAAAAAAAAAAAATCGCGTATTATGGAAAAACCTAAAGAATAATAGTATTTATTTGTGGGAAAGAAAAAAATCATAAATTATGCAATCACTTTCACACAGGCAATAGGTTGATTTGTTTTTGCACTACTTCTAAGAAAAGTTTGTCACAATGTCAACGTCGAGCTGGCCCAGAAAAACTGAAGGTTTGTCACCCCCTGTTTGGACATTAATCTATTTGATGATCCCAATTAATTAAATTTGAAAAAGCCTCCTCGTTAATCCAAGATAAATATCTTAAAGCAATAAGGTTCAATGAAATACTAATAAGTACTTTAACAATAGTATTTTTTTTTTGTCTGACCGTTATGATGTACTAGTCTTTCAAAAGTTGAATGAATTGATGGAAGACCTAAAAGTCCCCATCCATATTCTTTTCTTTTTTCTTATAATTAATTAAAATATCAAAAATTACATGTACCACCATCTTGCGAGAGGTTCTTGAGTAGTGCTCCTGGAGCGATGCTCCACACCAATCATGACACGTCACAAGTCATTTTATTCTCTAATTTACTGACACAATAATCATGCCCGTAGTTTTTTTCAATCGCCACCCATGTGGAGTACTACATATATGGCCTTGCTCCAAGAGAAAAAAAAATAATTTCTCCCTCCTACCCCTTCTAATTTTTATCTCACCCAATTGATTCCTTCATCACTTGGTATGGAAAGCAAAACAAGAAAATACAAATTGGTTTTGGAAAGAAAAAGATATCAATAAATAAAATTCACAAGGATGTTCATTCCTTCCGGACATAGCACAAGTTTCTCCTTCAAATTAAAGTTCAAAAAATCCTCGCAAAAAATAGAAAATGGTCAGACATTGTGGGTTGGCAGTTTACCACGTCTATTATCAATTAGAGCATCCACAGTGGAATAAGCAAAAATGAATAATCAAAACATGTCACATCAGATTTTGATTATCCATTTAGAGGTTGCTAAAGTTAACAATGTCAAATCTCACATTGGTTATTCCAATGTAAGCACTTTTTTGAACAAATATTGCTAAATTTAACAATTTTTTATTTTGCTTATTCCACTGTGGATGCTCTTATATATGGCCCCATTTATTATCTCCTATAAGTTAAATTTTTGAATTATACAATTTTTTGTTATTTACTTTAAAGACTTAAATATAAGGACACTGATTTTGGCACTCCAAAAATGTACACAAGTGCTCCACTTTGCACTGGATGTTAATGGATGTTACAGTAACATCCAGTGCAAAGTGGAGCGCCCGTACAAAAGTGGAGAGCGAAAATCAATTTTCTAAATATAAACTTGTAAATACCTTTGGTGTACTGATGGGTTAAGTAATTTGTAGAGTGGCTTATTTATGGACCGTGTGTCTAATCATCCTTAATGATTATTTAGGTACTTTGAAATTAGAAGAATAAAAAGCTGCTTCTTTTTCTTTTTTCTTTTTTGTCTATCCGTATCTTTGTCAACTTTAAATAAGTAAAAGTATAAATTAGAGAATAATAAAGTAATCTCCCTACTCTTTTTTGGACAAATAAACTGAAAAAGCAAAATAAGTACTAAATTTAAATTTTCATACGCGTACGACACATATATTAAGTAATTAATCTTACCTATTGTTTTCACATCAGACTTTAAATGGTGAAGTACGCAATATAAGTCGGGAAAATAAACGAAATAAATAATGAAAAGAAGTTTTTTATTTATTTATTTTCTGATGGAAGAAAGAAACCACCTTAAATTATTCCCTGAAAAGCTTCATACGCGGTTGGCATCAATGCAAACACCTCGTACACAACCTGTTGACTTTGCAATTTCTTAATCTAAAATTACTTATAGCATTGATTTCTTTATTCCCTTTTTCTTATAAGTTATAACCAAAGTGTCCGGAACAGCTTAGGTGTACCTCGATTAATCTCGAAACTAATTTCATTGTCCACTTGCAAGGTCGACTCAACTGAAAGCAAAACAAAACTATGTACGAACTGGCCCGGCCCCAAAAAAGTATATAATACCTGAAAGGTTTTGAACTCGAGAACTTAAGAGAGAACAAAGCCATAAGTTTCAACGTTAATCACGCGAGCAACCACTTGGGGTTTGATTTCTTTATTCCCTTCTACTGAAAGTTGACTTGCTATTTCATGGGTCATCAAACCCAGTGAGAAGCATAGCATAGAGCTTGCCAAATGGCCATGAAATTTTGATTAACGGCCTCTACCAATTAATAATTAATCAAGTTGATCATAATCCCAGTTTCGTCAAACCCGCCTCGTTAATCCACGGTTTTATTAAATGAGGCCACATGGAATTTTGAATTTCCAACTCAATTTCCGTTTTCCCAAGTTAAACATTTACCCTAATCACCGCAATAAAACAAGTAAGCAAGTTTTGATCATGGAGGTTGAGCTGATCCAAGAAATATCAAGCCTTTGATTAATATATAAGGGCCCACGTAAAATTTTCAAAAGCTACATATGTGAACCTACCATGCTCATTGGTCTCCCCCTCGTGATCCATCATTATCTTATTAATTAAAACCATTATGTAGCATTGGAAAATATCAACCCGCCTTCGATCAATTTTGAAGGACAGAAAATAACGTGTATACGATATCATTTCTAATCACAACACAATTTGCTGATTGCAAGTTACGACAGAGTACAGCGTGAGATGTTAAAAGCGGAAAGTGCCTAGAGTAAAATAGCGTGAGACGTTAGAAGAGTAACTTGGACCCTAGTCAATGTAACGTTAAGCTCTTTAGATTATTGGTTAAGCTTGCTTCTAAGAAATGTTTAATTCATTGTCCGTGAATATCTCCGAACAAGTCGTTTGACTTTGATAATACTCAGTCTCGGCCCAATGAATTTGTGGCTTCTGTAGGCATTAATTCTAGTGGCTTTCTTAATTGTTCTCGTGTCCCTTTTTTATTATTTTTAATTTTTTATGATTGCCAGAGCAAATACTGACTACAAGAATATATTCAATGCCCATGAGAAATGGGTTGTCAATAGAGAAACGTATAGGGCATTTATTTATCTATCTATCTTTTTTTTTTTTGTTGCTCTAATCATGCACTTGGCAAATGAGCTGTCAAAATTTGAATGCAAGAGAGAGAGAGAGAGAGAGAGAGAGAGAGAGCTGCCCACCTACCATTTTATTTGAGTGGAAAAGAAATTGGCATAACTATGTACTCTACAAAATTGAATGCAAGAGAGGGATGGATGCCCATGATGTGAAGGCAATTAGCTAGGTTGTACGTACTTCATATTTTCATTGATTTGGATTCTACCTCGTTTTGCACCCGGCAGTAGTTTGTTCATTTTGGTCTTGGTGATTGGCAACGGCAAAATAAATATTGAACTCAAATAACTCATGAAATATTGAACCCGAAAATGAGAATTTGTTTTTCTCCATGGTTAGGACTTACACTAGTCTGCGAAGAAAGAGAACGGAAATCACCTCACCAGACCCAACGGGGCAATAAGAAAGTTGGAAGCTTATGTAAAGACTAAAGAGAGTGCATCATACTACTTTGAGTAGTGTAATTGAGATCCTTACTTTGGTAACTTTGCAATCTAAAAGCACTTTCTGTCGCATATTTGGGAAAGTTTTACTCTCAAGCCATCCTATATATATGTAGCTAGAAGCTTCATCTGTCTCCACTGCTTTGAGTAGCTGTTTCAAAAAACCCAAAAAAAAAAAAAAAAAATGTCTCCACTTTGAGTAGGTGATCTGCTACCTGGTTGACCCTGCCAGTTCAAGCCACCCTCTTGACAATGACAAAAGGCAACATAACCCAGATGGGAGGCATGGAGCCAAAGGCATCTCATTTCTCTCTCTCTCTCTCTCTCTCTTTATTGAAAATTTTCCATGATTAGAACAAGAACGTAACCGACTTTGTGGAACACGAGCAGCGACTAGAGTAATAATACGAGCAAAGATACACTAAAAAAAATAGCATCAAAATTGTACATTGCTAATATTCTCGTCTTAAAATTTAAAGGGAGAGTTTCGGTGATGTACTACAACTGTCCCTTCAAACTATTCTCTCCGTACCACAAAGACTATCATTTTCACTAGTCACGCATTTGAAAAAATTATTTATATTTTATAATTTATAAAAGAGATTTATCAAACGAAATTTATGTTTGAGGGATCTGCTGGAGATGCTTTGAGTCACCGTATTACTTTTAGAGGTATAAAGTGAATTTTTTTAAGAGAAATGCTAGGTGCAAAGAAAATAGGCAAAGAAATGACCCTTAAAGTGTACATGAACGGCTCAGATGCACTGCACAGTAAATCTAAACCGTTCATATATATTTTAAGGGTCATTTCTTTGTCTTTTTTCTTTGTACCTAGCACTCCTCTTTTTTTAAACACGCAAATCTTAATTTTTCCATTTTTACGTCCTCCCAAGGCACCCAACTTCTCAGAATTAAAGTACAAGATCTTGACATTTGTTTGAAACTCTACATATTTTGTCAAAAGTCTCGTAACTATCCATGCGTAAAAGCAGCAACTGATGTCAATGTTTAGGTAGATAGAAAACATTGGGGCGTGTTTGGGGTGGGCCTTTGGGTTCTGAGTTACTATAATCTTTGGTCTGGACTCGCTAGGTTGGGTCTTATATACAATTCGATAATTTCGGCATAGACTACTCTACACATTGACCCGTTAGGGAATAGTACTGTTTTCAGCACCACATGGCCATCTGCCGGGTTCCTGGCTTCGTGCCACACCTAGCTATTTTGGGGTGAAGATCCCGGCCACTGCTTAGTACGAACACGTACGACATAGAGTATTGGAGTAGTATATACTATGTCTATGTTTAGCCCCACCAAATGGCTATGGAGACTTGAATCTAACTATTGAGCGTTGAACTCCAAGTACTTATTCATTGAACCAACTATTTGAGACTTGAGAGTAACATAATATCCTTTTAGTGCTGTGATACGTGTTATTTTCCCTTTTTCTTTATCGGAGAGTGATACATGTGTGTTTGTTATTTTAATTTTCAGCAAAGCATAATATCCCCATATTAAGAACCATTTTTCCAACTTGCTTGATTTGTAGTAAATCCTACTACTAGTTACAACTATCACCGAAATTACATCAGAGAGACAGTCACATCGGCATGAAGAGACATCCAATTGCAAGGAGATCTCAGAAGCAACACAAGGGTTTCCAACATCTAATCCAAACAAGAACTAAGGAAACCCACCCCCCCCCCCAAAATAAAAAAAATGGTTCGGGCTTCGTTGGGTAAGGGGATAAAACTGACTAATGTACAAATGAAAAAGAAAATTTCAAACTAAGGAGCCAACTCAAGAACACGTAAATGCAAATAAAATTGAAGAATGTGCAATTTTGAGACATCCAAATTCCATGGTCTTTGAAAAAAAAAGAAAAAAAGGCCAGAGAAAGCTAATTAATAATGGCCAATTTGGCAAAGAAGCCAAAAAGTTTTTTTTTTTTTTGGGTTTTTATTCATTTTATATTTTGACAAAATTTTCTGTAGATTATTGGTTTGTCTCGATGAGAGGAATCGAAAAAGTAAAAAATTATGATCAAAACTCTAAAATATTTTGTCATTTTTTTTGGCTTTACTGAAAAAAATTGAGTTTCGATTATAATTTTTTACTTTTCCGTTTTCTCTCGTCGACATCGAAATGAATCAATGATTCAAAAAATAAAAATTTGACCTGAAATCAACAAGTGCATAAAAAAAGAAAAGGATAATTTACGACCAAAAAAAAGAAGCCATTCTGCTATTTGTCCTTCTAAGGCCGTATGAATTTCTCGGAGGTGAAACATTTCAAACCTTGATTTCATTGGAAGGTTTGCCTTGTTGTTATCTTAAGCATCCCGGAATTAGCCGAGGTGAGCAGAAGTTGGCCAGACATCTGATTATAAAATAAGTATTATATTTATATCTGTCAACTCAGTGGGTTGCATGCGCCAACTCCAAACGGACTGGGCTCGGACTGTGTTCTAACGAGGCCTTAATAAAGTTGCCGGACCTGACTTCGCTCAATCGGAGAAGCATCGGCCCAAATTTATCTAGTTTTGGGCTTTTCTTGATATAGTACTACAGAAACTCAACAGGTACTCGAAGGGAAGTCTACATATTTATGCCTCGTCAGCAATCTCAATCAAGTATAAATGACAATGGGACCTAAGTCACATAAAGCGTGTGTGGGTGCAGAAGCGCGAGTGCGAGAGTGTCTCTCAAGAACCTCCAAAACAACTAAAATTCAAAAGTGTGAGGATTGAGAAGGCAAGTGCATAGTGATGATTAATTGACAGCGCGAACGTAAGTTAGGCCCCGTTCCAGAACACCTTCTTAAAAAATAAATACTTATTTCATATTTTCAAACTTAAAAATGATGTAAATGAAAAATAATTTTTGAATTTTTTTGCACTGTATTAAAGATCTCAATGAGATCTATCAAACAAGATCCATATTGATAGAAAAATTATTTGCGTAAGCGCAAGATTTTTGAGCTTAAAATTGCTTTCTTAAAAAATAAGTACTTATTTGGCTTTCCGGAACGGAGCCTAAAGTATAGGCCAATTTGAGCCATTTGGTGTGTGGCTATCTAAGTACGTAGTTTCCAAGTTGATACAAAGTGGAGTATATCTATCAGCATCTTGTGCTGCCAACTAGATTTGTCAACTAGATATCCGACTTGCCAGCTCTAGACTATTCTCCTCCCATGCTCAAATAAAATAAAATAAAATAAAATAAAATAAATCAGTGGTGGTCACTGATATTCGGAATCGGGATGTATAGTGTCAGCGGCGGAAGTATGTAGGTCGGGGGGGTCGGGCATATATGGCCCCTTTTGTCCCATCGGTTGCGAAATTCAAGTATGTGGCATGTGGAGTATGCTTCTAAAATAAGTAATGTCTAAACATTACGCAACCAAGCAATAATCAAAAAGCAACTGCATGTGTTTTTGGGGGGCAATTTTTGATAAAAACGATCCACGTGATGGTTTAAGTTTTGAAAGTCACTTTAGTAGCAATTCTACTACAGTATTTTCTTTCTTTCTAAATAAAAAGATGACAACTTTTCTTGTTTTTGGGTACTTAAAAAGATGACTTCAACTTGTAAAAAATATGGCTTAATCCGTAGGTCACCAGGATTGGGAGTTGCTATAGTGCGGCGGATCTAATTGTCCATCTCGATATAAAGAGCTCGGATTTAATTCGAAGTCTTACAAATTCGAGCTGTCCATTATTCGAATGAAAATCTGAACCGTCTATTACCGAGATAGACGGACGGATTGACCGCACTACACGTATAGTGCAGAGGGTTCACTGCAAGTCTACAACACCCGGGGTCCAAGTCGCCTTACCTTTTGAGAAAAAGGCAATGGCCACCTTTGCTTCATTTAATTTGTTTGGTTTTCCAAATGAAGCCGATTCTTTCCAAAAGTGACTCTGTCCAAAGCATGGGAATTAAAAGTTTCCACTTTCCAGGGAAAGTTGAGCATAGACAACTTTTAAATGAAGCCGTACGTTGTGAAGTTGAAAAGTGGTTGAGGAGTCCAATTAAACTTTCTGCAAAAATACTACATGCACCACCTACATACACGAGCACATAAATTCAGACGCAAATGTGTCGGAATTTATAAACCTAATTAATCTCCGTATGTGTTTGTAGTATTGCTGGACTTCTTCTGAGTAGGTTGATTTCAGAGTGAGTGAAATCGAACTTATTGGATTGGTTGGCCAACCCACTTTTTAACCTCAGTTTTCATCTTTTAATTTTCCGTTTTCACTTGTTTTTTTGTTTTTTTTTGGAAAATGACAGTTCAGGACGTGTTTTGATAATTAATACCCGTTAAGGACATGTTAAGAACATTTGTTAATACTGAAAATGTCCTTGACAGGTATTAATTATCAAACACATACTCCCTTTTTTTTGAGAACGTTCAAAGCGCGTTTTCCATACGCAAAAGGCGTTTCATCCCTTTATAAGTTTGCTTTTGTTTGGGTGTACGTCGAAGTAATTAAGGTCAAAATCCTAAAGGTGTTTCCATTCTTCGTTTTCTGACAACAAATGTGTTTTTGTTTTGTATTTGTTTCACATTCAGAGCGAGAGCTACTCGGGGTTTTAGAGTTTTTTTTTTTTCCCTTGGTTTTTAGGGGGAATGAATTAAGCATGCAGGTTGGATGCATACGGATGTGGGCCGCTAAATACAGGTGGATTATTTAAATGAAAGAGGAGAAAAGATTCTCTACCTCTAAGAAATATTTCATCCGTCTCAAATTGTTCTTTACGGACAGTCGTGTTATTCAAAAAATTGCATATACCTCACAATTTATAATGTTTTATATAATTTTAAAAATATCATATTATAAACTACTAATTGAGATCTATCAAACAAGATCTATATCGAATATATAAAATATTACAAATTAAAAGGGACAAACGATTTGGGACGAACGGGATAGTATGCAATTAATTTATGTAGCTAACAAAAATTTAAACCAATTGAGAAGTATTGAGAGAGAGTGCTAAAAGATTACAAAGATTAAACGGATCAAGGGCACATCGGCAAGAAGCCATCCGAGACTGAAGGAAAGCAAGGCGCCAACTGAAACATTAAAACCAAAAGAGACATTAGAAAATGTGTTGGGTTAGTAGAAGAAAATGTGTTGAGTGTTTTAGTTTAGTGGAAACAACTAAACTTTTCACAAATAATTTTAGTTTAAATGAACCTTCACAAAAGTCAATAAGTTGTACGTAGTGCAACATTTTAGTAGAAACGGGACCTTAAATAGATGGATAAGACTAATAACTTTCACAAAAGTCAATAAGAGCATCTACACCAAGAATATGTGAAATACCTAACCAAAAAGTACCTTTTCTACTTTACCTACCTGTATTTTCCTCTCATTCCGTAGCAGACTCTTTTCTACTTTCTCTAGTTCCATTAAACAAAATAAAATACTCATTTGCAGCAGGGAGTAGTGGTGAGGGTTTGGGGGAAGTGAAACGGAAGAGAGAGGATGAGAGATAAACAATACTTGTTTACTATATACCTTTGCTACAGTTGATTGGCAAAAGTGGAGAGGAATTTTCACAAATGTATTTTACCTCCCATTTTACCTCATCTGGTGTTGGCCTGTTTTTGTGTTTTTCCTCTCCAAATTAAAAAAAAAGAAGCTTTTTTTACCTCCTTTGATGTACATGCTCTAAGCGCAAGTACATTACACTACAAGAAAATTTGGATCTCCCAACGGTTTTTTAGCAACGGTTGCAAAAACCGTTGGTATAGATGGGTCTATAGTAACGGTTTTTAAAACGTTACTAGAAAAAGGACTATAGCAACGGTTTTTATGTGACCGTTGCTAGATTACAACACTATAGCAACGGTTTTCAATAACCGTTACTATAAACTAGCCTATAGCAACGGTTTTCAATAACCGTTACTATAAACTGGACTCTAGCAACGGTTTTCATTAACCGTTGCTTTTGTTATGTCTATTTTTCCTAAATTTTTATTGCGATATTTTTTCCGATATTGTTTATTTAACGTATTTTTTTAGCATTTTGTGGTAATTTCTGAAACTAATCATTCATTTTGGGATTAATCATTCATCTTAATAAGAATAAAAAAAAGTATAAAATTGTGGACTGAAATTGAAAAAAAAATCATATAAGATGACACTAAAGACAACAAATGTTAGTTGTTTGATATTTTTTCACCCATATTGATTTTTTATGCTTTTAACGTATTTTTTTACCATTTTGTGGTAATTTCTGAAACTAATCATTCATTTTGGGATTAATCATTCATCTTAATAAGAATAAAAAAAGTATAAAATTGTGGACTGAAATTGAAAAAAAAATCATATAAGATGACACTAAAGATAACAAATGTTAGTTGTTTGATATTTTTTCACCCATATTGATTTTTTATGCTTTTAACGTATTTTTTTAGCATTTTGTGGTAATTTCTGAAACTAATCATTCATTTTGGGATTAATCATTCATCTTAATAAGAATAAAAAAAGTATAAAATTGTGGACTGAAATTGAAAAAAAAAATCATATAAGATGACACTAAAGACAACAAATGTTAGTTGTTTGATATTTTTTCACCCATATTGATTTTTTATGCTTTTAATTACATTTTTTAAAATTTTTTAAACTCATCTCATAGTAATGATTAACCAATCAAAAAAATTTATGTGAATCTAACAAAAATTTAGAAACGGCAAAATTAATATTGAAAAAAAAAAAAGGAAAACTGAGAGGGTTTTTTTGTTTTTTTTGGGAACCTGGTGCATGTCAATTTAATTGATGATGAGTGAATAATAGAACTATTTTTTAAAAAATAGATGCTTCGGATAAAAAAAAATGAAACTAGTAAGTATTTGCATAGTATAAACCGAAAATTTAAAAAAAGGATAAAAAAAATCCGGCTAGTATAGTATAAATATTAAAAGGTGTATTACTCCTCACAAGTCATGGGCTAGCTCAGTTGGTTCGCGCGCGCGCGCGCGAGACGGGAGGTCGCGTGTTTGACTCCCAACAAGTGCAAGATTATTTCCAAGCCACGCGGGTGCCACGCGGGTGCCACGTCAGGCGCCACGTGGGTGCCATGCGGGCGCCACGTCAACGACACGTGGACGCCACGTCAGCGCGTGTGACACGTGTCAGTGCCACGTGGTGGCTTACATCACACCATGGTTTGTTTTTAAAAAAAAAGAAAATAGCCTTTAGCAACGGTTGTAACCGTTGCTAATAGAACCGTTGCTAAAAAAAAATCTGTACCAACGCTCGATAAAACCGTTGCTATAACCCTACAGCAACGGATATATTGCAACGGTTTGGCCAACGGTTCTAAAACCGTTGGTATAGACTAAAGGGGTCTTTACCAACGGTTTTTTCATTTTTTGGCAACGCTTTTGACCGTTGCTATAGAACAATTTTCTTGTAGTGATTAGGGGAGCAAAATGCACATTTCTAGGTACTTTACCTAATGAATACACCAAAACAGGGGCTGCACCAGGGTCTGCATACAGGAAGGTATTTTTGCTCCATGAACAGTAGTTAGCTTAATCTACCGAAGAACTATTCACAATGAATCTATTAAAATATTATTTCCTTTTCTCTCTTCTCCTTACCACTCACTCTCTCTCTCATCCTTTCCTCTCTGCATGTATATTATTTTTGAACATTTAAAGAATAGAGAGAAAACTATACAGATGCTGCTGTGGTGTGGAAGGTAAAAATGGGTAGGTAAAATGAAAATGTATACTGCTCATCAGCATTTTTGACTATGCACTAATAAACTTGCTCTAACTCTAGTAATTTGCCTTGTGGAAATATTATTTGAGATATCACGCTAGGAATTAATTCTGCTTCATTCTGCTTCTTGATAATGGACGGAGAGGATCTCTAAGTTAAAGAAGACAATAGGGAAAGAAAACAATGGGAAAACATAAGTACATGATAGTATATATAATCTCAACTGCAATCGATCCCGATAATTTTTTGTATTTTGGAATCGTTGCATAACTTGCATCATAACCTCATTTGTAATGATACGAGAAAAAAAAAACTGTCTCAATACATTCAATCAACTATATGCATCAATTGATCACCCATAAAGTTACAAAATTGGTTCTTCGTAATCTTTATGACAGAATCTGTTCTTTCTACCGTAGTTGTTGAATAGGTAAAATTAGAGCCAAAGTCAAAAAGTTTGGAAGCCAATTATGAATGTGCTACATCTTTTCAACCATCGTTTGCTTTTAAGTTTGAAATCTCGAGCGCACATCATTGATGATATTTTAAAGTTAATTCGAAAGTGTCAAAAGCTCAATACTTGATAAGACATCTGAATTATATAAATGTATAAAGAAGGTAGATAGGTAGAGATTAACAAGGATAAGGCTTGGATGAATGATGGACATGGCAATTAGGAGTTGATATTTTTACGAAGAAAACGATACCTAACAAATGGGGACAAACAACACATGGATGGCCATACAAAAATTTCCATTTGATCACAAATGCAAAATTGCCGGCCTTAGCAAGTAACACCTAATTTTGTCCTCTTTTTTATTATTATTTTTTATTGGCCAACACACCACCAATTTTATTTGGAAAGCTCCATGCATTAATGGGTGTGTGAGTCACCTTAGCTTTAGCCTCAGGAATTTACTTGGCCATTCTGATTGAACAGCCAGCCCTGGCCTATGGTGTGGAGATCGATCGGAAGCATTTAAAGAGCTGTGGGGTCAGGGGTGAGGGGTGACCTACACCGTGACAATTTCATTCACGTGGGTCGTTGCCTCAAATTCATGCACTTTTCTTGTTTTTTTCAAATTCATGCACTTTGTTTGCTTAGGATCGAGACTTATACTCCCTCCGTCCCATTATATTTGTTTATTTTCGTTATTTGTGTAATTCTTTAAACAAGTTATATTTCAGACTAGTATAAGTTTACAAGAACGCAACCTAAGTATTTGTCTTTATTCTTTATATTCACAGTTGCAAGAGAACGATAAAATTCTAAAATAAATGAATCGATATATGTATGTCACAGGATTAATAGTAAAATGTTACATACAAGATAGTGAATCTCGTTCGTACTCTACTGGGCAGTGGCGGCCGTTTCAGATTCTGTTCCGGTACTTGATTTCCCGGTCGGTACTACTAGCGGTACAGGGGAGTTCCGGCGGTTTGCGTGAGTACCGGTGAAACTAAAAGGAAGAAGACAGTGTGTAACCTCAAGAATCCTATAGATGAACCAGCAAAATTTTTAATCGAACACCGAACATGTAATAATTCAATGAATGAATGAATGAATATATAATCATTTACAGCCAACCAAACAGGGGCAAAGTTCATTTCTCCAAGTAGGTACCAAAAGGCTAGGACACAAGAAGAAAACTACAGTATGAGAGATGAATGCCTCATATTACTGAATTAAACAACTTTATCTATGGGATTTAACCAATATTGAAAGACTATAGCAGAGTTGAAAACAAAAAAGGCATGTGAAGAAATACTATTACAACAAAGTGACAACCCTCAAAAGGCCCCTAAATTAACTATCAACATCCTATTTCTATCATATAATTATTCAGTGCCCCTGAGCATGTTCCAACCCTCTAACAAACATATATATGAAACCGTATATTCGAACTTGAACTTGTTGCACGTATTAACTCTAAAATCACTCCGGTACTTATGACTTATCCGAGTAGCAGACACTATCAAATAGAATACAGCCAATTTTAAGTAAGTCATTGGCAGTATCACTTACGTACACATTACACATGCATGGCTTACTTAATCTTGGAGACCGGCAGACAGGATCGACTAAGTAAACCAGCGTTCCTGTTGCAAGTACAGCACGGCACAAGCCCAATCGAGCAACCTCACCGTGCTGGGATTGGGTACATTTATCGAACCCACACACGTCTGTAAGAGGGTTGAAACATGTCCTAGGAGTACTGAATAATCACTCCTTTCTAACTGCTTCCCTTATCATTTCCTACCGTTTTGACTTCCCCCTTCAACTACTTCGCCCTATTTACATCTCAACCCAAGTAAAAATACAAAATTCAAGCAGTATCCCCCTTCCCAACTACACACCATCCAATTTTACTGTGACTGTACAAGGCAACCAGTCTCCAGTGCTTCGGCTTCCAGAATCGCTGTCGGATTCAAGCCAAACAACCATTTGAGCGGCTGTGGAGGGTAGGCTTGCCTTGAGCTGTTGGAAGCTTGGAACCAACACCTTCTCCGCCCACTCTTCCAAACCAGTTCGTCCAAGCCAAACCCCAACTAGGATTTTCTCAAGTGCTTCCTCTTCCAATTCTAGCGACAATCTGTTGTCCATAACAGCAGAGAACTTCTCTGTGATTCTTCTTTTAACTTCACATTGAAATAGGCCAAGCTCAACGGGCTTAAATACTACAGCATCGTCTATCAAACTGATCATCTCATGTGGCAATGAGTTTATGGAAAAGCGCCAATTTTCAAGACCATAATCATCTTCGTGATCAATGGTGAGATCACTCCCATCAGTTCGATCATCTACACTGTCAGCTGCTAGATTAAGATCAAATGAAAGACCACATCCCATTTCTTTCTTTGTCGACCTGTCCGTGTTGTGTAGCCAATTGGCTCTTCGTTTGGTACCTTTCTCCACAACGGACAGCCTCAACTGCCAACCATGGCTTGCGATAGACGAAAACTTATTTTCATGGAGCACCTTTTGGCCATCAAAGCTTCTAAGATTTTCTGGTAACCATTTTGCAGTAAGGATGAAAATCACATTCCCAAGACTAATTTCTCTACCATAAGAATCAGAAATCCGACCTCTCTCCATGGCCCGCTTAATACCCCCACGAACCAGCAAATCCGCTTCATCTATGTCCTCTAGCATAATTACTGAAAAAGGGTTCCTACGAACTGCCTCTGCAATCCGATCCAGTGCTGTCTTACCACGGAAACTCACATGTGAATCCTCATCATCACGCCTCGGCCCAAGGCAAATCATAACTGGGTTGGTCCCACAAAATTGATCAGAAAGAACAGATGCCATCTTCTTCTTCCCTATCCGGTCTGAACCTGTGAATAATAGCCATATATCGCCCTTCGATCCACCAACCCTCCGGCTTCCATTACCCAATTTGCATCTAGTCACAGCCGTAGCCACTTCAGAAGCTGCTTCCCTTTGCCACCACACCTTCTCTGTTAAACCCTTGAGGAGTTTCTTAAATGAATCAGCATCCGATACATTAGCGAATTTCTTGACTTGAAATTCATCGACTTTGGGCAGTAGTTTTGGACCCAACAAATCTTTAGTACAATCTTTATGGTGGTTCCTTTCTGGGGTGGTCTGGAGGATTTTGGTCTGCCCTAGAGCAAGGTCTGTTCCCACCGGGCTTCCTGGAGGGGTACTCATTCGATCAGAAGGTTGTTTAGCCACTGGATTTGAGTTCAATTGTAAAGTCTCCCCCAGGTTTCTGGTTTGTTGCAACTTCGGTAGGAAAGGCTGTCGAACAAAAAGCTTTGGATTGTACATGCCTGTCGTCGGAGTATTTCTTTCAGACCCAAGATTCTGATGAAAATTAGGGTGCAAATGCATGCATGTATCGCTCCATTTCTTTCCTAGTTCATGAGTTTTCTGCTTGAAAATTGCCTCTTCATCCTTCGGCTGTCAAGTATATGATGGGAAAAATAATGAATTTAACTACAATATTAACGAGGCACTGTCAAGCTTGCAATTCGACTGAATATACCTGTGATAGATTTGGTGTTCCAATATCAATGTTAAGGCCTTTGGCATTCTGCATCCACTGAGGAAGTGGTGATTGAGGTGCATCTGATTTAGCTTCGGAAGAGGAATTTTCATACTCTTTTGCTTCCAGTTTTGCCAGCTCCCTTTCATAGTTCTGTGTGCATTGGGGGCAACAGCCAATTCTTCTAGCAGGATCCAAGTTTTCACATCCACGGTTTGGTAGATCAGTCGTCACAGATGGGAAGCTCTTCAATGGGATTTGAGACTCAACTGAGTTGCCAAAAACCGGACTGGCCCCAAGTCTAAACTTTGACAATTATGACAGTAAGTTCAGAACTTAACACCATGGGACTAAAGTACTAAACAGGTTGAAAATCAAGAAGAAGAAGAAGATGGCGAAGAAGAAAAGAACAAATGAACTAGGCACACTGACGTCTATAGGAAATCCCAAATTCAGAAACAGGGGAAATGTTTGATAAAAGTAACTTATTTGTCCATTCCTCTAAATCAACAAGTTAAGTTCATTAGAACCATGGTGATCTACTGCACCATTTGACCCAAAGAATAATTTGAAAAGGAGGACAAAATGCCAATTGCTTGACCATAAATCTCGAATACTATATTCTGTGGAAGATATCATCTAGTTATGAATTGTCCAATCCTTTAACTAAACCATGCTCAAAGTAAAGCGAAATCAAAGTTTTGCAATAGAAACTGCTACTCCAAGACATCGCGTAAGGTTCCAAGTTGCAAGTAAAATTTACCATTCCTAAATTAGGAAAGCTACAAAAATGGATGGCAAATACATGCAATGATCAAATGGAAAAAAGAATCACCAAGCATACCTCGGAAACATCCCCGGAAAAGGCGACCGTGAAGTGATCGGCACGGCCTGAATATCCCAGTCATTCTCCATAGAAGGATGATAGACCTGACACCTCAAATATGTCTCACAAGTAGCAGTTCCAATCAACCAAATCCTACCACCAGCACCACCACTACCTTCTCCAAACCTCGACAACAACTCCGCCAATGCTTCCACCGCCGCCCTTCCGGTCTCCGGCAAAACCTTTTCCGGCAACCCACCGGAACCCTCCACCAGCCATTTCAAATCACCCAAATCAAGAACCACCCCACCACAAGAAGAATTCCCAATTGCAGCCTCGATTATCCCTCCCAAATCCTTAACCTTATTGGGTATCAAACTCTTGTCCAAACAAAGCTCTTTCCCTATAGGAATCACCTGAACATTCCTCAATGGTCCATCACCCAATTCCCCTTTCTCAACCCTCTTAATTACCTCCCTCACCACCACCTCCGGCTCAGACTCCCCAACCAAAACCGGGTTCTTTTTAACATCCCTCAACAAGATATCCATGACCCGCTTAACTTCTTCATTCCTATTCCCCCCAGACTGCACTGAATTATTAAAATTCCCTTCTTTTAATCTGGGATTCAAGTACAGATTCCGATTCGAAATCGGATTCGGTCTAAACCCAACTCCAATTGGGGTTTGACTAACAGAGTTGGAATGGGTAGCATTCAAAGATTGCTCAATTGCGGCCTTAACAGCCGGGCTAGAGAAACTGGCTTCGCGCATGACACGGCTCACACTCGGGTCATCAAGAATTGAGATAATCAGCTGCTCGAGCTCGACTTTAACGGCCAACAACGGCTGCTGCTGCTGCTCGGGGCAGCCACGCCGCTGGTGGGCCTGGGCCCGTTTCAGGGCCGCCATGAGAGCGTTCGAAACGGGTGGGTCGGAGGCCGCGGTGGTTTGGGCTGTGGTGGTCGTAGGGAGGCGCTCGAGGGCGACGCTGAAGCAAAGCTCGAGGGCTCTACACTGGAGCGGGTGGGAAGAGTTCGGGTGCGAGCGGATGCAGGCCTGGCGGAGGAATCCTGACGGGGATGACAAGAGGGTGGCCGCCACGTGGAGAGGCGTCGTCTGGCCATGGCTGCGGCGACCCGCCTCGGCTATTGAGAGGGATAAGACACTCGCCGCCTCCGGTGTCAAGGTTTGCTGGATCGTACTCAGCCCCGCTCTCATCTCTCTCTCTCTCTCTCTCTCTCTCTCTCTCTCTCTCTCTCTTCCTCTGGAAATTGGAATTGTGTTACCCACTGTCACTTAATTCAAGTAACCAGGAAAATCCGACCCAACACAACAGATGAGTGCTGCAGTTTTTTTTTTTCTTTTCACTTCATTGGAACCAATCGCTTTCGCCAACTTATCTTAAATCCCCGTAAGTCAAAGAACCGTCGAATTTCCGGAGCAGATTCAAACCGGCCTCGTACATGAAAAGTGTGGAAAAATTTTCGCCTTTAAGATGATGCAAATAATAATATCCGAAAAGGGATTGCTAATTTGTTAGTATTATTGAGTAATAGAATTTGAAGACTAATGGGCCGTGGATTGCTTCCAATAAGGATCTAATCAAACTTTTCTCTACTTTGCCTCTCGTCGTCACCCACAAGCTGCTATCATCAGAATTCAACGCGAACAAGATAGATCGGACACTCTGACCCCTCCTTTGCAAAAGCCCAATCTCCACTCCCTCTCACTCTAAATAAATATTTGATGTGCAAACTTTAGATTTTAAAAAAGATGTATATTTTCGTAAAAAAGATCAAATTCTATACAAAATTTTGTTCTTTTTTTTTTTTGGTCTTCGCCCAATTATTCGGAACAAAAGGTTTTGATACTTTTCTACACAAAATTGAAGAAATCACCAAGTACTTCAATTTGCTGCAAAAAAAAATCCAAAAAATAATCCATGGAAGTAATTTATTTTAAAATAAAAAAATTACATGCATTTTTGTTGGATGATAAACAATGTGGAACGGAATAGCATACTATTATTATGGGAAAATATGCAACATCTCTACATGGTTGCATCGCATTTTAGATATTCTATCCGTTCCAAAATAAATGTTCGGCGCGCAAAATTAAATCTTACAAAAGATGCATGTTTTTCATTATGGGTGTGTAAAATATGAACACCCGAGTTCGGCTGAGCTTTCACTTAATTTTTTTTTAACTTCGAAATAATGGCAGAAGCCCATTCGTTTTTTACTCCTAAAAATTTCATTTTAAGTTTTAAAAAAAAATGACATGGGTGTCGGAAACTCGCCATTTAAAATATCGAAAATACACTTTTGTCAGCATCAGGAACTCACCCTGAAAATGACGTGGGGGTTGGAGGTGAATTTAAGATGACAAAGGCAAGTAGTATTAGAGGGAGTAGAACATACGTCTCTTTCCTCATTCAAGGAGGCACAAAAATATCTCGCTCAGGGCCAGATTTGGGAAATTGTTTTAGCGCAAAAAAAGAGTAAAGCAGCATAATAAAAACAAAGCAGAAATAGTTATGGGAACAGGACTAGCGCACTTGTTCGTCTGGGATACTTTAATCTCCTATTCACAGTCTCGAATAACGTTTTTCTATCTCTTTCTTTTCACTTAGAATTACATTTAAAAACTTCATTCAAAATTCAAACCGAACAACCCGTTGTGATCCATATAAAGCCAAGCATGGTAATTTGTTGCGGGCGGCAGAAGGGATTGTGGGCAGGCAGAGTTTTGATTTTACTCTGTTGTGGAGAGAGAATACAGCGGGGGAGGGAGAATTTATGGAAATTAGAGAGTGGAACTGTGGAAGGGAAGTAGTAGTACTACTTTCTCAGTTGTGAGGATTTCTTGGAAAATGCTTTCGGGACCAGAGCATGCAATGTGTGATCTACTTCTTGTGTCATCTTTTCCCTTCATTCTTTTATTCAAATGTGCAGTTGTTTCAATACAGATAAAAATGGTGCGCCTTTTAAAAGGAAATGAGGAGGAGACTCATGAGTCATGAGACTTTACTCACTTATCCACACACACTCTCTAACAGTTTGTTTGTCGGACGGATGAAATTTGAGTAGATAAGAAAGAAAAGTGGATATGTTGTACGGGAGATCAATTAAGAAGGATAATTAGCTTATACTTGATTTAAGTAGTAGTTAAGATGAATCGATAAAAGCGGATAATGTAAAAATTACTTGATTATCGTCATTAGATTCGGAATACAAAAAAAGTTTGATGGGTAAATAAATCTTTTTTCCAATCCGGATAAGATAATCCTGGAGTGGGGGAGGGATAAGCTCTCCCTCCCTCCCTTCTCCCTCTCCATTATTCCATTAATAACAAACACCTTCTTACTTATCCCTTCACTCTCTTATCCCCTTCTTTCCCGTATTTCCTCCCCTTATGCCCCAAACAAACAGGCGAGTAATCAATTATGCTAGAATCACACATAATTTGCAACTGTGCTATTCACACATGGAATTCTGCACAGATCATGCATAGATTGTTATGGGGGGTCACTACGGGTTTCACACAAACGATCCGAACCGTTCATTAAATGTAAAAAATTTTTAAAGAGCTCCCGCAAAAAATCAGCTCAATCCGATATTTATAGTCGTTTGATTTAATCACCTAACTTTTCATTCGAATCTCAGGATAATGAAACTTAGATGATTGAATCGAACGCCTATATGTATCGGATTGAGTTAATTTTTTGTGGGGCCCTTGAAAAAATATTTTACATTGAAATAAAATAACTCACTCTAGAAAGGTAAATATGTACTTATTTGAAAATAAGTACATATTTACCATTTTCAAGCTAAAAAATAATGGATTTATTGAAATTTAAAAATATGTAATATGAATCTTGTTTGAAATATCTCAATGAGATCATTTAAACGATGCAAAAAAAAAGAGATTAAATTCTTTACACCGCCGGTGTAAACATTTGTTTCCTCCAAATCAATTATATTGTGCCACGTCGCCATGTTCTATTGATTCGAACCACTGTTTTGCAACGTGGCGCGATGTAATTGATTTGGAGGAAACAAATGTTTACACCGGCGGTGTACAGAATTTATTCTCAAAAAAAAAAATCGTAACCCCATTATTTTTAAGTTTGAAAATTACAAATAAGTACTCATTTTTTTAAAAAGGTTTGTGGAATGATTAAGTGTATTAATTCTATGACTGCGAATTGAAAAATGAACCTACGAAGTTTCATTATGTAACTCTTACCATCTAATATATCAAATTCGAACAACTGATACCCTAGCTCATAAATTAAAACTCAGCTAACAAGAGATCAATGTATACATGCTTGACTGGTTAAATTTTCAAACCTTGTTGTACACGACTGTTTACTACTACTATGATTGACGATCGAAATGACTTTATTTTCCTCTTAGAAGTTTTTTCTTGACTATTGATCAAATTATTTTCCTACTTTCTAATTCTTTGTCTCCGGTCCTTGACGGAAATCCACATTGTTATAGCAACTTTTTGTTATTTTCCTACTTTCTTCTTCGTCTCCCTTGACGGAAATCCAAATTGTTATAGTGACTTTTAGAGAAGTACAGAAATTTTTTTAAAAAAAAGGTAAAATGAAGTCACACCCCAAAGCCAACCTACGCATATGATAAAGATTACTGATTAGGCATACAAAACTTTGTTGAGATTTACATGAACATAACTCATATACCTATTATTGTTCTCATCCTTTATGCACGGAAAGACATATTTCTACTGCTATGAATTACAAATTTAAAACGTAATTAACATCCATTCAAATTAATTTGTAATAGTGAATAATACAGAATTAACAAATCAATGAAACAAAAAATAAAAAAAGCGTAATATTGGAATACTCTATCAACCTTTTGATCTTAATGAGAGAGAAGAGAGCATCAAATAGTAAGAGAAGTCATATATAGTCAAATGATTTTTCTAGTAATAATGGTAAAATTTAAGCACTATCTAGTTTAATTAAGACACCTTTTTGGGTATCTGAAGACTTTTTAAACAAATATATATTCTTCTCTACTTTTTGGAGTCGGTCTTCATAATTAAAGTCATGATCGTACTACTTTTGGTAACGCACGCCCTCTCTCTTGCTTGCCTTTTACGCGTTTTTTTCGCCTTTTTCGACTTTTAAGCAACCAACCAACTTTTCACCTCCTATTTTGATACTCCGGCCGCTCTAGTCTTATGCGAAAAGATGTACAATTTTTGGATCAAAAAATAAAATAATTTCGTGCATGATTAAAACTAACAATATGGGATGGAGAAAGTATTTTTTTTCTTCTTTTTTTCTAATATGATAATCAGAAACACTATCTTCCGCTCCTTTAATGCAATTATTTCAACTTTCTGACAATATTAGTTTCTAATTTTAAATGAATCCCATTTGTGCAAGAAGAAAAATAGTATCATAATTTTCACAAACTGAACGATCCCAATCATTTTTTGGAGTCTGGAATGGACCCCAAAAAATAATAAAAGTGGAGGAGAATGGATAGTAACAATACAGAGAGAGAGAGAGAGAGAGAGAGAGAGAGAGAGAGAGAGAGAGAGAGAGAGAGAGCGTGTGTTTTTGATGCAAGAAAAAAACCTTTTAAAGAAGTAGACTTGACCATAAGACCATATTAATTTGCAAAAAAAAAAGATACTAATACATGACGTAGTTGACCAAATTTTTTTCCCCATATCGTTTACATTTTCACATATGATCAACTTTTCTAGTTTTCTGTAAACTCGAGAAAATGAAACATAATAAAAGAAGTTAGAGCACAAAAATTTCACATGTGAAAATGAAATTTTCAGAAAGGCCGGCCTACATCTAATCTAATAATGAATTCTTTCATAATTAAACCATATAGAATGACTTTTGGAGTTGATTTAATTCCTTCGGAAAGTTTGGGAAAGTTTTTCTCCACTACAGCCCAAACCTTTTGACCTCACTCTATATACCCCAACAATAATAGAGGAACAATGATTCAAAAGCTCCTTTTTTTCCTCCTTCAAGATCTCTAATCAAAGTCATCTTCTCATTTGTTTAAAAGGGCATTCATTTGAATTATTACATTCACAAAAGGCCCTGGCCCCTTACCACAATGTTCAAATTGCCATCAATTTGTTGATGATCAACACACACACAAAAATTCTATCTACCCTAGTTGATGGATTATTACCAGACAATAGGACCCATATAACTCTTTTAGATTCTTGTTTGTTTTTAATGAATAACTAGAGTTTGATATCTTGTGATTTTTATGCCCACATCACGTATGCATATATGGATGTATATGAAGATTTTTAAGTATCGATCCACAAGCTTTATAGCATTTTATTTTTGTAGCTCTAATTTATTGATCGACAAACTGGTGATTTTGAAAATCATCGACAAATGTAGGTATCAATCAATCTTCCATATTTATCATCTCATATTCGATTCAAACTCAGGTTCTCAAACGATACGATCAATGCTAGAGCGATACCAGTGATACTACTTCTCTAAAGCTCTGTTTCGCTCTTGTTTTTTTTTGACAAATACATTTAAGATCACGATACCTAACCCATAATACTCTCGATATCGTTATATCGTTATATCGTGACCGTTACTATTATTTGAGAGAGAGAGAGAGAGAGAGAGAGAGAGAGAGAGAGAGAGAGAGAGAGAGAGAGCGCTTTTCAGCAAGCAAACAGATTCCTCACACAGCTGGAAGGGAGGGTGGTGATTGGATTTGGGAGCCACCACCCGAAAAGGTTTTGGTAGCTTCTTGCACCCAAAGCAAGTAGACTTTGAAACCCCCATCCTAGCTAGTATACCTTTTCATCCCTTTCCCCTCCACCTTTAGAATTTTAATAGGTAATGGTTTTGCGCATCTTTTCTTCCTTTTGTGATTTGAATTTACGAAATTAATCTTTCATTTGTATATATTTTTTATATTTGAAAGGACGATAAAATAAATTCACATTACAAGAAGACGAGGGGGGAGGGGGGATTAAAAAAAAGAGGAATGTGAAAATCGCTACCCATATATTTAATACGTGAAAGTAACCTTGCTTTTCGATGATAGTACAATAGAAGCACGAATCAAGCAAAAGATGACTGTCGGTTTCCCCCCTTTATAAGAATTGTTTATCAGATAAAGTTTAGTGCTTTAATTAAAAGTTTAGCACCAATAATTCCAGATATGCCTACACACGCATTTATATAACTATTAAGAAAGACTTCGTGCTTGAATTGCTTTCATTGAACAACTCTGGCTAATTCTTGAGTTTAACGCGGTTTGGAGGATCGCAACATAAGAGTTGTGCTATACCCCTATGCGCAAAAGTTTGATATTATTCATGAAAATAAAATTTCATAGGACTGTGTAATCAACAATTTCTTAAAATATATATAGTACTTTATTTAAGAAATTAATTAATAGTGACATATTTGTGAATCTCAAATTGAGTTAAATTTAAGGACCTGGAAAGATCATATATTTACATTATTGCAACAAATGATGTACTATTCATGGAATTATTCAAATTGATCTTTCTTTCTTTCTTTGTTTCTTTATCAAGGGGGCAATCAAGATGCCAAATATTCCCCACCTGATCAAAAGCATTTTTTGAAAGAACAAGCTAAGGCAGCTTCTCACCCCAACTTTTTAAACTTCTTGGAATCCTTAGGAGAAACAACACTAGAAAATCCCAGGTGAAAGAGACGTTGCAAAAAAGCTACTTTTTGAAAGAAATTTGGTTTTTATTCACACTAATCATCTATACTTTACACACAAGCATTCAACTTTTTGTGAGAGAAACTTTACAAAAAGATTTCTGAGAATCACTGACCATTTTGGATATATATGCAAAAGGAAGACATTCCTACGTGAGTGCCTTGAACCTTACATTAGTGTACTCATGTGGAGATGGGGTCTCTTAACCCATAAAGTTGGGTTTTAAAATGTGTTTTTAAAAGTTAAGACAAATCTTTAGCATCCCATCTCCCCTAATCAACTTTTAGGACCAGCATTAAATAATTAAACTCATGGCCGGTCATAGTGTAATCCAAAGCTTTAGCATGTTCTCAATTGAAACAACTAATTTTATATGCCTATAATTTGTACTTTATTTTCTATGTTAAGCTGAAAATGGTTAATTCTTGTGTTTTTTGTTTTTGTTTTTTTGGTAAAGGAGGCACATATATATATATATATATTAAAATGCGGGATTCTCCTTCCTGATTGAATTTCGATGATCCAAGCCGCTCAAAATGATTAGAACGTGGATTTAAGGGTCCCCGTTGGAAATCAGCAAAAAAAAAGACCAGGAAGGGCTTCATCTGAGCAGTTTTCATTGAACGGTTCAAAAAAAACTGCTCGGATGAAGCCCTTCCCAATCATTTTTTTGCTGATTTCTCGTGGAAGCCCTTAAAATCACGTTCTGCACACATTGAATGGTTCGGATTTTCAAAATTTGATCGGAAAATGAGGGTCCCGCATTTTAACAAAATAAGGGATCCCTCACTTGATCCGTGGTGTGTGCGTGCATCTCTAATGGTTAGCTCCTAAAATGGACCTAAAGTGTTTATGTGTTTCTAATAAAAATACTGCCTAAAACATATGCTCTCTTTTTTGGCAACGGGACGCCTCTCAAAATTGGGCCGCTATTTTGGATTCATCACTGCATAATAAAATCACATGTATCGAGTGAGTCACGACGTGGTCCATATAAGTGGGACACAAAACCTCAATGTCTATTTATGGTTGGAATTATTGATGATCAAGAACCATTTCGCTCAAGTCTTGTTCCAATTCTTATTTGGGCTACTACAGCCATAAAGGTATAGTAGGGTTTTCTATTGATATGCATGTGTTTCGGATATTTGTTCCATTATTAATCCAAAAAGGCAGCATCTCTATTGTGGTTGTTTCAATTTCAATCTAATCTTTGGGAAAGCAATTGGCAAGAGAGAGAAATTCGGGTTTTGTGGCTTTTAATATCTAGATATTCCTTTTCTTTTTTCTTTTTTGAAACAACTCAATTCATTCATCCTGAAGGCGAAGATTATATCGCAAAACCCAAGAATGCATCAAACTACTTAATCTGGGAAACGAGAACTATAAAAACTACAATAGACTTGAGGACACCCTGCAAAAGCAAATTGACATTAAGTGTTGACATGAGAATCCTGTCCGAGACTAGACAAAGAGATATTCTTTCTCGCAATTGGGAAAATGGTTGGCATCACCATATCATCACCACGTATCTTAACTACGAAGATCTTGTAATTGAAGTACCCCAACAGCTTGGCTAATTAAGTGGACATGAGAAAACAGGATGGGTTTGAGGGGCAGCACCGTACTGTTCCCCGCTAGCACGGTTTGCTCCGGTCTCGCTCTGATGATCGGAAACGTTCATTTCGTAACTCGTTGAGTAGAATGAGTGTACCAAAAATTAGCTTGATCGGATATCATTAAGTGCATGATCGAACATTTTTATTTTGAAAAGAATGGATCCGAAATACTAGATGAAACCCACTGAAAACCCATTACTGCCAAGTTATATATGTGTTTCGATCAGACACTTACCATCCCCATATCCGAGAAAACAAATAATGTACTTGTTCTCCATTAGGTCGTATGCCCCAAATCTCATAGAAGCTAAACATTCCAAACCTTGAGCTATTGGAAGATAATTTCAAGCTCCGATTTTAAAAAAATCTCCTGATTGAAAATGCGTCTCTTTGCAATAGGAATAGTACCCAGATCCAACTATATCAATAAATGCATATATATTAATTGTGTCATAAATTCTTATCCTCCTCTACGTTCAATCTATCTAACTGTTAGGCGTACTTACAGATTCAATGCCATGGGGCTCCATTTTCATAAGGACCAAAAAGTTGGTACATGTAATAATTTAATCATGACGTCGCTGTGTAAGTCACGTGCTTTCTTTCACGTATGGAATAAGGGAAAAGCATGGCACTTCCGTTGAGAATGAGAAACATCTTTTGAACAGCTTTAGAGAGAGAGAGAGAGAGAGAGAGAGAGAGGTGGAAACTTTTTCTTCCACTAGAATTCAACTTTTATTTCTTGCCCAACAAAAGGTTCAGGACCCAAAATTACACAAACGAAAGTGAAAACTGAAGGAAAATGACCCACTGCAAATTACACAGCAATACCACAGTGAAAGTGAAAACTGTCCAAACTGAAACGACGAAAGAGAGTTTCCATTTGATGCAGAAAGAAAGAGTGTGTGTCCAATACCATGAGACCCCCCCGGAAATGGCGCCGAATCGATCATAGCTGCATCGGCTGTGGTCCTGTGGAATTCATGTCTATTGGGACGTTATTTCTGTTGAGACAACTGAGGGATGAATTCTTCTTCTTAATTTCATCTTTTAGAATTGAAATAAAGGTTTGAGGTGCAAACGCATGGAGGGAAGGTGGCACGTACTATCCCGGCCCAAAAAAAGTTTCATACGTATAGCAACAAAAGAAACATCAGTAGTCCACATAACATACACGTGTAATTCTTCTGGGTACTTAGTATATTCTTGATGGATGAAACCTATGAATACTCGTAACTTTTCGAGTGTTATGGTCCTTATGGATAGTTAACGTTAGAATGCATATATATTTTTTGATAGTATTAACTGTGTTGATGAATGATTAACCTATGAAAATGTACGTATATTTTTAGTATGCCATTAGTATTTTCTTTTTCTGGTATTAACTATATTGATAGTTCTGAGTGGCACCGCCCAATGTAAATCCTAGCATCCAAGAGAGACTTTATAAACTTGAAATATGAGGAATGTAAAAATTCTTTGCATATGTGAGTGCTGTAGAAAAAATTCTTTTGTACAATTGAGGCATATGTTGAAGTTCAAAAAAGGAATAAAAATTGAGGCATGTTGTTATTGAGAAGCTGGCCCAATCCAGTTCAAAAAGAAGCTGGCCCAACCCGGCCTGTTGTTATTGACAAGGTGGCCCAATCCAGTTCAAAAAGAAGCTGTCCCAACCCAGCCTGTTGTTATTGACAAGCTGGCCCAGTCCAGTTAAAAAAGAAGCCGGCCCAAATCCTGATGAATTTTAGTGGGCCTCGGCAAAGCACGGGCCTTGTAAAAAAACCATTGATTGAAGCACTAATCATCCCTTTTCATCACAATTTAAACAGAGCTTATCTCGGGCTCAAACTTAAACCCTTAAAAATAACGAACTACGGAAGGCAGTTGATTAAGTTGATGGCCGCCTCGGACGGAAAACCGGAATGGCTCTCTCTCTCCGTTGCGCTAGCCTTTGCCACCATCTCTGCTTCGGCAGCCGTCTCCGGTACCTGTCTCTCTCTCACTCTTGCAATTTTCTCTCTCTAAAGCGCACTGATAATAACTTCGGTTTCCTTTCGTTGTTAGTTTATTTCTGGAGAGGAAAACCCAGGGGTGAGAACGAGAGGGTTAAAGAGCTTGAGATATCTCTCAAGTCATCCTTAGAGAACTGCGCCGCCGAGAGGCAAGGCCGAATTAGGGCTCAACAGGTACTTTATTGTATAAACTTTTCATTGATTTTATATGTAAATTGAGTTTGTTAGGATCCAGTCAAATAAGTGTAATAGAATAAGTGGTTCGTATGATTGATTAAGTGGTCTTGTTTGATAGAACCCAGTTTTAGAACTACTTAAGTTGTCCAAATTTGGTGTTCAACATTTTGGCTTGTCTGTTTCTTGTGCGTATGCAATTGAATTCTGGATAATAGTTGGCATGGTCAACTATGGCTTAGTTTAGAGCTGTGCAACAAAGGTACCTTAGAAAGAACGCATGTGGTGGTCATGAACTTCATTTTCCGTGTCACAATGTCTGTCAGTATCGTTCATGTTTATTATTATCGTGCTGCTCATTGTCAGAGGAGTTCTAGGATTACCATTTTATCAATTGCATTGGTGTTAGCCAGGATACCGTTGGAAACGAAATAAAACACAAGTAGATTACTATTGTTTTCTTGGTTTTTGACATGTTAATAAACCTTCAACTTCGATTTCTGTAGCTTTTCTAGCCATTGGGTGTTCTACCGATGGAAGATGTTTAACGTAGTTTTCTTCCTCATGTCTTAGGCTTTGAGGAAAGCACTAGCCCAACCTAAGTTAGAGAATTTGGAGGCGACTTCTTATCCAATGGTACCTATTGCCATCATCCGGTCATGCTTCTCAACCAGGTAATTTGTGGTGTATGTTGATATTAATTGTGGATCGAACTATATTTTTTTTTCATGTTGGATGATATGGCTTTAATAAAAAAGGAAGGATTCAGATAATAAAAAAAAAGGAAGGATTGAGGTATGGCACAAATAGGGTTGAGGTTTGGGGTTTGAGCTTATGAAGAAGCATTGAATTCCTGCCAGTATTAATCTGACTTACGTACCCGGCTAACATCCTATTGATTCCTACCAATGGAATTGTGCTGGCTGCCCATGCCTTTTCATTCTCTTGCAGTAACACCCTTACCCATACTCTCATTAACTAAAGATCGGACCTCTGCAATTGCATAAGATGTCCATTCATATGCATGCAAATGTAGTTAATATGCCAACAAGTCTTCAGTGATGTGCCTTGAAGTAATTTAAAATGACCTGTGAAGGAATGGGACACCTAGGCAACCTTTACTTGTACCACTTGCTAGAGCGCAGCTGCTGTTTGATCCAGCTCGAGTTCCTCCAGCGTCCCTTGAGGGTTTGGAAGAATATTCTCATTGCTGGATTATATATGTGTTTCATTTGAATACGAATCTTGAAAAGCTTTGGAAGCATCCATCTAATTCGAAGTTTAAGGCAAAGGTACGTCAACAAGTTCTTCTGCTATAATCTCTGAAATCGAGGGTCAGCTGACTGGGGGTTAGTCTTGATTCATGCAAAGATGCTCCTTTGAAGTTGAAGTAAGGGATTGTCCACCTCACTGCCTCGAAGAGCAGTGCCTCTCTTGTTTTGAACGTGTAGAGAGTGACTCCAAACAACGCTTTCTGTATATTTTTTAATTTGGTTTGTTCTCAATATAGTTCACTCTATATAGATTTTTATGAAATGGTTGGTGGATGGATAGGTTAGAGTACCAAAGTTGAAGGGTGAAAAGATGGGACTTTTTGCTACAAGATCACCACATCGTCCATGCCCCATTGGGCTAACAGTGGCCAAGGTAACATTCAATCTTGTATGGTCATGATTCATGAAAACACCGTTTCTGGTCAAAGGAAGTATGCCTGTGTTTGTTGCATTTAATTATTATAGTTGTATTTTGAAAAGGA
Source organism: Rhododendron simsii (assembly GCA_014282245.1). Classification (NCBI taxonomy): domain Eukaryota; kingdom Viridiplantae; phylum Streptophyta; class Magnoliopsida; order Ericales; family Ericaceae; genus Rhododendron; species Rhododendron simsii. The sequence continues at coordinate 38,441,222 of CM024955.1, forward strand.
ACAGGACTATGAAGTCTGGTTTTTTGTTTCTTAACATTTTGGCTATAGGAAAGCCTGTGATTTTCAAACTCCGTATTATATATTCCCACCACAAATGCTCTTAGTGGATCTTTTCAGAAACTTGTCCCCACTGTCCTCCAGATACTTGGAGCATTCTCGTGCCATAGCTTGAATCGTACCTGCGTTACTGCTACATATATCATGAATTTGATCATTCAATAAATGATTGGATACATGCCACATATGCAGGTGGTATTAGATCAACTCTAAACCACTCTTCAAAATTATTATTTTTATCTACGAGTATATTAATAGCCATGTGAGATTTTGTACCTGGCTCCAACTCACTCTTCATTCAACTCTATCAAATTTGATGATTGAGAATGACTGTTCAAACTAAATAGATTAAATAAGTAAAATTTGAAAAGCGGGTTGGATCGCTAAATATGAAAACTACAAAAATAAACCTTCAAAATGCCATATAAGTCAACAAAGGGCACATTTGATGCAAAATTTTAAAGAGTGTGTTGGAGATGCTCTAAGGTTCTTTCTATTCCGTGGTGTATTTAGAATTTAAATTTGAGTAAGTACCTGTGGTGACGGGGTACCATATTTCTGCATTACGAAAGTTCAATGTCTCACTGCCAGTTTAAGTCGGCAGGTTACAAAATGCATTTCTCAACCTCTTTGATGTCTAATGGGATGTTTACACTCTTTTTCAAACTTAGATTGAGGAAGTACAAGGACGTATGGTTCTAGTTTCTGGCGTGGATCTGGTTGATGGAACTGTAAGTTTTCTAGTGCTCTATTTATTGTTCGACTAAGTGAAAACTCTTTGATTTGTGTTTGGCACTTTATCTTACAAGTGAATGTGACCTCATGATTTCAGTTTTATTCAACAGCCTGTCCTGGATATCAAACCTTATCTACCATACAGTGACAGCATCAATGGAGCAACAGTTCCCACCTGGGTAAAGGTACTTTATCCATTGTATACCAGTTATTTGAATGTCATTTGTTGTCATCTTCCATTTGCAACAATGGCAAGTGGGTGAACAGACTATCTCCATCATTCGGTAGCTACTCAAAATTATCTTGTTTGAGGACATTTTTTTTTGGTACACATGCCATTCAAAATCTTGTAATATTTGTCTTTCAATGTGGCGAATTAGCACTATTTACAAGAAGGCCATCACATAGTGCTGGTTCATTGATGCTAGATGGCTCGAGGGGTAGACCTAGGCATTGTTTGCAGCAAGTGGCTGCTCTCATACTTAACTGGTATTCTCACAATTGAAAGGTTTGGCTTTATTGGTGTACCAGGCAGGCCCTTTGCGTTACTCCAGTTATTGTATTCTGGAGTGAATTTTGCTAAGTTGTCATGATTACTGTTACTAGATCCTGGATTTATGCAGACTACTAGATGGACGTCTTGGTGGGTTAATGATGGGTGTCTAAACTCTTGCAGTCGATTCATAATATACACTATACAGGGATACTCTTGGATATTTTTGTTTCACATGATTTTTATCCAACATGGGTCTTGATGGGCGAAATTTTCTGAATATGGCTAGAAATAATAATAAAAACCAGCTAAGATATAATTCATGATTAACAGGACCTTGGGATAGCAAAATTTTGATGGGACCTTACTGACTTAATTTCATATTGTGGGACTTGGCGCCAATTATACATGATTGTGCTGGTGCATAGTGGGTGTGTGTGTCAATATGTTGCGTTTTCCATAATTGTTGAGAATTCAGGTGCCTTTGCATTTGCACTTTTCCTTGGGATTGGAAAACTATTTATAACCATTTCCTTGAACATATGTAAACAGAATTACTAAGTGTTGATACATTCGTTGCTTTGACGGAAAGTGAAGACCATGCTTAGACAAGTAGCACCATTTCAATATGGACTACACATTATGTTATTGTTGCAGTGCTCATATCATTTTTCATGGTATTTGACGTGATATTCTTTTTGCCTGTGTTTGGATCATGCATTTGTGAGGAATTTCCGGTGGTGAAGGAAATGTAAAGGAAAAGATGAGAAGATAATGTACTGAAGAATAATCCGTGATCCAAATGAAGCCTTAGTGTAACATTATGGACTCTTTCAGAATATAAACTTATGCTATGTTGGACAGGAGGACAATCCGTTAGCTGTTGTTTCGGTTAACTTCTCTGAGGGCTTCTCCACTGATCTTGCTGACTGTTGGACGAAACTGGTGGGTATTAATCAGTATCTAAACGTAATATAAAGTGGAGATGTCTTTTGTGTTTCGTAATCAACATCTGGACTGTGATTGTTCTGTCTTGCATATAATTTGGCTGACCTCCCCTTTTGTGGGTATCAGGAAAAGAAGTCCCTCTATGCATCCCCCGAAGAATTTCAGAACTTGATCAAGCAAGTGCTTTCATGGGATATACGATCTCTATCTCAACAAAGTCGGCCTCATAATCGTTTAGCACAGATAGAAAATAGTGATAGAGTTGATGATGATACTGAAGATTTGGTTGACTTAAATGAATCAGCTCCCAGAGGTGAAGGGATTTCTCTTTCATCTGGTGACGTAATTTATCACCTAATACTGGAAGGCCTGAATGTGTCCTACAGGATCGATTTTGATGGCAATGTTCTTGTTGAGCGAGTCATACTCTCTACTCATATCCCAGACAGTTGTACAAACACTGCAAGTATATGACAGGAGAACCAAACAGGTATGTTTACTTTGTTTAGGATCCATTGGGTTGCTTTAGCGCTTGGATTTATTCTTTTATTTGGCAACAACTTGTTTCAGATTCCATTCTTTGGTTCATCTCTGTGCATCCTTGCATGTGTTTGTGTATCACTGGATCAAGATCAACAACAAAGTATTCTGTTATAATTAGAAGCTTTAGTCACTGGATCTGGCTCTGACATTTGCTATCTATACAAAGGCTCGTTTGGAAATCAATGATTTGTGCTGGTATTCACTTGAAAAGTTCAATTTCGCATGGGAGGGAAAGGTGTTCAAGTGAAGGAGTTCAATTTAGCCTTTCTTTCCTTTCTCTTGGTAGATCCCCTACAGGACCTTAATGGTGAATAGTTGACAATTTTGCTGGCTTAATGCTAAATTTTTCTTACAGCTGAAAAATTGCCCTCCATTGCATCTGATTGTAGAGAAGTATAGGACAAATGTTATTCCCATCAAATGCTATGTTTTGCTGGAAGTATGATAAACTGTATGTTTCACTTGAAGATTATTCAAGATATATAAATCGGATTACCATCTAGTTTTTGGTTTTGGTCATCAATTACTGCGATTTTAAATCATGCTCCCCCAAATCCAGAAACCACTATTGCTAAGGCGGGGTTAGCTTCATCTGATTACCTTCAAACTGTCTTCAACGATCCTAGGCCAGAGCCCAGTTCTCAGAGTGGGTGGACTCTGTGGTCGGCCCCTCACAGTGTGGCTTATGCTGCCTTTGTCGTCATCTCCAGAGTTAGTGGTGGTTCAGCTTCTGTTGTTGATTACGGCCGAGTTAGGGCATCCTCTGCCATTATGGTGGAAGCTTGGGCTGTATGGATCGCACATGGCATGGCTATGGATCATGGATTGGAAGAGGTAATCTTTGAATCTGATAACCTCCAACTTATTAACAGTGTTTGTAATGGAACTCCTCTTGCCCATGGGAGATCAGATCATTAGTGGAGTATGTGCTTCTATGGGCTTCTTCGCGGCCATGGTCATGCAAAGGTGTGGATGAAAGAACAGCGGAGTGGCACAGTGTTGTACACTTGCGTTATTTTTTGTAGATTGCGTACGCTTGACTTGAAGATTCTTCAGATGCATGAATCTGGAGGAGATATTGCAGTCTAGTTTTGGTTGTGGCATCAAGTACTGCCACTCTACCTGAAGATTTAGTTGCTGAATTTCGAACTTGCAAATTTCTTTGTATTTCTTAACTCTGCCTGGGATGAGAAGTTTTTTTTTTTTTTTAATGGGAGAGATAAATGAGTGTGAATTGTCAATTTTTTGCCCGTCAAAATCATATTTATTTATAGTAGTATATATTCGTTTCCAAGTCCTGAATGAGAATGGACACACACATTATTAGTTGGAAAACCCGAAAGATCTAAACAAACAAGAGTATAATCATGTGCTTGGTTAGGGTAACTTGAACCATTGTCCAATTACTAGTATACAACAAATTAAGATGCAGAGAGCAAGAAATAATAAGATAATAAGACTATTTTATTTGTGTTTGGGCTTTGTCCCAATTGTGTGTTTCCTTAGTTGGCAAGATGCCAATTAAGGATTTGGATCTCGGATTCAACACTATGTTCTCTTCTTGCTCTTGTTAATCTTTGTAACATTTTCAAAAGTTAATAAAATTTCTTTTTCGCCGTTCAAAAAAAAGAGACTATTTTATTTGATAATTTGCAATCCGGTCCAATGAAATGAATGCATATAGTAAGATAAGAAATATTTGCCGAGAAAAAAAAAAGGATAAGAAATAGTTAGAGAAAAATTAAATTTATTTTCAGAGGTTGGACGAGATAACTAAAAGGGGAATGATTTTTACACTCCGACTTTTTAATATTCACATACTTTTTCTTAGTGTTAAAAGTATATGTATTGTTTTGTAAAAAACAAAAAAGGATTGTGGATATAAAAATAGGGAGTGTGAAAATCATTTTCCTAACTAAAATTATTTATTATGGCCTGAATAGTTGCTATCACTCAATGGTATGTCGTTGATATGTTAGATGTCGTCCAATTTTTAAAGTTTTATCTTGGGTTTTTTCAATGAATAAAATAAAAAAGAAGTTTGCTTTTTTTTTTTCACAACGTTTTTATCTTGGATCTTTTTTTTTTTTTTGATTTCGGGAAATAGTGGGAAAACGAATAAATATGTTTCCAATGTGTTTGTTTATGCCCTGTTTGTTTACATAATGCCTGAAACACAATTTGATGTTTGTTGATTACTTGCTAATCTTATTATTAAGAAAAAAGTAGTAGGAGTAGTAAGAAAAAGAAAAAAAATAAAACAAGAAGAAATGTTTACTGAACAAAATTAACAATAAATAACTTCCTCTTTGAGCATAACCCAGATTATGGAATCCAAACCGTTCCTAGAAACGGACACTCTCTCTCTCTCTCTCTCTCTCTCTCTCCATACAGGCATTGAAGCCTCAATCTAATGAAGACCAGCTAAATTCGCCAATGCACGCGTACTCGTGAGACAGGGTTGGAGCTATGGAGTCGCCGGGGCCGGATACGAGTCGGTACACAGCGGCTCGGTCGTCGGTGATCGACTCGTTCAAGGGGTGCTCGATAATGTCTGGGCCTCGGATTCCAAAGGAGGAACTCAGGCGGAAGATTACAATGCCCCTGTACCTCCGCCTCGCCATCCGCGACGCAATCCTCTCCAACAACGTCGCTTTTGGGGACCACCATCACCCCCACCCCGCCTCCGGAGAGGCTTTCCATTCGCCAGAGTCACCTCTCGTCGTGTTCATCAATTCCAGGAGCGGCGGCCGGCACGGCCCCGAGCTTAAAGAGAGGCTTCAGGATTTGATGGGCGAACAACAGGTGCCTCATTCTCTCTCTCTCTCTCTCTCTCTCTCTCTCAATACAATCACAACATTGCATGCAACATTGTTCACATAGTGTGTCAACGTGGCATTATTTCGTTGGGAATTGAAAATTATCTAGTGACCAATAAAACAGTGTTACTTCATTGTTGAATTGAATGCCAAATTTGGCACCAAGAATGGCATTGCCAAAATTTAGCATTGAGTTTGGAAAAGGGCGGGGAGGGTTTTGCCGATGTCAAATTTTGGCTCTGGCATGGTGATTTGGCACACAAGGTGGACTTTTCTCTTTAGCCATGTTCTCCTAAATTATTGTTATTCGTACTTTTTTTGTATTTTGTTAGATTCATGTTAAACATTTTGGGTTGGCCATTCGTCTCGAAGAGGAAAGTTTAAAAAGCAAAAAAAAAAGTTCAATGAAATGAGGTTGAAACAAGTGTTTTTTTTAATGGTGTTGTAACATTTGTTGAATTCGATTCAACTTTTTAAAATTTTATGATTCCTCCCGTTGGACTAAATGATTGTTGCTAATTTTTTTTTTTTTTTACCAAAAGCTAAACAATATATTACTAAAGGTAAATAATACTGACAAAAATACCAGAAGGTCCAGAACAATATAGGAAGAACACAGCCTGCAGCATGTAGCTGCACCTCAGTCCTTGTAACATCAGCTAAATACTGTTTAGGCGGAAAATTTGAAAGAAGGGTGGGGAGAACTGTTTCTTAGTTCTCCCCTCGAAATGGTTTTCTCAGTTTTTCTTTCCATCGTAAAGCACCTAACTCTAATCAACTCAACTTAACATAAATCTACCTTTTTAATTAAACACATGTATTACCAAAGCCCCATACCCCCATTGATTAGGGATTGCATGGATACTGATATTGTTGGTATATGGTAGTTTGTTTTCAATGAAACTGTAACTGTAATTCTAACATTTTCCTTTTTGGTTTGTTCATAGGTTTTTGACCTTCAATTTGTGAAGCCTCATGAATTTGTTAAGTATGGATTAGGTTGCCTGGAGAACTTAGCTGATCTTGGGGACACATTTGCCAGGGATGCTCGTGAGAAGCTGAAAGTTGTGGTATGCTCTGTTTATTGTTTACGTAACAGCTAATTGAGCTATACTGCCGTACCATTTTGGTTCTGTTTCTCCAATGGTTGGAAACAATCACTTTGAAGACATATAAGCAGTGGGTTACTGGTTTTGTTTGGCAGGTTGCAGGAGGGGATGGCACGGTTGGTTGGGTCCTAGGAAGCCTTGGAGAGCTTCACAAAGAAGGGCGGGAACCAGTTCCTGCAACAGCAATCATTCCTCTTGGTACAGGAAACGACTTATCTAGGAGTTTTGGTTGGGTAAACCTTTTGTTTGCGGAACTTGTCAGCTTTTTTACTACTGTCATGTGTTGTTCAGTACTGCCTTAGGCTTTTCTATCATGTTTTGCAGGGTGGCTCGTTTCCTTTCAATTGGAAATCAGCAATCAAAAGTAGTCTTGACAGGGCTACTACAGGTCCAATTTGCCGTCTAGATAGGTAAGCATTCTATTCCTTGATACTGTTCATTTATGTTGTAAAATATGTGCTTTATTTTCTTATACCTTAACGTGGTGTTGTACTGTTGTATTGATTTTCTACTGTTATTTGCTTTATTCCCTCTTTTGGAAAGTTTCCAAATACTGCTTCCAAGGTTGTTTGTCAAAGCTGTTGGTTACCAGAGGAAAATTTCCACCTTGTTCTTGTGCGGATGTCTTAGATGTTTTATTTATTTCCATATTCGATTAGTAAAAGTCTACTTGAATGAATTCACTCCCATTAGTTGGAGTAGAAAATCCTAATGGTCCAACACCATTTGAATCCAACTCAAATGACAGAAGTAGGAAGGAACCAATTGATACCAAGCTTTCGAAGTTATGTGCAAATACCCCACAATGCAGGTGGGAAACAAAGCCAGACCTTGTAAGAAAATTTTGGTGGCTTACATCAAGGATAATGTGATCTTAATCTGTTAGAAAAAACTTTGTAGAACTAAATTTGGTACCAAAAAATCCTACTTAATAACTCTAAAAGCTGGTAGAGATTCTAACAATTATGGACAAATAGATTTTCTACCGAATGCTTCTGGTTACACATTCAGTTTCAATACTTACAAGATGGAACGGCATTTTGTTCAACTTTTGATGTTACACTAAAGTCTCTTATTTAGTCATTTGCAAATACTGGTCTGGCTCTCTCATGGAAGCATCTTGATATATGTGCTTAGAATGTAAACATATAGGTTCATGCCAATAATCTTTAGTTTTTGTTGTAACATTTTCATATTGGTAGCTGTTCTATGAAATATGACTTTGTTTTCTGCCAGCTGGATTGTTTCAATATTATTGCCAAATGGGGAAGTTGTGGATCCACCCCATTCTTTGAAGCCTGTGGAAGAGTGTCTCCTTGATCAGGTAGAAATTTTAGCTATTCCTAAGGCATCTTGTTTATCAGATGGGTGCTTTTCCCGTATTACTTCTATTTTGTATTATCACCCTGAAGTTGAGAATCATAGATATGTAGTTCTCTTGTTCTTTTCATATTGCTGTTGATTTTTTTTTTTTTTTTTTTCCAGTTGGGTGCATGGGAATATTGGATTAGAATATGTATATGCATGCCTTCCATCTTTTGATTGGAATCATTGTCAGCATAGAGATGACTAGTTTCTGATGTTTACATACATGTACAAATAGACATGTACAGGAATACACTTTTTTTTTTGTGTGTGTGTGTGTAACTTTCAACCTTGATCTCTTATGCAGGGATTGGAAATTGATGGGGAGTTGCCTGAGAAAATGACTTGCTATGAAGGAGTGTTTTACAATTATTTCAGCATAGGTAGGCTGTCTTGGCCTTAAAAAATTACATGATTCTGTATTTCTCCATTTACTTATTTGCAACATAAAAATATTTGTTGTACCAAACTCGAGACCTTGAGCTTAATGTGTAATAACATTTTTGTTTTGAACCTTTAAAAGTGGAATCTTGACTCTCAATTCATATGGAGTAGACCAAATTTGACTTTTAAAGCTAAAAATAGTTATTACAAGAAAGCTTTGTTGAACGTGTTAACGTAAGAAGTTGAAACCTTTTAATGCAACCTCTTCTCGCTTGCAATTTGTTGTCCCTGGTTTTTTTTTTTGTACTGTACTATCTTTTGTGTTTGGATGCAGGAATGGATGCACAAGTTGCCTACAGCTTTCACAATTTACGCAATGAGAAGCCTTACCTTGCACAAGGTCCTATTGCAAACAAGGTCCGGTCATTGTACTCTATCTTTGGTTAGTTACTTATGCCTCCAAAGTGTATCGTACTCCCTACTTTCTTGCATATGTTATGGATGAACTTACTAGGAGCATTAAAAGCGAGTAACCTTTGGAGTACGTCATTTCCAAATGATATGGTTTTAGACTTTTAGTTCATGAAAGCATTATGGTTCCTATGGAACATTTTAGAGGATCAAGGGATACAAAAGTAATCAGTGAGGTTCCTCATGGTTAGTTGATGTTGTTTTCTTGTCAAGGATTTCAATATTCGTAAAATTTTTGCAAAGTTTCTTTTGATTCGTTCTCTATGTGTTGTTGAGGATATAAATGATTAAGTTAGCCCTCTATCTAATTGCTTAGCTTTTAGGAAAGTCGGTTATTAACCATAACATGACATCAGAACATGTAATACATCTATGTTTTCAGACCTCACTATGTAACTGATATTTTTAAAATACACACATGTTTGAACTGCTTATGGAGGAGATACGGCCACAAGCCTAGGGGGCGCATGCTTGATAATATACTTGTAAAGTTACCCCTCTCTATAATAGCCTAAGTTTTGAGATAAGTTCATGGTTAATCACCCACCATTTGTATCTCTGCAATTGCTTTGCTTTGTTCACTCTGATGTTTTGGATATATCACTATTTTTCCGGGCTTCCTGAACTTTTACTGCTCTACGTTTGTCAGATCTCTCTCTAATACCTTTAAGCTTTTAGATAAGTTCATTCTTAACAATACTCCATTTGTATTAAAGCAATTGCTTTGCTTTTTTCTCTTTGATATCTACAATTCTTATTATATTGTACTTTTTCTGGATGTGCTGAGTTTTTATTGCTCTACATTTGTTAGATATGAAAGCAGTTTGGCTAACATTTCTCTTATAACTGACCTATATGTGCCATAAAAAGTATTAAAGAATAGTAAGTGCGGCATACATATCCACGCTTGGAAGTGATCCTTATATTTTCACAGTTGATCTACTCTGGCTACGGTTGTACACAAGGATGGTTCTTCACACCATGCATGAGTGATCCAAGTTTAAGGTCAGATGTTTGTCAATGTTGTTGAACTTAGTCGTATAACTTTCTATGTTATTTGCGTTCGTAGATGTCAAGCTGTTTTATGATGTATGATTGTTGATGTACTGAGGATTCTCTCAAGCATTTCACTTGAAAACAAGTGTGTGCTAAGATGAAGCCTTTCCATCAAACTGTATTAGTTTATTTTTAAATCTGTTCTCTATTCAATACATGAACCGTTAATTGAAATTATGAACACACACCCAGAATAGAGACATGCTTTTTTTTTTTGATCGACAGAATAGAGACGTGCTAATGTCCGAAAGAAAGTCAAGCTTCCATCATTTTTTTTGAATTCCAAGAACTTGGAATTAAAATTGACAAAAGGCAAAATCTCAAATTGACGAAAGTTGTGCTACATGCCCCCTTAGTAGCACGAAGCGGGGGTGGGAGCGGAGGAGCAGAGGCACCTAGAATTCCTAAGGTTGGGAGCGCCGCATATAGATTATATATAAATATGTAAAAAATTATGTACTCAAACTTAAAGCTTTAAGTTTGCTTTTCCTAATATTGCAGGTTTGTATTTCCTTTTATTCACTTGAACTCGATTTAGAATATAAAATTAGAATGATATTATAATTTTCATCTTATTCTAATTATCTTAAGAAAAAAGCATTCAATTGTTATCTCTTTACTATTATTTACAATAACATGTAGGGGTCCCTTTACAACCCTGATAATGTATAGGACCGGCCCTGCTCAAAGCTCACAAAGAAAGTTGGTTTACCAAAAATAAATAAAGAGAAAAACACTAATTGATCATAACAATATAATAGAAGTCATTAATACTAGAGATAACAAACCGACAAATACATCTTCGACAGCATGTCAACTTTTCGAAGCACTTAATAATGTGCGTACTTGGGTTTGACAAATAATGCGTTATGTTGTGATTGTTTGCTCTTATTCTTCTGGGTGCGTACAATACTTAAACATGGATATCTTTTATCCGTGATTGTGCAAATCCAGAAAATTACGTATTGCGATGTGAGTGCCATGTCCAAGTCACATTTCATTTTTCTGTGTGAACAAAAGTTTCCACTTTTCAGATTACTGTCTTAATTTAGGGCCTTTACCTTGTTATGGCTCACATGCATTCTTGAAAACTTCATGATTGCAGGGGGCTCAATAACATAGTAAGGATGTACATTAAGAAGGTAAACAGCTCAGAATGGGAACAAATTTCAATTCCATCAAGGTTAACTTCAGTAGGTCTCATTATCTGTTGGTTAATAATAAGTACATAGATTACCCCTGTTCATAATTCTGGTTCATAACTGAGTTTTCATTTTACAAGTGTATTACCTTGACCTTTCACTAAAATTTCGCGTTTAGCTGATTACGAATTCATTTACTTTTTCCTGTTTTATAGTTCTCCATAAGACATATTGCTCTCCATTTTGCCTTCATTATTTCTTTTTTCTCCAGTGTCAGGTCACTAGTTGCTTTAAATCTCAATAATTATGCAAGTGGAAGAAATCCATGGGGAAATCTGAAGCCTGATTATATGGAGAAGGTATCATTTCCTGGCCACCTAAAATGCCGTAGTTATCAGAATAATTTGGATGCATCATGGTTGTCTCGTGGTTGGCCTAATCAAAACCATTAAAAATTGCTTACAGCAGCTAGGCAAATATACATGAGTAAAACAGGTTAATCTCAAGCTAAAAGTCATGGTGTTATGTTGTTTAATATTGATGATAATATATGGTACGATTTGTTACTGCCTGCTTAGGTATCAAATTCATGCCTTTATGTTGTTTCTTAAACAAAAGTCACGTTCTTATGTTGTTTTTGAACTTTTAAAGAAGCCATGTTGAATCTCAAGCTAAAAGTGTTATCCCTGATATTGTTTTGTATATTCTAGAGAGGCTTTGTTGAGGCTCATGTTGATGATGGCCTTCTAGAAATATTTGGCCTTAAACAAGGATGGCATGCTTCCTTTGTTATGACTGAACTTATTTCTGCCAAACACATTGCTCAGGTACGGCACGTTGAAATTGTCTTACATTCCCGAAGAATTGAGCATTCATCCACATGTCGCATTATCATATTCGTGGTTTTTCATTGAACTATAATAGTTGATTACCAATTCTTATATTAGCGGAATTGTGAAAAGGAAAAGAGTTGGATATAAGGTTGCACAGTCTGATAACAGCATTATCTTCTTTCTTCTGCATCATCTGTTCTGAATTATGACTAAACAAGCAAGTATGCTCTTATTAAAGAACAGTAGATCGTGTTATCAACTGGACCTCACTATGAGCTACGGGCCAAAGTATTAGATGAGCATGATCTTTAACACAAGAGAATCCACAATCAACATGTTACAGCTTGTTGGCTATCTTTTCTGTTAGATTATAAGATGGATGTATAGAACTTTATGACAATCAGGGGAAAAAGATAATCGAAGAACTGAAATTTCGATGACAACTTTCCGGAATTATACATCTCGATGCTACTCTAATAAGTACTCCACACTTGACCTGGGAACTTTATGCCTCTTGACTTTTGCCATCTATGGAGGATCTGAATGAAATGGTAACTAATTTAAAAATCAAAGCCTCCCTTACCAAAGTTGCACAATATTCTTATACGGGTTGCAGAGCACGAGTCCATATTTTCACTACTACATGTAAAAGGCTTACATTTCTCTTTGTATTTTTGTCCGTGTGAATTGTGTTTCGCTGCTTGTTCTAATATGCATGTGGCTTAGTTTGCTTCTACCGAGGGTAAACTAGTAGTTGAATCTCAACAAACTCTATGGGGGCATTTACAGGCTGCAGTGATACGTTTCGAGTTTAGAGGTGGAGAATGGCAAGAATCTTATATGCAAATGGATGGGGAGCCGTGGAAACAGCCAATGGACAAGGATTACTCCACATTTGTTGAAATTAAGAGAGTGCCATTTCAATCAGTTATGATCCATGGAGAGTGATTGCATCAACTTTCTCCCAATCTGATCGAGTTTTCTAACATCCAAGTAAATCAATTGATCTTTCGTCGGCTTCTAACTTATAGTTGTGTGATTCTAGCTATGAGCACCAGTGATTGTTACTCAATCTTTTGTGAATAAATTGGTTTAGACTTACAAGTGCTGCATGTACTAGGTACCTATGATTATCTAACGTGGTAAATCACACCAAATTTGGCCTCTTTCAATTGTTAAAGGGCCCTTTGATCTTGTGGAGAAAGTGTTTTTGAGCAACTGTTTTATCAAGGCCTTCTCTTGAGAAGTAGGGCTGTTGTGCCCATCTCATCGTCCGTCTAGGCAATCCATGGATCCGGATTTTTAAAAAAAAATCTTTCATGGAAGAGTTTTTTTAAAATTTGGATCGTCCAAAATACTTTTGGACAATGAGATCGAGGTGTTGCTGCACGCTGCTATGATTTGCTCACTGCATTTCCCTCTTGTAGATTTCTTTGATTGCTTGTTCTTCTAGATCATAATATTGATAGTGCAATGATAGTACCCTTATGCTTATTGTATTCTTCCTTTTGTATAAAGTCGTGCTACTATCTCTGTCTATGCAGGGGATAGAGAGCTCTCTATGCCAAAACTGGTTTTTTTTGCATCAATTATTGGAATTAATTAATTAGTTGGTGGAATGATAGCATCAATTTCTTCGTGAAATGCGATAGTGAAATGTAACTACTCAACTTTTATTAATGGAAACACCAGCCAATATTTATTCATTTTCACTTGTAAAATACTCAATTGAGTCCTTTTAGTAGTTATGCTTTTTGCACAATCCAACAAATTAAAGCAAAAGCTCTTTTTCATGTCCATCTGCCGTCATCCCCATGTTCCCTTTTTTTTTTTTTGACAATTTTTTTCAGCTGCATTGGCCTACATGATGCATGCTTTAAATCGAAATACCGATTACTTAATCACATGGCCTCCTCGTTTCATTGCATAGCAAGGGCTTGTTTGGTTATATATAGCTTATTATCCTATTCATTCATTTATATCTGAGCAAGACAATGAGACAATAAACTAATAAGCAATCATAACCAAACAGGCTCTAGTAGCTTTTTGTTTTTGGTGCTAAAGCACCTTTTTTGTTTTGTTTTTTTCGCTTCTTGGTAATCATCGTATTCAGAAAAAAAGGGGGAGATATAGATATGCTTCTTGGTTTCTTTCACATATTTGCCGTAGTATTAATTAGGTTAGCAGTTGAAAACCTCCGGAGTACCATAGCAGGATCTCAATAATAGAGGAGGTAAAAAACCCTAGCCGCAACCATCAGTTTCCCTCCTTCTCTCCCTCCCCCTAGGGTTTCATCCTATTCGGGGCGGCGGGAGGGGGTTTCACTCTCTCTCTCTCTGGTGTTTCGATTTGTTTTCTCTGTTTGGGTGAAATCCTCAAACTCAAATCTATTCTATGTTGGATCTCCATGCCCGACATCAATTGGTGTTTGCAACGATGGTGCGGGATACTGCAGCGATGGCGACGATCAGCGATGGTGTCGGCGTTCTTCTTCCTTGGTGGTTTCTTGACCACCAGATCGTCTTCTTCATTCTCTCCAAAGGCAGCGTAGTCAGCGTGGTCTCTCGGTGTCCGAATCATGTCAATTGTTGGGGTTTGTTCTGGTTTTGTTCATATATGCCCTATATCGTAAGCTATTTGTTATTAATGGAAATCCTAAACTTTTGGGAAAAAAAATTAAATTTAGGCTAGCAGTTTTCTAAGATTCTCTAACCGATATGCTTGTGACCTTTCAACTAACTAAAACCACAAATCATGCGATTGCAATCCAAATCCACAAATTAGTGGTGATTAAAAAAAGCTAGTATATGTAATCAACTTTATACGTGGGAGGAGAGAGAACATGTATAGCTAGCTTATCCTTTTTTACTCTAATATTCCTTTTCTTTTGTTTAAGAATAAGAATATCTATATATATATATATATATATATATATATTATGTGTTGTGCCAATAGATTCCAACATTATCCCACTCAATGGAGTTGTTAATGGGTTGGCCCCTCATCTTTTCCTAAAATTACTAGAATATACATATTGCTTTGAATAAGCCAAGTTAGTTAATCACGAGCATGGATGACATAATTAATCCCTATCTCTTCGAAACCTATTGTCCAATTAGGAAACCGGATTTGATTAATTGCATTTAGTACTATATATATTCATACTGAGATATATAATTGATCATAATCTGATTCCCTTAATTACTAATTGTAAGAGCTAATCGAGTTAGAGAAACGAGATATCGAGCACCCAAAAGCAATGATGGTCTGGTGGTAACCCACTTCGCCATCGATTAGTTTTAGTTATAAGCATCCAAAACAAGGACAATCGAGGTGGAGCTAATCGCACTTTCCAAAAGTTAATTCGATCGCATTGTCAAGTTAATTACTGGATACGCAAACAAAGTTATTCTTAAGCTTATCTACGTAGCTTATCTACGTATTTGATTCGATTAGAAACGTCCTGATTCATGTTATACTATAATCTAGCCTCTCTTTTTTTATAATTGAATGTCCGGGTCATCTTACATGCATCTCAACTAATTCCGGGGCCTGAAGGTAACGACCGGGCATAAAAAAAAATGCTTATGCAGTAATTTCTAAAACTTTATCTCTTGAAATCTACTAAACGCCACATTAACTATATTAACCAACTTTGAATGACTTGGGTAGGGATGTGGAAAAAAGTCTAACATATACTACTAATAATTAGTATGAAGCTTCTAATCCTAGAACTCATCAGGGTTACGCTAAATATTTGCAGAGGCCGTATTGGATGGTGATTGTATTGGCCCATGCCCATGGAAACTCCGTCTTCAAGAGGTGACAATGTGAAGAAGCTTGTAAAAATTAAGCCTAAAAAAGTCTACGCAAAAGTCTTCTAAATATGTAGGAGATGACTCCGCTCTGTTCATTTCCCATCTTTGAAAATAAAAAATTTACTATCTGCACTGTTTTCAATAATTTTTTCTATTTATTTCTCTCCATTTATTACCACTCATTACATCAAAAATATTTCTTGGTGTTTTTTTTTTTTGGATTTCATCTTCCGCTAATTTTGTTTCTTTGTTCTCTTTTTAGCCTAGCTTTCTCCTTTTATAGAGTCTAAAGGTGTTCATTTGGTCGGGGAGGTTTGCTCGAAAAATTATTCAACGATCTTGCGCACCGTTGCATGGTGCCTCAATACTCTTTTCGGGCACTGAAGAAGGGTGTTGAGGCATCACGTGCGGTGTCCCAGTATCCTTTTGTACCACACATTGTGGTGGGACCCAAGACAAAATTTGTGATTTGCTGGAAGAGGTTGAGGCACTACGCGACAGTGCCCCAAGGCACTAAATAGTTACTCGTATCAAGTCTCATTGCATTTTTTTCGGCTTCGTTCACTTGGAGTTCTCAGAACCTTTCTTTCTCTCTTTAGCACAAATTCTAATAAACTTATTGCTCCTCTCCCTCTCAATAACTCCAAAAATTGTAACTTCAAAAATCTCCTCCAAAACATACATGCGGACCCCATCTCACTCTCGCCCTCACGAATCCCGTGAGAAGCAACGGATACTTTGGTGCATTTACTTTACGTGTTCCAATTAAGTGTATTAATGTTGAGAGAGAGAGAGAGAGAGAGAGAGAGAGAGAGAGAGAGATGGTTGCAAGCTCAGCATTGCACTAAGGTCGTAATTGTAAAACTGAAATGGTTAATAATGTAGAAGAAGACTAACACGGGTAAGTGTGATTTGCGGTGGCAGCAAGCAATTAAGGCACAAACTATTCAAATCATTCTCTTTACCAACAACTCTCGGGGCCACTTCACCTTCGTTCGTAAGGGTGTGAAATGGCTGTGGAAAGAACTGTAGAATAGTCCAAGATGAGTGCAAGCTGACTCGGAACACCTTACATTACCCGAAAAAAAGAATAGAAAGAAAATCACCATCAACGCAACCCAATTATTATCTTAAATAAACTACCCCTGGTGCATGTACGAAATGTGAATCTAACATTTCGACTTCCTGAGGCAGAATGAAAAGAATAAGAAGTTAATAGTAACTAAAAAAAATTGAAAAGAATCTGAACGCCTCAATTAGTTTTCCCAGCTGCTAGATCGAAGATGACATACTCAAATGTCATGGGTCCTACTCATAAGTGGTAAACATAAGTACCTTCCACCATAGCAATTTCTGTTAACATCACAACGTAATTAATTATGAACGGACCCACCGAAAATTAAACAAGAAACATAATTAATTAATTTGATTAACCCCAAAAGAAGAAGAAACAAAAGTATGTCGTGAAAGCGTTTTTCAAACACATGATCCAAACCACTAGAATCGTGAGAGTGAGTGTAACGCCCCGATTTTTCAAATAATTTTTGGAGGCATTAAATATTAAAATAAGGAAAATTTTGTTTTATTAATAACAAAAACAAATAATTTGACATAAGAGATTGTTTATTACAACCAAATGTGAAAATACTAAATTTGACTGTGGTATTGAATTTTGACAAAGCATACACTGGCTCAATCTACATCTCCGGATTCATCTCTAGCTAGTACTGCCCGCCTTCAGAGTCCTGAGTCTCCGTCTGATTTTCTGCAAAATCTGACACGGATGCCAGACAATCCGTACCTGAGTGAAAGAGTTTACCTCGTAGTATAATCCAACTCAATCACCCCTCATACATTACAGCTAACAGGTAACAATATATTATCAATGCAGAAAAATAAAATAGAAGTAGCTCACATAAACCTATTCATTACTGTCTAATAGCCTAACAACAATGGAGAATTAGTCATGCCCGGACCATAATTAGGGTTCGCCTACCTTAATCACAATAGCAAAATCACCACAGGACTCCCACCAGTTCTATCATCACAAAATATCACTGGACCACCCGCCAAGTTTTATCATTGCAAAACATCTGTAGACTATCCGCCAGGTTTTATCATCGCAAAACGTCACTTGATCACCCGCTTGGTTTTATCATCACAAAATATCACTGGACCACCTATCAGGTTTTATCATCACAAGACATCTTTGGCCTATCCGCCAGGTTTTATCAACACAAACCACCAGTTTCAAATCACATCACTGGACTACCTGCCAGTTTTAAATCACTTCACACAATCCACTTGCAGGCATCTTCTGACATCTTTTTCTCCCAATAACCATTGCCTAGTAACGTCTAAGTGAAATCCTACTCGTAAATCACCTCAGGTTTCTAGAGTCCAATCTAGCATGTCAATCAAGAGTTTGAACAATATACAAATAATCAAAATCCTAATTGAAATAAATAATAATCGTAGAAATCATGTAACTTTTTTAGGAATGGGCCGTTGCCCTTAGTCTTGTATGGCCAAGAAGTTAATAATAATACAAGAAACTTTAATCTAATTAGTATAAAGGAAAATAAAATTAATATTTTATTCAAATATTAGTAAGCCAAGGCTTGTATTAGTATATTTAATGAAATTAAATTGATTAATAACTATAATAAATAGATTAAATAGATAAAAATAGTAAAGTAATCAGGAGGTGTTCCGGTTTCTAAAAAAAAGAACTTTTAGAAAAGAAGGTAATTTCAAGCTCCAAAATCATGTGTTTACACAAATAATTTTTCTACCAATATGAATTTTGTTTGATAAATCTCATTAAGATCTTTTAAACAGTGCAAAAAAAATTGAAATTTTTTTTCATTTTCATTATATTCGAGTTTGAAATTACCTCCGTTTGAAAAAAAAGAACTTTTAAAAAAAGTGGAACACCACCTCAACATGACATTAAAAGGAGTCCTATGGTCCTACGAATCATGTTCGGGTATCAAGAATTGGGTCTAGAGGGTCGCGAGATTATTTTAAATAAATATATTATCGAATGTACCCAAAGTAAAATAATTGGGTAATAAATAATTTATTAAATAAAATATGTTTAAATTAATCAAGGTTTTATCTTAGGAGTGTAAAGAGTCTAAAAATATTATTAGGGCATTAATAACATGGTTTACAAGGTCGCAAAGTTATTTCGATTGAAAATTTTGTAAAATAAATAATAAATATATAATTAAATAAAAAAATTGATATCAACAAGATATCATTTTTGAGGTGTGAGGAGTCTAGGAAAAATAGTTCGGGTGTCAAAAATGTTGTTTGGAAGGTCGCAAAGTTGTTTCGAACATTTTTTATAAAAATCGAATGCATTTTTCGTTTGGAAATCCTGGCCGCAAGGTTTGACTTGGTCAACCTTGCAGTGAAGCAGTTCAACGCAAACTCACTCGAGTCTGGTTCTTGCGGCCCACAAGTTGCGGCCGCAAGTTCAATGTTAGAATCCGAATTTTTTTTTCCCACGGGTTTGATGCATGGGTTCATATGGGGTTATGGGTTAGGCTTAAAAATACTTAGAGAAATATTGGATAGGATTATAATACCTTGGATTGGTCGAATTGAATCAAAAATTGAAACTTTGAATTTGGAGAATATGGCTTTGCGTTTGGCTATAGGGGAACCTTGGGACCGAATTGAACGTTTTTTGGTGATGCTTTGGGGTATAGGAGGTGAATTGAAACGACCCGCTCTAGGGGATTAGCATAAACTGCCTTAAAGAAAGTTAAGCAACAACTTTAATAAGATTCATTCCATAAACTCAAGGCAAAATAGACTAAATAGATTACATTTGGTTTCCAAAGTAAAATTTACAAGAGCTATACAAAATGAGTTGCATCCACATATGATACGACAACTCTCCAAAAATTGATATCACAAAAAGTGCTACGCCAAAAGGACTATGAGCCAACCCTCGACCCCGCTCCTACAGCCTGCTAGACCAGTAGTGGACCAAAACTCTACTTCAGATACCTGAAAAGATGGTGAGTGTTACTACTTCATTCAAGCGGAAAGCATAAAACAATTACACGAGCAAACATGGATCGAGTAATGCTTCTAATCATATTTAGCAAGAAACAATTCATTTTTCACAAACCATTAAGTAAGCACAATATTTCAAGAAGCCATAGGGTTGCTTCCCTCGCAACCAGGAGTTATGACGGTACCGTGACCCTGTGAACAGGGTACTTCCAACAATTTATACCCTGTTTGTGTACAGCAAACAGACAATTTATACCCTTCTTGTGTACATCAAGAAGAAGACAATTCCAACCACAATACAGCTATGGCATGCTCTTGAATTAAAACCATCTTTCAAGCAACTTGATCCATATCCACAACAGTCAAAAATTTTCCAACATTCGCAGAAAAAATATAAGTTGATTTTTAGCAAGCCAACTTCAATGAAATAGCACACTCACCTTAGAGATCCAAAAGACAAAAGCGAAAAGCCTCCTACTCAACCTTGAGGTGGAGACTCGTCCCCCGATCCTAGAATATAAATGACACTATACTTAGAATATTTCATACCCAACTCATGTTATAATGCAAGTAAAATGATGGATGATGTGTTCAATGAGATTTAATACAAGAATTTCTAAGAATAAGGCTTAGTCCATGACCAACATGTACGCTTCTGACCATATCCATTACATAACCATGAATTGAAGAATGAAACTTGAACCATTGAAAAGTAAACTTCTTCCTCTTCGAAACGACAGGTCATTCATCAAAAACGGAGTTCGGGTAACCTTACTACGGCCTCGCGATTATAACTTAACGTAACATTAAAACTGGTGCAGAGACAGATTTTGGGTAAACTTTAACAGAAAATCTGTTATTGCTCGGGCATAACCACAGCGCACGGATTGCACCGTTGGAAAGCCCTACAAGTCTAGTTTTCAGCAAAGAAAGCGGAATGCGATTTCGAGTCTCGAGCTAGGAGATATGACTGTTTTTCCAACTTGTGTCTGTGCAGTCAGCAATACGAGTTTCACAGCAGCAGTTCGGTGCGTGATTTTTAACATTTTTTCCTCTTTGAAATAAATTCTGAAAATTTTACCCAATCAACTAGACATGCATAACCATCTCCAGTAAAAATTTCAGAAAATTACAAGGTCGGAAAGTTTGTGAGAAAAATTCGTCAAGAACAGGACAGATTCAGTCAAGTTCAAGCCCTAATTAACATACCCATAAGCCACACGAATTTGCTAGGTTAAAATCCATTCTCCTATGTTCTAATTGGGATTAAAACTACAAGAATATGCAGGTATATACAAGTTTGATCAAACCCAAAACATAAATTAGGTGTAATATAGAGTTTACCTTCAATTAGATTTTCCCCAAATTTTTTTCCCTTCTTCTTCCTTCTTCTTCTTCTCCTCTCTCTTTCTCTCTCTCTCTCTACGTTATACAGTAAAAAGAACGGTGGAGGGGTGGAAAAATAGTAGAAAGCTTCTTAAGGAAGATTTAAGGGAAGTTTTATCCCATGAGGTTGGGTGCATGGTTCAAATGAGCCATGTCTCATCCTTACCATTCATTCCACATACCAAGTCAATCTCTTTTAATTAACTTAATTAAACCCTCAAACTTAAATCATGTATCGATAAATAATTAATGAATGATATGCGAATAATAACACAACACGTGTATCAAATAGCATGACCTATGCAACATAAAATTAAATGACATATGCAATGCACGTGCATGCTCGGAACGGGTGTTACAATTCTCCCCTCCTAATAAAATTTCGTCCCCGAAATTTACTTACCGTTTCCAAACAAATAAGGGTATTGCTTCCGCATATCCGTTTCTGCTTCCCACGTTGCATATTCTGTTGAACGACTCCTCCACAATACTTTTACTAGTGGTATGGTTTTGTTACGAAGGACTTGTTCCTTGTGATCCAAAATCTGAATTGGTTGTTCCACATAGGTCATATCATCTTTCAACTCCACCGATTGAGGAACCACATTAGATGAATCTCCTTTGCACTTACGAAGCATGGATACATGAAACACATTGTGCATCTTAGCCAATTCCGAAGGTAAATCTAATTGATATGCTGTCGCGCCCACCCGTTTCACAATCTCATAAGGTCCGATATATCTTGGACTTAACTTGCCCTTTTTACCGAATCTCAACCGCCCTTTCCATGGTGATACTCGGACAAACACTTGATCGCCCACATTAAACTCCAAGTCTCTTCGTCTAGTATCAGCATAACTTTTTTGTCGACTTTGCGCTACCTTCAGATGTTCCCGAATCACTTTTACCTTATCAATAGTAACTTTTACTAATTCGGGACCTAGAAACTCCTTTTTACTAACCAACTTCCTTTCACCCACGTCACCCCAACACACTGGAGTCCTGCATTTTCGGCCGTACAATGCTTCATATGGTGCCATGCCAATGCTTGAGTGATAACTATTGTTATAAGCAAATTCAATAAGAGACAAATATTGATCCCAACTACCCCGGAAATCAAGTACACAAGCTCGCAACATATCTTCCAAAGTTTGGATTGTACGCTCGGACTGTCCATCAGTCTGAGGATGAAACGCTGTACTGAATTTCAGAGAAGTACCCATAGCATTTTGAAGTCGTGGCCAAAATCGTGAAGTAAATCTGGGATCCCTATCTGAAACAATAGAAACTGGAGCGCCATGAAGTCGAACAATTTCATCCACGTATACGCTAGCAAGTTTATCCAATGAATATGTGTTTTTAACGGCTAAGAAATGTGCAGATTTAGTGAGTCTATCCACAATTACCCATATACTATCATTTCCTGTTTTGGTTCGAGGTAATCCAAGGACAAAGTCCATAGTAATATGTTCCCATTTCCATTCCGGAATAGGAAGAGGTTGCAACAAACCTGCAGGATGCTGATGTTCAATCTTCACTTGTTGACATACCAAACATTCGGATACAAATTTAGCAATTTCACGCTTCATACCAGCCCACCAGTAATTCTCTCGAAGGTCATGATACATTTTGGTACCACCAGGATGCATAGCATACGCACTACTATGAGCCTCCTCAAGAATTTCTCTTTTCAAAGACGGATCATTAGGTACACATAACCGGTTCCTAAAATACAAAACATTTCCATCCCTCACTGTAAAGTCCTTCAGTTTTCCTTTTCTAACCTTTTTCTTAATGTTTTCCACACCCTCATTTGATTGTTGCATTTCTCGAATACGATCTACCAAAAGGGATTTAAGAGTAAGGCTAGCTAGTAGAACCGCTCCATTAACAGAAAGTTTTACCCGCAATGAATGTAGATCAACAAGTAAATTCTCTTGTATGCCCCGCAAAGAAGCCAAAGTGCCCGCAGATTTCCTACTCAAAGCATCAGCTACTACATTGGCTTTACCCGGATGATACTGAATTGTGCAGTCATAGTCTTTCACTAACTCCATCCATCTACGTTGTCTCAAGTTCAACTCCCGTTGCGTGAACAAATATTTCAAACTCTGATGGTCGGTGTAGACTTCACATGTTACACCATACAAATAATGCCTCCACAATTTTAATGCAAAAACAATAGCAGCCAATTCCAGATCATGGGTGGGATAATTATATTCATGAGGTTTCAATTGTCTAGAGGCGTATGCAATTACTTTACCATGCTGCATCAAAACACAACCCAATCCTTGTCTAGAAGCATCACTATAAATAACAAACCCATCATCACCTGAAGGAAGAGATAAAACTGGTGCAGTAGTCAACCTTTTCTTCAACTCCTGAAAACTCTTTTCACAATTTTCAGACCACACAAATTTTACCCCTTTTCGAGTTAATCTGGTCAAAGGAACAGCAATTGAAGAAAATCCTTGGACAAACCTGCGGTAATAACCTGCCAAACCCAAGAAACTGCGAATTTCCGTCACATTAGTCGGCCTCTCCCAATTTGTCACTGCCTCTATTTTTTTAGGATCAACAGAAATTCCATCCCCTGATATAACATGTCCCAAAAACACAACAGAGTCTAGCCAAAAATCGCATTTACTTAACTTTCCATATAACTTCTTTTCACGTAAAGTTTGTAATGCGATTCGAAGGTGCCTTGCATGTTCCTCTTTACTTCGAGAATAGATAAGAATATCATCAATAAATACTATCACAAAGGAGTCAAGATATGGCTTAAACACTCGATTCATCAAATCCATAAAAGCAGCTGGGGCATTCGTTAGACCAAATGGCATAACAAGGAATTCATAATGGCCATACCTTGTACGAAAAGCAGTCTTCGGAACATCCTCTTCCTTTATTTTCAATTGATGATATCCCGATCTAAGATCAATTTTAGAGAATACTGTCGCCCCTTGCAATTGATCAAACAAATCATCAATACGCGGTAAAGGATATTTGTTCCGAATAGTCACCTTATTCAACTGACGGTAGTCAATACACATCCGCATCGTACCATCTTTCTTTTTAACAAACAAAACTGGAGCACCCCAAGGAGAAATACTAGGTTTAATAAATCCTCGTTCCAATAGATCTTCCAATTGGATTTTCAATTCCTTTAATTCGGCAGGAGCCATACGATAAGGTGCAATTGAAATTGGTTGTGTACCTGGCAGAAGCTCAATAGAGAACTCAACTTCTCGGTCCACTGGCAACCCCGGTAATTCCTCGGGAAACACATCAGAAAACTCACAAACTATTGGTATATCCTCCACCCGCGGTGTATTTTTGCTACTATCGACAATATGTGCAAGGAATCCTTGACAACCCTTTTTCAACAACTTCTTGGCCTTCATTACAGAAATTATACAAACAGAAGTTCTATCCCCACGGAATTTCAGTTGTGGATTATTTGGAATCTGCAATGTTACTTCTTTTCGGAAACAATCGATAGAGGCATGATAAGCAGATAACCAATCCATACCAAGGATTATATCAAAATCTGTGATATTCAATGGCATCAAATCAACCGACAACTCCTTATCGCCCATTCGAAATTTACAGTCCCGATATATAACTCTAGTTAATAGAGTCTCTCCTGCAGGAGTGGAAATGGCCATAGTATATTCTAGTGGACTTGGGGGTTGGTCTACATGCTTTGTAAATGTCAATGCTATGAATGAATGCGTTGATCCAGAATCAATCAAAATGCGCGCTTCTTTACCAAAAATAGTGAGCATACCTGTGACAACATCTGGAGTTGCAAGTGCATCTTGTTTATTCATAGCAAAGATTCTCCCTTGTGCTTTAGGTCTACCAACAGAACCACCACCACGGCTTTGACTTTTACCCTGAGAAGTACCTCCACCCATCTGAACGCTACCCGAAGATGAAGCAGACCTCGATGTTCTGGGACAACTTGAAGCCAAATGTCCCGGATCCCCACATCTGAAACATCTACGGAATGATTCTGGTTCGGGACAATCTCGAATAAAATGATCAGGTGATCCACACCTATGACATGTAAGGGCATTGCTGCGACCACTAGAAAAAGTAGAACCCGTTTGGCTTTGTTGCTTTAACACGTTGGCTCGTTGTCCAGATTGGAATCCTCGAGATTGACTCCCTCCATGGCTCTGAAAAGTAGAAGTTCCTCTCCCTTTATTTATGGATTGTTGGCCAAAGTTCCTTCCACCTGATGTAGATTCAGTTTTTCTTTTCTTATTCTGCTCCCGTTGTTCATTCAATAACCCTAAATCCCGCTCAAAGTTTGTTGCCACTTCGATCATATCCGCAAAATTATTTAACCGTTGATTTGCCACATAAGGCCGAAGTTCTATATTCAACCCATCCTCAAACATTCTGCACTTGTCTTCATCCGTGCTAACAAGATTCAAAGCAAAACGGGATAAGGTTGTAAACCGGGCTTCATACTCCGCTACCGTCATCTTCCCCTGCTCCAACTTCAAAAATTCCCGCCTCTGACCCATTTGGTAACTCCTTGGGAAATACTTTTCATGGAAAGCTTTGGAAAACATAGCCCAAGTGATAACTGTAAGAATAGGAGGAGCATCATTATTTTCAGGATTTGCCATTGGTGCAGACAATCTTTGTTTGGTAACCTCCCACCAACGTCGAGCATCTCCTTTTAACATAAAGGTAGCCAACAAAACCTTTTGTTCATCCGTCACCACCATTATCTGAAAAATTTCCTCTAACTTTTTTATCCATTCCTCGGCGTGCAAAGGGTTGGGTGGTCCATCAAACTCTGTAGGCCCAAGCTTTTTAAACCGACTGTTTATGGTGTCCCGCTCAGTGCGTGCCCCCGAAGAACTCGCTTGTGCGGCTGCCTGAGACTCGAAATATTTTGCCTGTTGAGTTGTTAACTGTACTATCGCTTCAAATAATCTACCATCCATGGTTAGCTGATTTTGTGGATTGCTAGGATTTCCCCCTCCAGCATTATCATGTTGACCATCGCTGTCCATAACTAGATATGCAAAAAGTTATCAAATAACATCTCAAATGATAGAAGTAAAATGCATGACATGTTTCATGATCATTCTATTTCCTCCCATCCCCACGGACACAAAACAGACACCCTATGGTCCACCACTAGTCTAAACATGGCTAGTCTACAGAATTTACAACCTATGCTCTGATACCAACTGAAACGACCCGCTCTAGGGGATTAGCATAAACTGCCTTAAAGAAAGTTAAGCAACAACTTTAATAAGATTCATTCCATAAACTCAAGGCAAAATAGACTAAATAGATTACATTTGGTTTCCAAAGTAAAATTTACAAGAGCTATACAAAATGAGTTGCATCCACATATGATACGACAACTCTCCAAAAATTGATATCACAAAAAGTGCTACGCCAAAAGGACTATGAGCCAACCCTCGACCCCGCTCCTACAGCCTGCCAGACCAGTAGTGGACCAAAACTCTACTTCAGATACCTGAAAAGATTGTGAGTGTTACTACTTCATTCAAGCGGAAAGCATAAAACAATTACACGAGCAAACATGGATCGAGTAATGCTTCTAATCATATTTAGCAAGAAACAATTCATTTTTCACAAACCATTAAGTAAGCACAATATTTCAAGAAGCCATAGGGTTGCTTCCCTCGCAACCAGGAGTTATGACGGTACCGTGACCCTGTGAACAGGGTACTTCCAACAATTTATACCCTGTTTGTGTACAGCAAACAGACAATTTATACCCTTCTTGTGTACATCAAGAAGAAGACAATTCCAACCACAATACAGCTATGGCATGCTCTTGAATTAAAACCATCTTTCAAGCAACTTGATCCATATCCACAACAGTCAAAAATTTCCAACATTCGCAGAAAAAATATAAGTTGATTTTTAGCAAGCCAACTTCAATGAAATAGCACACTCACCTTAGAGATCCAAAAGACAAAAGCGAAAAGCCTCCTTACTCAACCTTGAGGTGGAGACTCGTCCCCCGATCCTAGAATATAAATGACACTATACTTAGAATATTTCATACCCAACTCATGTTATAATGCAAGTAAAATGATGGATGATGTGTTCAATGAGATTTAATACAAGAATTTCTAAGAATAAGGCTTAGTCCATGACCAACATGTACGCTTCTGACCATATCCATTACATAACCATGAATTGAAGAATGAAACTTGAACCATTGAAAAGTAAACTTCTTCCTCTTCGAAACGACAGGTCATTCATCAAAAACGGAGTTCGGGTAACCTTACTACGGCCTCGCGATTATAACTTAACGTAACATTAAAACTGGTGCAGAGACAGATTTTGGGTAAACTTTAACAGAAAATCTGTTATTGCTCGGGCATAACCACAGCGCACGGATTGCACCGTTGGAAAGCCCTACAAGTCTAGTTTTCAGCAAAGAAAGCGGAATGCGATTTCGAGTCTCGAGCTAGGAGATATGACTGTTTTTCCAACTTGTGTCTGTGCAGTCAGCAATACGAGTTTCACAGCAGCAGTTCGGTGCGTGATTTTTAACATTTTTTCCTCTTTGAAATAAATTCTGAAAATTTTACCCAATCAACTAGACATGCATAACCATCTCCAGTAAAAATTTCAGAAAATTACAAGGTCGGAAAGTTTGTGAGAAAAATTCGTCAAGAACAGGACAGATTCAGTCAAGTTCAAGCCCTAATTAACATACCCATAAGCCACACGAATTTGCTAGGTTAAAATCCATTCTCCTATGTTCTAATTGGGATTAAAACTACAAGAATATGCAGGTATATACAAGTTTGATCAAACCCAAAACATAAATTAGGTGTAATATAGAGTTTACCTTCAATTAGATTTTCCCCAAATTTTTTTCCCTTCTTCTTCCTTCTTCTTCTTCTCCTCTCTCTTTCTCTCTCTCTCTCTACGTTATACAGTAAAAAGAACGGTGGAGGGGTGGAAAAATAGTAGAAAGCTTCTTAAGGAAGATTTAAGGGAAGTTTTATCCCATGAGGTTGGGTGCATGGTTCAAATGAGCCATGTCTCATCCTTACCATTCATTCCACATACCAAGTCAATCTCTTTTAATTAACTTAATTAAACCCTCAAACTTAAATCATGTATCGATAAATAATTAATGAATGATATGCGAATAATAACACAACACGTGTATCAAATAGCATGACCTATGCAACATAAAATTAAATGACATATGCAATGCACGTGCATGCTCGGAACGGGTGTTACATGAATGATGTTGTTGAATTGTGTTTCAGTTGAGCATAGATACGAAACCCACTTTTCTCTCTTTAGAACTTCATTAACGGAACTCCAAGCTTTCTGTTTCTCTATCTTCCTTTCACTATGAAATTTTCAGTGGTGATGGTGGTGTCGTTGTAGAGACCCATAAATTATTCCAATTTTCTTTAATCGTAATATTTGGGAGATTGTATTTTGATAGTGTAATAATGATTGGAGGTGTTGGTAGCAAGCAGAGTTCGATTCGATGTCTGTTGGCAAAAATTTTATTTTTTTTATCCAATCAGTACCGATACTGACTTTTGCCCAATATCGGTACCCGTTGTCCATAAGTTGTGTTATTTGGCATTTTGGGGTTCCAGTACCGGGATTGGGAATCGCCCAGTACCGGTACCCGCTGTGATTTTACTGAAAATTCAGCATGCATTTCAGCCCACTATAAATACCCCCGTTTGTCATTTTTTACACTCAAACCCACGAAATAACCCCTCTCACATACCTCACTCCAATCTCACTCAAATCATCAAGATCCAAGTGTTTTCTACCTCAAACATTCTTGAATCTCGCATTTGGTGATCAAATGATAAGTTTTGTGTTCTTACTCTCATTCCTTGACTTTCAATCACGTTTTTCTCTCTCTACTCTCAATCACTTATTGATCTATGCTTGCTTATCTTATTTTTGGATTATATCTACTCTAGATCTTGTACCAAAGCTTGAGAGGAGCTCGTCTTGGAAGATTTGGGCTTTGACCCACTTGATTCTCTTAAGGTTTTGCTCAAATTCTATTTTAGTAGAAATTTCTCTCTTTCTCTACATGTTATGTGGTGAATTCGTGTGATATTAGTATTTAATTGCTATACATGGTCCGAGTGGAACACCTCATGGCTTGAGGATTGCACATTCATACGAGAAAGTTGTATTCCTTGACTTGATTGTTGTGACCCACGAGTTATTTGTGATATTTTAGTTAATGTTAAAATGTGTGGAACAAATGAATGGTTTCGATGTTGATTGTGATGGTATTGTGTGGTTGTCGTGGTGAAGTTGAAGTATGGAGTTTACTGTAACGCAATGGGTGGAAATACAGAATCGCAAGGGGTAGAGTTTACTGTAACGCAATAGGTGAAAATACAGATTCACAAGGGATGGATATTTGGTGGGAGGATGTGTGTATGTGTTTAAGAGTGCTTTCACACTGATAAATGGTGTTGGAATGTGTTGTTCTTGAATTTGTTATTTAGCTTGATTCACTGTATTCATGCTTATCATCTCATTTACATATAGATTCTGTAGAGACATTCCTACTGGACTAGTGTGCTTCAACTCAATCATTCTTTTTCAGGTTTCAATACTGGATAATAGCTTGCATGCCTCATGTGTTGGGATGTGAAGACATTTAATTTGAAAACTAACTGCATTTAGTTACCCAACCATCTAGTATTAGTCTTCTATTGACAAAGATGAGTTTGAATCCAATTATTCAGAAATTTCTTTTGACTAAATTGTTTGTAATTTAATAACTTATTCGTATTCGTACGTAAGTTTATTTGGGGCCGGAGTGCCAGAGTTGTAAATCTCTAAAACTTGGGAACTTGATTTGTAAATGAACATTTGGGAACTCTTTTGGGTATTAATTATCTTACGCGAGAATGTTTTAATGAAAAGAATTATTTATTTATGTTAAAAATCGATGGCGTGACAGTCGTGGTGTGGGTTCGTGTTCTCCACTTTGGATGGGGAATGAATGGGTATTTATAGGAGTTGGGGTGGAGTGGGGAGCAAGGAGGGAGAGAGAGGGTAGGGTGGTGGGCAAGGAATGGGGCAAGGGGGATGAATGCTCGACATGGGGCAGGGGGGATGGTTCGCTTGGGGAGAAAGAAAGAGAAAAAATGGAGAGAGAGAGAGAGAGCAAAAATTATTTGGAAAAAAGTTATGGTGCATGTGGCACATAATATACACATGGATTTTAAACTATAATAAAATATTTGTAACTAATTTACTAAAAATAATTATACCGGAATAAAATTTGTAAATCTTAAAAAAAAATTTGGGTCGAAAACCTGAGTTACAGTGAGAATTGAGAGCACAAGCGCAACGTTACGGCCGAAGAATGAATGTTGTACCGTCGTCGTACGGTGGGCACAGTGACATTGTCCCTCAGATGTGATGACCGATGCTAAAGCCTTGTTTGGCAGCCAACCCACTAAAATTGATTCCAAGTACTGTCTCAGCTCTGGATTAAGTATGGAATAAATGACACCACTACCAAAATTGCGTTCGATGCTGATTTTAGTGTATTCTTAGAGTATATATAGAAAAGCATATGACCCCATCAATCACCAAAAGTTCCTATTTTACTCTTTAAAGGAGAAAACAATTGCATAATACATTAATATGAATGGGCTAGCTGTTGGGGCCAATTGGTGAGTCTCATCTCAAGATAAACAATGTGCCACGCCCATATTATTTTGACAAAAACGTTTTTTTTTTTTTTTTGATATTTACAAAACTAAGCAAAAAAATGTATTTCTCATCACGTGTTGTTCCATGGGGATACAAAAGTGGTATACTTCAAATGTTTTGATAGTACCCTGTAATCCCTTAAATATCAAGGAAAAAATATAACATTTTCAACCGCAAAATTACTAATGTACCTTCCCCTAGTTATTTTTACATTTCAATCATTTTCACACCATATACTCACTTTCATTTTCACACAACAAGAACATGACAACGGGGCTTTTTTGCAAAATGAGGGTATTTAATATCGTTTCCTTTAAAATCAACTTTTGGTGATCAGGGCCTCCTGGAATATAGGGCATTGTTTGGTTTTAAGTTTCGTATTTGGAACTTCTTAGGCCCCGTTCTAGAACGGGTTTTAACTAAGTATTTTTTAATAATGCAATTTCAAACTTAAAAATAATGGGCTTAATAAAATCTAAAAATATGCAATATATATATTGTTTGAACGGTGCAAAAAAAATCAAAAACATATTCTTCATTTACATTATTTTAAAGTTTTAAAATGTAAAATAAATACTTATCTTTTAAAAATATATTTTGGAACGGAGCCTTAGTATTATCAACTTTTGCGAGTTCAATTTATAGGACTGCATGTATCCTAACGTTAAACAGACTCCCTCAGACCTACGATAAAATTTAGTTATTTTAGAATTAATT
Organism: Rhododendron simsii; assembly: GCA_014282245.1. NCBI lineage: Eukaryota > Viridiplantae > Streptophyta > Magnoliopsida > Ericales > Ericaceae > Rhododendron > Rhododendron simsii. Next base: position 38,472,874 of record CM024955.1, read on the forward strand.
AATTTGTGCGTAAGCTGAAGTATTAAAACATTATGGCCCTCTGGCTTTTGTGGCTATAAATATCACTTGAACAAATCCCATCTTTGTCTTCTCAATCTATTCCATTCTCTCTCTCTCTCTCTATAAATATCACTTGAACAAATCCCATCTTTGTCTTCTCAATCTATTCCATTCTCTCTCTCTCTCTCTCTCTCTCTCTCTCTCTCTCTCTCTCTCTCGTGAAACCATTCCCTTTTCCTCTAAAACTTCAGCTGAAAATGATAAGCGGAGATGCTCCTCTCGCACCAACACCGGCGCCGGCGCAACGGTCACCGTGGCACTCTCCAGTACCGTACCTCTTTGGTGGTCTTGCGGCGATGCTGGGTCTCATCGCGTTCGCACTCTTAATCCTCGCATGCTCTTACTGGAAGCTCTCTGGTCACGTCAACGCTGACGACGACAACAACAACTCCGCTGAAAGAGACGTCGAGCTCGGGGAAGCCGATGCCGACGAGAAGAGAAAACTGCCCCCGGTGTTTGAAGAGAAAATCCTGGTGATTATGGCCGGACAAGTGAAGCCCACGTTTTTGGCCACACCCGTTTCTAGCAGAAACTCCTCTTTCGGGAGTGTTAGTTCAGGTACTGGTGAGAAGGCTGATATATTGGACGGTTCTGATCGGACGGATGAGAAGAGGAAAGACGGGAGGGGAGATCAGGTACAGGTAGGGAACATGGTAATCCATGAGGCCGAGGAGCAGGTCCCTTGATTTGTTTGATCATTGATTCAGGATTGGTTTTTTTTTTTTTTTTGGACGGCCAAAATTCACTCAGGATTGTTGCTTGGTCAGGAGTTTTTGTAGCAGTTGCCTTTCTTGTGGTGTTTCTTTTTTGGAAATTTTGGAAATGTAAGTATCTTTTGGAAAAGATGAAATGGAACAGTTGAGCTGTCTTTTGCACAATTATTTTTTTTGTAATTCTTTTTTTTATTACTATCTTAGAAAATTAATAAATAAACACAACTGGATATACAATATACAAGAAGAATGACAAAATATTCCACACAAAAAGAGATGGAAGTAGCATTTAGACATGAAGAAGAGCAAGCTAGGATTTTTTTAAAATGATTTTTATACATAATTTTATTTCTTCTACTTTCGAAGAACATTTGTTTTGAGAAATAGAGCCATCCAATAAATTTTTACCCCTACGAATTAATGTATTTATATTAGGCTAATTTATAGTATATAATTTTGAGTGTGGTTATTATATCCAATCATTAAAATAAATTCGAAACATGCATGGCAACTGGCAAGATACAGTTTGAGGCTATGCGGCAACCTGAAACATATATAGTAGTAGCAAAATACATTTAACTGGGTGACAGCTCGACGAAGATTTGTTGTGTAATTGTGTTGGAGTTATTGAATTGAATGCCAGCTTCTGGATTAACCCAGGTTTGTTTAAACTTGATGACACCTGTTTCTCGATCATGGGTCCAACGCGTGAAACTTTTTAATTGGGTAAGATGACGGTGAAAAGTGATTGTGTTTGGGCCAATTTATGCACAATGACTACTTTTTAGAGTTTGATCCTACCGGATCTGGGGACATTGTATATAGTACACCTTTACACTACATGGCTGACATACAGTATCCCGACCATCTATCTCATTGTAGTAGGCCGGACTTAGTGTCTCGTACCCCTGTTCAACGAATGCGGACCGAGGCCACGGCAAGGGGTGGCCGTGTCCTCAACGCCCAGGTTCGGCAATAATCAGAGCTGGGAACGGCCCCTCACCTATCCGACGGCTCGGCCAAAGGAGAAAAATCCTCTGGTTCGGCTACCGTCAATATTACTCACCCCGAGAGTGCCGTCCTCCTTTGAGTCACCTACCCTTAGGCTCGGCCGAGGGTGAAGCTCGGCTAAATGCGGTACCACGTGCCACCCTACGCGCTGAAGCCATTATGCCAAGAGATAATGATGGGCGCACATGGGAGTGTCAGCTCACACAAAAAACAGTTATCAGATCTTATCGGCGACGTCACAACAACGTCAGCCAACCCGTGTAAGGCACATGCCTGTATTTGGAGAGTAAGTCAAGCGGACTCTAAAAATACCAAGCGAAACAGCCCTAGAGACGTACATGCTACTCAATCCCTAAAACCCTAGTCTCTTGCTTTGCTCTCTGCACATTCTCATCCTCTTGCCAGAGGGCCTTGTCGGGTAACTCCCGCCAGGTCTTAATCGTGCGTTCACTGTGCAGGCTAAGGTAAGACGGCTAGGAAACACTTGAACCAATCGAAGAGGAGCTCAAACCAAGGATCAACGGGCCACACACTCATCAATCAATGATCCGGATTTAAAAAAGACTATTTCAAGAAAGTCTTTTTTAAATTCAGACAATTTAAAACACTTTTGGACAACTATGATAATATCCTACAACCCTGTAATGCAACCCTCCACTACAAAAGGCCACCGATTCCAATTTCACTGCTCACTTGCTTGGAGCCAAATTAAAGTCAGAGCAAAGCTCTGCATGGGCTGGTCCAGAAAGAATTGATAGCACTTTAGAGGTTTCAAACTTGAAAACTTAGTAGGGAACGAACCCCAACTCTCAAGTCTTGACAACTAGGTCAATCCCTTTGGATTGTAAAAAGTGATTTGTGTTGTGAATATAGGCCCATGTCGGATCTAACGAAATGAATATGTGACCAGAATACAAATATCATGTGGAGCTACGTACTTCTTGGCTGTTTGAACAACAGTTATCACATGGAATTGCATGTTTATTGGACAGCTAATTTTGATTAATCTGAGAACAGTAGAGTACATTATATGTTATTAATTTGCTAATAATAGATTCTAGTAATGGTAGAACTTATTCTATGAATCAAATACTACTACTTATTCCTTTACTGAAAGCATGCTTGATATCTTCACTTTTCGTCCTATATATGAGAGATTCATTGATTCTATATCTATCCAAAATTTGGATGCCTTAGAGATGACGACGTAGGAGTGTTATTGCGCCAATTCAAATCTTGATTTGATTAGATTCTGACTCTCGATGCACATGATCTCTTGATACTCAATTAACCCCCACTAGCACTAGCTAGCTAGTGTGAAGTGGATGGGTGCTTGGCGTCATCAAATTTTGGGGAACAAAATTGTCCCAACCTACCACAACTTGTCGCAAAGAGATTCAGCAACCATTATCTGATCTGTTTAGATCGAGCTAGTCATCATCAGCATTTGCCTGATTTAATTCACTTGCACATTGTGAACAAGGGAAGAGTTACAGTAGCAGAATTGTTGAAAGATTTTCAAGAATGGGTTTTGAATATCTTTGTGTATTAGGAAAGTATTTGGGTTAATCTCTGTTTGTGCAGGCGATCGAGGATTAACTCACGGTCTAAGCTGGGGCTTCATTGTACATTGAGACACGATTTGCTGGTGACTTGTATATAGAACGTGTCTTATACCCTTAATTAGCGGCTCCAACGATTTTTGTATTAGTCTTTCTTTCTACCCCTTTTTCATAAACAATACTTAAATGTTTTCGTGGTTGGATTCTAACAACTTTTGGTACCTTAAAAAATCTATTTATGATATATAATAGGTCTTGATATGATTTAAAATGGGTAATATACGAGCATTTTACTGAAATGAATTGATTTTTGAACAACTGAAGATAAAATATTCACATCTTTTACTTTACAAATAATTTTTGATCCAAACTACTTAGGTTAGAAAGTAACTTGAACAAGCCTCCTAATGGTTCGAACCACGCGTAAATCGGAGTTCGGGAGCATTCGGGATAAGTTGGCAAAGTTCGAGCCGTTGTGCTGGTTTATTGCGCCTCAGGCGCAAGTTTATGCGCCCCAGGCGCATTTCAAAGCTCCCAGGCGCATCCTCAAAGCTACAAAACAGGTCAAATTTCAAGGGCTTGTTCCGGACACTCCCGAACTCCATTTTACACATGATTTGGACCATTAAAAATCTTGTTAAATGTACTTTCTAACCCGAGTTGTTTACATAAAAAAATCAATGTACATCAAAAGATGTGACCATGTTACTCTCAGTGAATCAAAAAACTATTCATTTTGGCAAAACACTCGCATCTCTCTCATTTTAAATCAAATCATGACCAATTATATAATGATAAAAACGGTTATCAAAGTACTAAAAAAGTTATGAACACGCACAACGAAAATAATAATGTTTAGCTTATGAAAAGTTGGTCAAAAGGTGGCCGATTGTTTAGATGGAGGTGTTGGTTTGGATGTAGTGATGAATCTTAACCTTGTGATTATTAAAATACTTAATTCCTCTACACACTGTTAATTGAACATCGAAGCGAATTGGTGGGGGCTAATAACGTCTTGAGGAAATCGATTACATGCCTTGGAAGTCATTTCTTGGAAAACCAAGAAGTTGTCGTAGATAGTAAAAGAGAACTTCAGTACACACTAGCAATATACCCACACAGAGTGAGAGAGATGCGGCAGACAGAGAATGCACTTCCACAGTACTAGAACGACCTTTTTTGATTTTAAAATAGAGGCATCCACTAATGAAGTTTGGAACAATAAGCACAGTGTTCTGCTTACTACTACTTTTTAGATAGGCTGTATATGCCAACAAAACTGGTGTAGATGCCTCCGATGATCATGAAGCGCATTATGTTTGAATGGTGTCATATCGAAGTTCAACGAGGATTTAGCAGCCCATTTCACTTTAACCAGTTAACTTGAGCCCAAAAATTATTAGCCCAATTTACTCAAGTCCATCGTGAACTGCGGACTTAAATTGCACACTTCTTTTCTTCATAGGTTGAAAATCAACTGAAACAAGCGATCCATAACGATGTTTTGCATACAGAGTGGGGTGGAGAAGAGGCCCACAATGAGGGAAGTGGTTGAGCTATTGAGAGGGACTGATGCATGCCAAACTCCATTACTCAACGTAGGGAAAATGAGAATTGGAAGTATTAAAGACGGAGAGGACTTTTATGGCCTTAGACCAGGCCAGTGATGATGAAGATGGTTCTGCTTATGATGAAAAGTAGTGCTTTTGGGGTTTTGATCCCACATATTCCATTGGTATGCTTACTCTGCAATCATGAAAGACCCCTTGTGAAGGACATGGAGATACTTGAAGAATTTCCAAACATGTGTGCTAGAAAGAGATCGAGTGGTGGTTGCCGTTTACTTTGGCATACCGTTGATTTGAAAATGCAACCAAGGGGTACTTGAGGGAATCGTTACGTTTGGATTTTAGAAACGGAAGTATGTGAAGACAATGTGATAAGCATACCGGCTGTACTTCTTGTTTAGACTTTTGAGCAAGTGTTTTTCAGTGTAAAAGGAAAGGAGTTGCGAACCAGATATGAACTGATATGTTTAGCAAGCTGATCGATAACCAAGTATTTTCACTCCTAGAGATCAAAAACGTATATGTACGGAGGATACGTAAAACCTTTTGTAAAAGTTATCAAACAGTGAATTTGGTATGGATAATGCAAAAGCAAGGTTTATAAACATCAGTTACATCATATATGAGTTGTACAAAACGCAGGGTTCTCAACTAATACCACCACGTTCCCTTTTATTTATTTACAGGGAGTAAGAGAACTATTCCCAGATGATTGAGCGCACAAAGTGCTTAGTTTGAGATCTCTTTTTTTCCTTAATGGAATCTCTATAAGTTGAGAAGACGGAGGCTCTCCTTGCTGCCCACGAGGGACAAAACAGTGGCAGCAATATGTTTGGAAGTGAGTCCAGCCTCTTCAATCTGGTCTCCATGTGCTCCATGGTCTATGTATCTGTCTGGAAGAACCATAGCTCTCCACTGCACCATCAAAATGATCCCATCTATCAGTTATTTCGTAACTATGCCCCATTTAGATTGGGTGGTATGGAGAAAAAAGAAAAGAGAAAGATCATCTTTCTCCTCCCAAATCACCTGTTTGGAAAGTTTCATAGAAGAAAAATATAGGGAAATGGATAATAAATAAAAAAAAACCAACAAATTGATATTGATGCTCTCAAAGAATGGAGACAGTTAGAGATGAAGGATAAGGAGTAAGAAGATGATCTTTTCTCCTGACTTCTCATCTAAATTGCCTCCAAGGAGAAAAGACATAACCTCTCTTTCTTTCTTTTATCTCCTGGTTTTCCAAAACACAAATTCATGGAAAGGAGGGGTAGAAAAGGAAATAGGTGAATAAAATAAGCTAATATACATTTTGCTTTCACTATAACACTCTCGTTTCCTTTCTCTCCAAATCCTAGTAGAAACCAAGATCCAAACAGAGCATAAGTCCTCCATGAAAATTTTGCATATGGGAATGAGGTGAACTAGGAAGAGAATGATTATTACCTTGAGATTTCCATCAAGCAATCCGTTCAACCCCATGTAATGGGAGACATGAGAGCTGAAACCTCCAATGGATCCTTCTTCCACAGTGATAAGAACCTCATGCTCTAGAGCTAGTTGTCTTATCAAATTCCCATCAAGAGGCTTGCAAAATCTCGCATCGGCCACAGTTATTGAAATGTCAACCGCTTGAAGCAGCTGTGCGGCTGCTAGACAGTTTTGGACTATTGTTCCGTAGCCCAAAATGGCCACCCTGCTTCCCTGTCTTACCACTCTTCCCCTTCCAACCTTTTTTTTAAACAAATCACAGTTAGCAAAACTGAATTAAGAATATGGATTCGTCAGTAATTTAAAAAGAGTTCATACATGTATAGATATGTAAAATTGTACACCTATAAGTAATAAACATACATGTACCAAGACATCTAAAGGTAAACTATGCTTTCCATGCGGAAAGAAATAGGGACTCTCACATTGGCCCTAGAACGTAAACATTTCACTAATGTTGTCCTTGTACTATTAGATTTTGTCAACCAGTCTAGTTAGTAGGTAATTGCAGCGAGTCTTCCTACAAAAAAAAAAGGGCCATGTGGCACTGATAGAAGGGCCAAACTGAAAAAAAAAATGAGGAAAATGAAAAAAAAAATGGCTCTTACAAGCTACCGACAACGTTCTAAGAGATGTTTCATGAATATTAGTCTGTAAATCAGCTATAATCAACGTACCTCCAAAGGGATGCCTTTGTTGTTCAGTGGAAGAATGGAGCCAATGCCGTTGCCTCTCGGGTACCTAAAGCAGCTAGGCCTATCATCAATGGCTGCAGCAGTGGCCACCATGTGCATGAGTTCAGCCTCACAAGAAGGAGCCATCACCACCATGTTTGGTAAACAAGCCATGAAAGTGGTGTCAAAAGCTCCGCAATGGGTGGGACCATCTGCACCAACAAGGCCGGCCCTGTCCATAGCAAATCTCACTGGGAGCTTTTGAAGATCCACATCATGAACTACCTGCATCATCATCAATAAGACCGTAATCATCAGCAACTACTTCAAGTATACAATCAATTTGTTTCTCTCAAAATCAATGTTTACGCACATAAATTTGCAGTTATAGAAGTATAGTAACAATGGCTTCTAAAATGAGTGCGTCGGAATAAATAGAATTAAGAGTGCAAATTAACTGAACCTTCATATCCAAGAATAGTGTTATTCACCTGATCGTAACCTCTCTGTAGAAAAGAAGAGTAAATGGCACAAAAGGGCTTGAGACCTTCAGTGGCTAGACCAGCAGCAAAGGTCACAGCATGTTGTTCTGCAATTCCAACATCAAAACATCTATCCGGGAAGTGTTTCTGAAACAGATTCAGCCCAGTTCCTCCACCCATTGCAGCATGAATAGCTACTACCTTGTCATCACTCTCTGCCTCTGCAATTAAGGACTCCGCAAAGTACTGAGTGTATGAAAGGGTCTTTGGTTTGGCCTTGAATTGCTTCCCTGACTTTGGATCGAACTTCACCACTCCTATAAAGTACAAAACAACCCACTTAGCCAAATGCTCCAAAAATGAATACATTGTATGCTTAGAAGTTGTTGATGTACAAGAAGAAGTGGCAGTACAATGTTTTTAGCACATTTTTCTTTTTATTGGCGTTTTTAGAACAATTCTTTACCAGGATCAAAGCATAACTCTTCAACTAGCATGTAATCGTTCAAATTTGATAGCTTCAGTAAATAATGAATCTAAGCACTACCCAGATGTTGTTCCCAAAAATTAAGCAGACAAAATTCAGTACTTTTGCTATTCTTAGTAAGCTTGTAAGCCCAGGGCAAAGTCAATTCTTGATCACTGTCCTATTTTGTTGTGGATAGAAGGTCCTTTCTTATGAATTCAACTCCATTTCGTCTACTATAACAGCAACTAGTTCTTGTTTAATACTCCATTCCAAAGTATTGGTTGTCCAATGAATATAAGTATAATCATATGCATATAGAGTTTCGCACCATGCATTTTATCAGCTGCAACTTCAGCAGGAGCATATCCCTTTCCCTTCTCTGTTACAATGTGGATGAGAACTGGACCAGGGGCAGGCGTGGCCTTGACCTTCTTCAAGATATGAACTAGGTCTTCCACATTATGGCCATCCACAGGGCCAATATAGTACAATCCAAGTTCCTCAAATAAACAACCCTCAGATCCAGCAACCATCCCTCGCATGAACGAATCCACTTTGGCCGCGATTTCGTGTGTCTGGCTTCCCATCTGCTTGGTGATGCCCTACCAAATGATCACAGATAGGTTAGCTTCTTGTAGCAGAAAAGTGGAGAAGATAAGGGCACAAAGTAAATGCATTGTAGGCAGTAAGGTGCCTTTGGGCTAAATTTTATGCATCTTTTTGCCAAGGTCTTTCCAGTTGTCGAAGGGGTGACCTATAAACGGTTCCATTTGTTTTATTTGGCCATTTCATTTTAGACCTAAATCCATCCATTCTAAACCTCAACACCAACTTTTTGGGCAAAAAAATGATTAGGCAAACAGACTACTTCACATATCCGGCAAAAAAAAAGGGGCAAAGTCCACTTTCACCCCCTGTGATTATCACCATGTGCGGATACCCCCCTCATGGGGTCATGCTTCAAAATTGACTACATAACCTACTTGGGGCTGTTCTATGGTGTGGTACACGGAAAGTGTTGTATTGGTTTTCTATAATACCCGTTTGCTAAACATGTTTTTTTTTTTTTAATCTTTCTGAAAATGAAAGCAGAAATCAGAAAAAGGTCTGCATACAAGCAAGTGTAAGGTTAGAGAGGGAGAAAAAAAAATTACTTTTGCAGCTTCGCGTAGTTGACGGATCTTTGTACTCGACTGCAGTCTGGTGAGGGTCTTGCTTAGAGCTCCAACGGGAGGGGCAGGGCCGTCAACGGTGGCTGTGGGCAGAGAAACCTGGGCGTTATCATTCAATATGATAATGAGGTTGCTGTCAAGGTATCCTGCATTGTTCATGGCCTCGTATGCTTGTCCTGCCGTCATCGCTCCGTCGCCTATCACCGAGATTACATGGTTGTTCTTCCCTAACAAGTCCCTTCCCACCGCCATCCCTGCGACATGTAAAACATAAATTATCCGAAAATGAAAAGGAAATGTACAGAATCCCTAGCAAATGAAAAACAAATGAGAGAGTTCATGGATTACCCCAATTGTTATACTGACACTATAATTTTGCTATTTTATTCTTGAATGTTGATGTATACTGATGATTTATTCACAGTTACTCTTTATCTAGTCAAAATTCAGGATGAAACTCTGTATTGTTTTTGGGAAAATATCTAATTTAGAAGATGATTTTCTATTTCTTTTATTAGCATTTTCGTATAACTTTTTCTTTGGTTATTAAATCAAAATATTGGTCATAAGTTTTTGATCCCGCTGTTCATTCAAAATTCCTAGCTCCGCCCTCGGTAGTAACATACCTAAGCCAGCAGAAATGCTAGTAGAACTGTGGCCAGCTCCAAAAGCATCATGTACACTCTCCTCCCTCTTTGGGAAACCTGCTAGCCCACACGTTTGTCGCATGGTGTGCATTCTTGATCTCCTACCAGTCAATATCTTATGTGGGTATGTCTGCAATTTAAATTAAAAAAACACCTTTATTGACCATCAAAAGAACACATGAACCAACCATGATCCTTGTTATCTGCAAACAAATGTAACGTATAGGAGTAGTGTAAATTAAGCACCTGATGTCCAACATCCCATATGATTTTGTCTTCAGGTGTGTTGAATACATGGTGAAGTGCAACAGTTAGCTCGGCTACTCCTAGGCTTGAACTCAGGTGACCTCCGGTCTTCGACACCGTATACACTATGTCTTCTCGGAGTTCATCTGCCAACTTCCCAAGTTCCTGAAACCAAAATAATATTAAAAAAACAAAAACAAAATCAACGTTATTAGTATACTAAGAATATTAGATTGTTAATTAACCCCCAACTCATCTAAAAATTTAAGCTGTTGATTTGCTAGATCAACTGCTGAGAAGGGGTTGGACAGGCCCCTTTCCGGAAGAGGGTCGGACAGGGGATCTCGTGCCTTCAGTAATTCATACGTGCATGCTACTATTAAAGGTACCTGAAGGGAGAGATTCTTCATGTGAATAGGGTAGTTAATGGTGTCTAAGATTGGAGTGAATGGCTTCTCTCCGGAGAAATTCAGGGCTTTTACGAAATGTCTATTCTCCTCTTGGGCTTGCTGGATCACTTCGTTTCTGAGGATGTTGTTGTCAATTGCATGATTTTTGTCCCAACTTGCTGTCGCCTGACAAAACTGTTGTGTAGACACAATTTATATTAATAGAGATGGAAAACCATGCACACACCAAGTTTTAGCTATATTTATTGATTCTGAGGTTTCTTAGAGGTGTCCCAATATAAATATTTGCTCCCAATGGAATATCCTTCAATAAAGTAGCTAGCCTATTAGTTGGTAGTATAAATGAACGATTTGTGACAACTCTAAACACTCCCCTCGCGTAACAAATTAATACAATCTTCCAAATTTTCATTCAGGATCCTGAATTTCGAATGAAACTTTGAAGATCAACTACTTATACATATTTAATTAAGTTGACGAAGACTTAATCCACGCAAGATGTACAGAGAGCACCTTCATTGACAGATATCAGATGCTACTAGTACCTTTTGTCTTCGTTTTTTTGGGGGGTCAAATTAATGTATGATTAATTTTGTACTCACATTTTGAACATGAGAGAAGAGAGAGAGGTTGAATACCTTTTGCTTCTTGGTTACAAGAGACCTACTAATGGTCGCGCTTAAAGGATTCAAAGAAGAATACCCATCTTGAGAATGGAGCAATGAGAGGAAACTGCTTTTCAGAACTACAGAAGAAGCCATTCTCTCTCTCTCTCTCTCTCTCTCTCTCTCTCTCTCTCTCTCTCCTGCGACGAAGAAGAAGTAGCAGAAGTGGCTTTTCAGTGATGGATGAAGTAGAAGGAGAAGTGGTTCTGTGAGAAAGAGTGTTTGCAATTGCAATGCTTTTTATAGAGCAAATTACTTTTGAAAACAGTACCACTCTCCTTCTAACCAAGAAGTTGGATCAGTGTCTTATTAATTGACTGACACGTGGAATATTTGTTGACCCAAGACCACTAGCTTTGGTTTTACTAGGTAACAACTGCATATAAGAATTATGTGCCTTGCCTAGGATTGTATATTGGATCATGCTGGGCTGATACATAGATAAATAATGATATCGAAAGTCTAAAATCCCGAATACGGCATGTAATATTAGCCCTTATTTAAGACTCGGGAAATTTATATAAATAGTCCTCCTAGTTTTACCTGAATTTCATTTTCGTCCTCCAAGTATCAATTGCGACTTTTTTGACATTTAAGTTTCGTTTTCGTACCAAGTTGGTCCAATTGATAACGTTTGTCAGTCAAACTGGACGGAAAAAATCAGATTAAGGGCATTCATTATCAATTGAACCAACTTAGTACGAACTGCAATGTCCAAACTGCTATCAATCTGATTTTTTCTGTCCAGTTTGGCTGACAAAAGTTATCAATTGAACGAATTTGGTACAAAAATCAAACTTGAAGATCAAAAGAATTGTAATTGATACTTGAGGGACGAAAATGAGACTCGGATAAAACTATATAAATTTCCCTAAAAACTCTGATGCCTTACGATCCTTTTGATTTTCAAAAGTCAACTAAAGCTTTGAAAAGAAAGTCATTATAGTCATGCATACAATTGGTATTATAAACAAGGAAATGCGCCTTGTAATCCGTTATGGGCGCCGATTTCAATTTCGTATCGTTGTGTTTAATCATCAATTTTTTGCTGGTCATAACTTCTTCATCCAAAATCGAAAATATGCAAATTATATATCGATTTCGAGGTATTGAAGTCAGCTTTCTAATGACACTAAAATCACATCACGATTCAAAGTACATAGAAAGTTATGATCAAAAGAGTAAGGACTGCAGACAGAAAAACCGTTTTGATCATAACTTTCTGTGTGCTATGAATCATGATGTGATTTTGGTGTCATTAGAAAGCTAATTTCAAGACCTCGAAATCAATATATAATTTGTATATTTTCGATTTTGGAGGAAAAAGTTGTGACCGTTTGAATTTCCGTTAGCTTGAGGGGGTTAAGTGCTAAAAAAAAGTTAAAGGAGAATAAGTGTACGCGACGCATAGTTAGAGGGGGTAACTATAATTTTCCCAAACCAAAATATTGATCGGACGCGAGTTCGATTTCTCCAACAACTTTCTACTGTAGTTTGTGTAATGTAAAACGTGTGTTGTGACAGAGTAAAATTACAATAAATCTAAGGATACATACATTTTTACACATATTTTGCACATATATTTTTATGGGGCCCACCTCGGGTCCCACTAATATGATCCGAATCGTTCATTATTTTTAAAATAATGTTTTAAGAGTTTCTATAAAAAATCAACTCGATAGAATATCGGTTAGGGCTTTTTGAGAAATTGCAGGGCGAAACAGTCTGATTCACCCTGTGATTCCTGAAAAAGCCATTACCAATATCCTATCGAGTTGATTTTTACAGAAACTCTTAAAACATTATTTTAAAAATAATGAACGATTTGGATCATATTAGTGGGACCCGAGATGAGCCCCATAAAAATATATGTGTAAAATATGTGTAAAAATATATGTGCAAGTAGCATGATTAGTAAAATTATTCACGTACGGTGTGACATATATATATATGTCCGGATGCGCCAATTTTTCCACGAGATTACTGTCCCTTTCGTACGTTGGAAGGAAACGTAAAAACTTAGAATCACGTTGTACTATGAATTTCCCACCACACAAACAAAAAATGAGGAAATCATGTTTTTTTTAATGGTTTGGATTTTTGTTAACGGTCTTGCTATTGTCAGTCCATTGGGCTGACGATAAGCACACTAGAAGACAAGAAAAACATGTATTTCTGTGTACTTTTTATATCCTTTAATACACATCCACACACTCACTATTGTCAGCCCAGTGGGTTGATTTTAGAATTTTCCTTTTGCCTAATGCTGTCCCTGTTTCCTGAAAGAAAACCTTTCAAACAAATGAGAAAACTATTGGGTTTCGCCCAAGTGATAATGCTTTGAAAAAGGAAAAGAAAAGGAACCCAAAGAATTTGACAAAGGGTGGATTTAGATTAAAAAGTAGGGTGTGATTTTTTTTCGTCTTTATTCAAAGAAATTTACATTTGTTAGTTTTGTGTCAAATTTTTGTGACTTTTTGGTTCATCTCGACGAGAGTAACTGAAAAAGTAAAAGAAGTTTGATCGAAATTCATAATTTTTTTAAAAAATATTTTGACTTATTTTTGTCTTTTTAAAAATTATGGGTTCCGATAAAAGATTATACTTTTTGACTTATTTTTGTTTTTTTTAAAAAAATTTTGGGATCCGATAAAACTTCTTTTACTTTTTCAGTTCTTTTTATCGAGACGAATCAATAAGTCACAAAAATTTGATTCAAAACTAACAAATACAAAAAAAATTAAATAAAAACGAAAAAAAAAAGCCACTCCCTACTTTACCCACCCTAAAGAAAACCTATCTACACAAATAGTGCCGCCAGAAGAACTGAGGCAAACAATGTTGATAGGTTTATGACGTTGGACATATAAACTCCAATGTTTGACTTCTCGCCATATCTTAAAAACCTACGACATATAATTGCCCGCACGGCGCAATATTTTATAATCATAGTTTAAATGAAGTATTAAATTTCACTTTTCTGAAGTTTTTTTTTTGATATAACGGTTGTTTTTAATGTCATCTCACATGAGGTGAATCCAGAATATGCGTATGGTCCCACTTCATGATAGAGGAGCGTTACAAATAACTATGAATTAAAAAAAATTCCTTCTCCTAACAAAATCTACTTTCAAAAATTTTCATTTTAAGAATAAACTTCAAACGTGGTCTATCTAGCCAAGTTTTTAAAATAGTGTAACACAATAAATGTTATCAAATCTGTATAATTCTGTTAGTTGCATTTAGAGATAGCATAAGAGATATTAAGAATGTATAATTATACGGGATTCCAACTCAAATTCAATTTTCTTAATGTCTACTCATTCAAAAGTGACACCCCTATCGCACTTGTTTTTTTAACTGACCTAGAAAAATAGAAAAACAAAATAATTTCAAGATGACATATAACCAAGTAAGGAGTAGAGTTTGAAACTTTGTTTACCCAAAAGACTCCAACAAAAAACCTACAATATTTTATTCCAGACAGATCATGAAATTTCAGATCAACTAAATCAATAGCTCAAGTTATATTAAATGACAACTTTGTTCTCTTACCTAGTAGTTAAAAAAAAGAAAAAGAATCTGCTGCGAAGAATTACTATTGGCCGTAAAAAATTACTCCTGACCGCGGAGAGTTACCGCAATGAATTACTCGTGGCCGCGATGAATTACTTCTGATCGCAAAGAATTACATTAGCCTCAAAGAATTACTCCTGGACGTGAAGAATTACTCATGGTCGCAAAGAATTACTTCTGGCCGCCAAGAATGACTCATGGCCTCGTAATTTTTTGCGGCTAAGAGTAACTCTTGGTGGCAAAAAGTAAATCTCTGCGGTCAAGAGTAATTCTTGGCTGCCAAGAGTAATTCTTTGTGGCCAAGAGTAATTTTTCGCGGCCAAGAGTAATTCTTTGTGAAATTCTAATCTCAGCCATTGGCGGCTTCAACGGTTGAGATTGAATTTCTTTTTCTGTGTTCTCGAAACGCTCACATATATCTCTTCAAATTAGTACAAAATCTGAAAATTTTTGGTATTCTTCTTACTTTTTTTGAAAAATCACAGAGACATTAATGTACATTTGTTATAAGTAAATAAACTCACACAGCACCTGTGTAATATGTGCAAAAAGTGTGAGCACTTTACTGAAAGAAGGAGAATAAGTCTAAACCATTAGATCAAAATAATCATCCATTGCAATAACTTGTCTTTTGTTAAGTATGAATGACCCTACACCCTTGTGTTATGTATTATACAAAATTAATTTGAACAAGAAATTAACTTCAATGCGAAAATACAAGCACATATATATTTTCACTGGCTTTCAACTTTCAACCCGAAGGCGAAGATGACTGTCCCTTTCGTACGATGGAAGGAGACGTAAAAAGTTAAGAATCACGTTGTAGTTTGTACAATGAGTTTTGCGGCTTTTGCCTTCTCTATTGGAAGAGATAATTTTCCACCACACAAAAAAATGAGGAAATCATGTTTTTTTTTTAATGGTTTGGATTTTTGTTACTGCTTTCCCTGTCCCTGTCCCTGTCCCTGTTTCCTGAAAGAAAATCATTCAAACAAATGAGAAAATTATTGGGTTTCGCCCATGTGATAATGCTTTGAAAAAGGAAAAGAGAAGGAACCCAAAGAATTTGACAAAGGGTGGATTTATTAGATTGAAAAGTAGGGTGTGACTTTTTTTCGTTTTTATTTAAAGAAATTTGCATTTGTCAGTTTTGTATTAAACTTTTGTAATGTATTGGTTCGTCTCGACGAGAGTAATTAAAAAAGTAAAAGAAGTTTGATCGAAACTCATGATTTTTTTTTAAAAAATATTTTGACTTATTTTCGTCTTTTTAAAAAAATTATGGGTTCCGATCAAAGATTTATATTTTTTGACTTATTTTTGTCTTTTTAAAAAAAATTATGGGATCTGATAAAACTTCTTTTACTTTTTCGGTTCCTTTCATCGAGACGAATCAATAAGTCACAAAAATTTGATGCAAAACTAACAAATGTAAAAAAAATTAAATAAAAATGAAAAAAAAAAAAGTCACTCCCTACTTTACCCACCCTGAAGAAAACCTATCTACACAAATAGTTCCACAAGAAGAACTGAAGGCAAACAATTTTGATAGGGTTATGACGTTGGACATATAAAACTCCAATGTTTGACTTGTCACCATATCTTAAAAAACCTACGACATATAAGGGGGTGTTTAGAAGTTTCATTTTCACATTTGCTGTTTCTCCTTTTTCTATTTTGGCTGTTTGGCTAGGAAACAGAAAACTCATTATCCGAGAATGGATTTTCAAATTTGAAGAAATGAGAAGAGAAGTGAGAAAGAGGGGAAGAGGAGTTTTTCCCATTCTCGGAGAGCAGCCACACCAAAAGACCCTCATACCCTCTCTGGTTGTCAATAATTCCCCAAACCCCCCTCACATGTGAACGTTCTCACTCCACAGTCTGATACTCATCTTCCACAAATCCTTCAATTCATTGAGGAGCCGGCGCCGAAAAATTGGACTTGAGCGGTGCAAATTGCTGCGCCGGAGATGGCCTCTTTCCGGTCACCGTACAACTGGGTCATACGTATCCGGTGAAGGGATTGGGTGCTGCATGCGTGAAAAGAGTGTTGGTGGCCATTCTTCATTCTTCCTGTCGAAGAGGATAGAATCGATAGATACAAAAAGAGGATAGAATCGATAGATAAGGTTTTTGTTATGTGGGGTAGTTATATGCTGCTTTAATTTCACAATAAAACTTTAAAAAAATTGATTAGAACATTATTCATACACATTACACACATAAATAACTAGGGGCAACATAGTAAAAAACCAATCATAATTCATTTTCATCTCATATCTCTCAAACACTACTCCTGTTACAAAATGTATTTTGCATATATCATCCAAACATTCCACCAAATTCAAAATACATTCTGATCATAATTCAAAAAGTCAAAAAACCCAAAAGTTGAAAATGAAAAGTCAAAAAGTAAGCTCCCAAACACCCTCATAATTGCTCGTATGGCGCAATATTTTCTAAACATAGTTTAAATAAAGTATTAAATCTCACTTTTCTGAAGTTTTTTTTTGATACAACGATTGTTTTAATGCCATCTTACATGAGGTGAGTCCCGAATATGCGTATGATCTCACTTCATGTGTTTGGTTCCACTTCATGAGAAAGGAGCGTTACAAATAACTGTGAATTAAAAAAAAAATTCATTCTCCTAACAAAATCTACTTTCAAATATTTTCATTTTAAAAATAAGTTTCAAAAATGGTCTATCTAACCAAATTCATAAAATAGTCCAACACAACAGATGTTACCAAATCAGTATAATTCCATTAGTTGTATTCAGAGATAGCATCAGAGATAAATAGAATATATAATCATACAGGATTTCAATTCAAATTCAATTTTCTTAATGTCCACTTACTCAAAAGTCACACCCTTATCGCACTTATTTCTTTAACTGACCTAGGAAAATAGAAAAACAAAAATAGTTTCAAGATTACATATAACCAAGTAAGGAGTAGAGTTTGAAACTTTGTCTACCCAAAAGACTCCAACAAAAAACCTACAATATTGAATTCCATACAGATCATGAAACTCCAGATCAACTAAACCAACAACTCAAGTTATATTAAATAACAATTTTGTTCTCTTACTTAGTAGTAAAAAGTAAAAGAATCTGCCGCGAAAATTTACTATTGGCTGCAAAAAATTATTCCTGGCCGCAAAGAATTACTTTTGGACGCGAAAAATTACTTATGGCTGCAAAGAATTACTTCTAGCTGCCAAGAATTACTCTTGGTCGCTAAGAATGACTCACGGTCTCGTAATTCTTTGCGGCTAAGAGTAATTGGCAAAAAGTAAATCCTTGCGGTCAAGAGTAATTCTTGGCAGCCAAGAGTAATTCTTTGAGGCTAAGAGTAATTCTTTGCAATCAGGAGTAATTCTTTGCGACCAAGAGTAATTTTTTGTGAAATTCTAATCTCAGCCATTGGCGGCTTCAATGTTTGAGATTGAGTCTTTTTTTGTGTTCTCGGAACGCTCATATATATATATATATACATATATCTCTTCAAATTAGTACAAATCTGAAAATTTTTGGTATTCTTCTTACTTTTTTTGAAAAATCACAGAGACATTAATATACATTTGTTAAGAGTTCACGGTAACTGTGTAATATGTGCAAAAAGTGTGAGCACTTTACTGAAAGGAAGAGAATGAGTCTAAACTATTAGATCAAAGTAATCATCCATTGCAACAACTTGTCTTTTGTTAAGTATAGATGACCCTACACCCTTGTGTTATGTGTTATAGAAAATTAAGCTGAATAAGAAATTAACTTCAATGCGAAAACACAAGCACATGTATATTTTCGTTGGCTTTCAACTTTCAATCCGAAGGCGAAGATGAAATTATGACGTAAAATCAAGATGTAAAAAAATCAATACAGTTGCTACCACCAACATATTGCAATGAATCAAATAACCAAATATACAAGGAATTAGTTTTTTTCCCTCAACCAACTAAACAATTAGCAATCTGAACACATTTCAAAAAATGAAGGGGCTCATAGAGACATAGAGAGAGAGCGAGAGAGAGAGCTAAACGTGTGTGTGAGAGAGAAAATAATTTTGGATTCAAAATTAGAATCCGTTTTGGAATTTACATGTGAGGGAGAGAGAGACAGTTCTAAATCACGGTAATCTTTTTTGACTGATAACTATTAGGAAAGTACAAAAATTCAAAAATAAGAAATCATAATAAGATTGGGAAACATCAATTTTAGTTTTTCTTTCATCCATCTTCTAAATATTCATTCTTTTCAAATATATATATATATAGTCTTACTACCCGTAAATCTCAGCCATAGAAAAAATATGAACAAATTTAAGGGTCCAAAATATAAAGAATTCAAAAATCGCTACTCCATATTATATAAATACCTATGTTATGATTCATATTGTCTCCTTGAAAAAATTATACACATCACGTAACCTGTTCTGGCGGGGTGGAATAGCTACATTCACTCATAAAGGACGTAACCCCCCTCAATCCCCCAGCTATTGGGGGAGGCCTCGTTTCTCTTTCCCTCGAAGGATAACTCTTCGATGAATTTCTTTTGTTTTTGTATTTTTTATTAGAATTAGGACTTTTGTTTTACTCCGGTATGCTGCTCCATCATCTTCAGCGAAAACCCACTTTCTTATCAATTAGAAGAAAGAAGGAGCCAAATCCTTCTTCCAAATATTCACTTTCCAAGATATTTCTAGTATTACTCTTCGTAAATCTCAGCCATAGAAAAAATCTGAACAAATTCGAGGGTCCAAAATATAGAAAATTCAAAAATCGCTGCTCCATATTATATAGATAGTATTTTACGATTCATATTGTCTCCTTTAAAAAATTATATGCATCACATCACGTAACCTGTTGGAATAAAAATTCTACGATGCAATAACGTATTCTTTTTCTTTTGATACTTCGGAGATTCACGATAATGCATCCTATGATATATCCGCTTATTCCGATTTGGTACTTATCTTACGATTATCTTACTGAGTTTCCCCCTCATCTTTTTGCAAAAAGTTTGGTCATAGTTAGTGACTGCTCTGTGGGTAAGGAGTTTGGTCCTGTGATGGAGAATGCTGAGCCCAAACATGTGGCTAAGGTGTGGATATGCATTCAAACCATTCAATCAAATAAGTGTCGGTTTGGCAAAGTGATAAGAGTGTGTACACAAGACTAGCTAAATACCCAATCTTAAGTACTTTACCTATGCAAAGTGAGAAA
The DNA here is from genome assembly GCA_014282245.1 of Rhododendron simsii. Taxonomy (NCBI): domain Eukaryota; kingdom Viridiplantae; phylum Streptophyta; class Magnoliopsida; order Ericales; family Ericaceae; genus Rhododendron; species Rhododendron simsii. The sequence goes on from CM024955.1 coordinate 38,492,846, forward strand.
ATTAGGGTACAACAGATTAGGTAAATAGAAAGGTGAAATACATTTGGTAATTTTGTTCGGTATTTTTGGCGATTTACTGTGGCACAGGTATAAGTAAAATATTACTCCCTCCGTCCCAAATTGATTGTCCAGTTCGCAAAATGGAGTGTTAAAAATAATACAATTTTTGCAAGAAAAAATCAAAAGTTCTTTAACAACTTACTAGATATCAATGAGTATTTTTAATTTGTGAAAAAAATTTGAATTTTTTCTTGAAAAAATTGCATTATTTTTAACACTCCGTTTTGCGGATCGGACAATCAATTTGGGACAAAGGGAGTATTATTTCTCTCTCCTCCTCCTCCTCTCTCTCTCCTTGCGACTAGATAGGCCACGGTGGTGTGCAGTGTGAATAGGTAAAGTTGGAAGGCTTGTTGTGACTAGGTAGGCCACGGTGGGGTGGTGTGCGGTGTGAATAGGTAAAGTAGGAAGGCTTGTGACTAGGTAGGCCACGGTGGTGTGCAATGTGAATAGATAAAGTAGGAAGGTTGCTGCAGTGTGGGAGGATAATATGAATAGGTAAAGTAAATATTTGGTATTATTCATAGGCATTTTTGCTCACAACTGATGTACATGCTCTAAATTCGGCTATCAGGAAAGTGGCGACCTAAAAGAGATGCTCTATTAATATAGGGAAATGATATTGTCACACTATTTTTTGATAATGTCACACCCTATAAGTATATTTTTGCATTAAAAAATACACTTACAGAATGCAACATTATCAAAAAATGGTGTGGCAAAATCACTACCCTTAATATACTAGTAATAGCAACACCTAAAAAGATGATCCCAAGAAAATAGCCACATACTTGGGAACCACACCCGGTCCGATCGACCTCCAGATGCTCTTTGATTTGTCCATGATCTCATGCTGGCCTACTGATAGGTTCAGTAGACTTCAATTTTGTTTTTAACAAAAAGTGAGAAGATTGTATTGATAATGACACTTACAAAACAGGGATCATTATAAAGAATTTAGACAAAACCAAACTAATCGTCTAACAAATAGAAAACAAATAAATCACAAGGCAATCGATATCTTTCATCCTAACCCAGACATAGCCTGACGCAATAGTGACACTTTTAAACTGTCTAACCTAATTAGGAGTCTTAAATGAGAAAAAGTATAAAGTGAAGACAAAAGACACCAAATACCCAGACGATTAGATGCACTCCACCAAAGTATGAACGCACCAATGAACTCCCAAGAACTACAGATCTGCCAAGCCGCCACGGATTGCCTCGCCAAAGATATCGTGTAGGGATAAAACGCTGAAGTACAAATATCGTTGTGAAACAATCTCGATTGAGAGAACCCGATCTGTAGACAAAATTCGTCCAAAAACGAAACTAATGACTCTCGATGAACGAGAGACAAAACTCTCACAGATCAGACGACAAGTCGTAGATCTGGAGAGACAAAAGGAAAAAAACAAAATAAAGAAAGGGAATCGGTAGCACCATGGCCTCCCCCTCCCGCCGCCGCACAAGGGTATGAAACCGGAGGGAGGGGAAGGGAGAAGATCGAGGGGTTGTGGCGGCTAGGGTTGAGAGAAAAGAGGAGAGTAGACTTCAATTTCAGTCGTCTAAAACTAGTACAATTAATTTATAGTGTCCAGCGAAAGTGATCGATCAATGAAAGAAGATCACAATAAGATATGATATGTGAGTTGATAATGTCAAAACTCAAATTATTTCCTTCAAAATATTAATTGCACCTTTTATTGAAGGACTAAATTGCCCTCTAGTACCAGTCACTGCTGCTTCTTTTTTAAATCATAATTCAGTTTGGACTTTAATGGGTTCTCCTATTTTAAAACATATCGGAGCTTCAACGTTTTGCTCGAGAGCTCGGCTTGGCATTCTAAAAGTCTATCGTTTTACTTTTTAATCACTCAAATACATGTGGCTTTGACGAATGCATTCTCTAAGTAAGTACTCTCTTTGTTCCATTTTTATTGTCTATTATTTATTTTATTTTTTTTGTGTCTATTGTCTATATCTTTTAATCGATAATGTTTTTCATGATTTTGACAACTTTGTATTATAGAAGAAATTGAAATCTATTAAATAAGATCTCTATTGCATATTTTTTGAGATTCACATTGGAAGATATAAGCGATCGAAAACTAACACAAACATCAAAAAGAACAGCCAAAATGGGACGGAGGGAGTATTTCGTTTCCAGATTGAAACCAAAGGCTAATACTCTCATATATACATATATGAGAGTATGTGTGTGTCTCCCCTTCCCCTTCTTTCATATTCTCTTAACTAAGTAAGAATAGTTGTGTTTTAATGAGTTGGGTGATCCTTCACCTTTTGGGTAATTGGGTTATTGATCGAGTTGTTCTCGAGGAACTCACTTTCTAAGAAATGCTTGTTCTTTATTTGAGGTTACCTTAATTTTATTGCTTGCTCCATCAGGATGGAGAGTGTTTTCGAAGTATTTAATTAACTTTTATTATCTCCTATGAAAATGTAAAATCTTTTTTATAAAACTTTTCATAATGTAGATTTGCTCAATTTGATGAGCAAGAGTCATCAAAATTTAACTGAGCAAACAATTAAGGGTATCAATGAGAGTTCAATTGATTTATAGCACTTCAAACACAAGAAGGAATCAACCCACCCAATCAAGAAAGTGAAGGACAAAAAAAACCCCCCAAATGATAATTACTATTACTATTAGAGTGGCGTACGTAGACGGTAGATGGGTGAACCTTCCAAGATTTTAAAGCTGGAGGAATATTTAAAAACATCAAAAAACTGATAAATAATTCATTTAAGAGATTCAGGGGTAGTTTTGTAAAGTAAAATGATGATGAATAGTCACTTGACCACTTGTGTAGACGAGGGCAAATAAGTCACTCACTGAGAACCTACCACTAATGTTTTGGCAGTGACAGCCTAAGAGACTGTATACCTATTTGCACTTTTCAAGATATTTTTGGGGTAAATTTTTTTTGTTCTGACATCTTTTTTCTAATCATCATTTTGTCCTAACATGAATGTTTTGTTTTTGTCTAGATTTAGTCTGGTAGTTTGTTGGTCATGTACTTGATATTAGTTTTATTTTCTGAAAAACCTAATCTCGCTAGGCGAGTTTGAAATATGACTGCACCTAATGTGCTCTGATTGTCTTCTCTATTGGTTTATCAGGCCTGTGGACGCCCATTTGCTCCCATAACATTTCTCTCTATTCTGTTGTGTAAGCTTTCGTCTCACGGTTGAATACAATTTTTTAAATTTCTTACATTTAAAAAAAAAAGTTAACTATTTTTTTCCGGTCGTGGGTGTCGACACCATAAATTAACCGTCGCAAACAGCCGCCGTTATTAAAACAGGGCCGTACGAAATTGGCGGCCGGTTATGGCAAAGTTTGTCAAATCCACGTTGTGGCAAGTGAGGTGAGGTCGACCCCACTCACTAAACAAATTTTCTCCACTGTAGACCCCTATGGTTGCTGATATTTTGATAAATACTAAAAGGAAAGAAAACTAGCACAATAATTTTTAAATTTCCTATGGTTTTAGTATGTGTTTAGTTAGCACAAAAATTGTGAGGCTCGCATCTCCAACTTTGGCCCAGGGCTTGAAATGCTCTCTTATTTTGCATGATGATTTCTTTGTTTGAGCCGTCCAGTGATTCTTTGCTTTCCTTCTCCCTCTCCTCTTCAATCAGCTCGTCGTGGTGTACTGAAAAAGTGAGTTTTGTGTAATCTACCGATTAGAAAGTTTTTGTGATAAAGTAATTAGCTTGAAAATTCCAATTAAAATATGTGAAGTAAATGCAAAGGGAAGTATTTTCATGGAGATGATTTTTACTACGTAGTATTTTTGTTGGGTACTTGACACTAATACTATTTATGGTGTTTGTACAAGGTATGAGCTACGTATTTAATTTGGTACTCCATGGGGGGCATGGACCATAGTGGGACTAAAACTTAAACACAAGATTTGAAGTCGTTATAAACTAGACGCCAGAACGGAAAAATCAAATAGTAATTAATTTTTTTTTTTTTTTGGGTCAACAGAAAGGTAGGCAGACTTTTTTTCCGAAAGAGACCGCGACGAATAGAAAATTAGGCCTCGCGGAACGCATGATTTTTGGTGTTTTATGGGAGATATGCAGGTGCTGACAGCTAGCCTGCCATATCCACCAATAATTAAGCAGCCGAAATTTTTTCCACGGATTAGTCCGGTTGGTTGATTTATCCCACATAAATGATCGGGTTGATTTTCGGAGTCAAGCCGCAAGAATGTAATATCTTGTAAATTCTCTAGTCCTGGCGTGAATGACATCCTTTAATCGAACTGAGAAAATGATTAGTTGAGGTGCGCATAAATTGACATAAACACTCAAACCGAAATGAAAAGCCCAAATATCTTTCAATCACGACCCATGCTTGCGGGAATTAGATCGTGTCCCACCTTAATTCCTGAAATTTGTAGGCTCTTAATATTGGTGATGAAAACATCAATAGAAAATCAAAGCCGTGTGAACTACGGCATTTCCCAATCCGATGGGAATATGATACTCCTTGACTTTCAGTGCTGGAATTGGATCTATATCAATAGAATCTCATCAACCAAGCACGAGAATCGAATTGGCTATTTAGGGGTTATTTACCAAGACTAACAATCTGATACTTTAATAATAAAATATAAAAAAATTGCTCCCAAACACCACAAACACTTATACAAACAAATATACAAACAAATATACATATGTGCGGATAATGTATATATACGGGGCGGTTCAATGGACAACTATTTAGACGTCTAAAAAAACACCCTAAATCTCAATCACATAGTTTCTGATCAAATTTTTATGGTCCGAACCGTTCAATGTGGCGGTTCAAGGGACATCAAAAACAAACACCTAAAAAAACACCCAAAATCTGAATCTCATAATTCCCAATCAAATTTTTATGATCTAAACAACACCCCAAACCTTAAAAAAATCGTATATATATATATATATATATATATATATATATATATATGCAATGAGTGCGGACCCACAATATATACAACCGTATTTGTGTAATTGCTTGTGATGCTAAAATGATTAAATAATAATACAGACAAGTCACATAAGAGAAACAAGTAAAGAGTGACACGTATCAGATGTCATAGTGGGCCAAAATAAATTCCTTCGATAATGTCTCTCTTTCTTTCTTTTTTTTAATCAAAATGCCTTCGATAGTTTGTTTCACAACCATTTGTTCCCGGGTGTGGGTTGGCTTTGCATTTTTATTATTCAGCGTGCAGCATGCGAATAAAATAAAAGTATTACTATTTTTGTGAACATCAAATGAAAGTACATTCTCGAAATTTAAGTATTCAGTTTTCAAATAATATATAGTCCCTCAAGAAACTGACAAATTATTGAAAGTGCTAGCAGCCCACAAACTTGCAAAGGCAACTATGCATATTATATCACTGTGATGTTTCCTATCCTCTGTATGAAGGATCCAGAAGTTTTACTTTTCGCCTTTTGGGTGCCGAGTAGATACCATGTGGCGGTATCCATCGGCGATCCGGACCATCCAAGCAATCCAAAGTGAGGTTAACAGGAAACTTGTAACCATGTGCACAAAAGCTAGTACAACAGTAAGGATACTGAATAAACAGCACTGGACGAATAATCCAATCGAATGCAATGTGACTTGAGTCGACAATTAAAAAAATGTGCAGAGAAACTTGTTGTGTAGCTCAATTTGAATCAACCAAGTTAGGCCTAGTATCCCGCACCAATCTCACCTGCCGTACGAAACTTTTTGTGTAGCACAATTTGAATCAACCAAGTTAGGCCTAGTATTCTGCACCAATCTCACCTGCCGTACTTGGTGCTGTGAACCATGCTGCGTGGCTCAGATGCCGTCTGTTCGATAATTCAACAGTTCAAATCTCATCTCTACACATATTGCATCCGACATAAAAATTCATCCACGTAAACTAGCATAGACCATCAGGAAAGAAGGTAAGAAAACTAGGCAAGGTTTTATTCACCAAAGATAAACTTGAATCGAATTTTCACTAACTTATACGAGTAATCTGCTCATTGCGACAATTGGAGGCCAAAGAATGATTTTTTCCAAAATTGGTCCAGCAAACCAAACATCAACTTAAACTATTGTCTGTAGGAACAAAAGAAAGAAAGAAATATAAATACAAGTTTGTCATGCCGGGTGGGTCCAATGTGGCCCTACCCTAGGCAGGTTCTAGGCATAACCCAAAGAAGATACGAGTAAATGAAATGCTACAGTATGGAAATTTCAACATTCAGATAACCTGAAGAGCATAAAAGGAGAAAATTGGGAACACAATGGAACGAGCCAAAAATCATGTCCAAAAGAAACTAACGTGTATAACCAAAAACAATGAGAGAAAAACAGACATACTACAACCATTTTAAAATCTATGTCGGATCACACTGAGCAAAAGGGTAACTCTCCTCTTAGCTCTGGCTTTCCTTGGAGCACCTTAGCTTCTGTCTCTTCTTCCAAAACCATTAGCCGCCTCCAGACTTCAGTGTATTACTCAACCTGCACAAATAAGTAATTGCATCAATAAGGCTTTCTAAATAGCAGCAATCCACCATAAGAGACGGGATAAGTTTATTCTATGTATACACGTGAATATATGCAGATATACACTAAACTTGCTAATATAGAGGCTGCCTATGTACTCACTACTCACATTTTGACACTCTCTGTAAGTGGAAATCTAATGAGCGCACACACACACGGTCACTGACGATACTGACATTATCAGACACTCTCCAACACAATGGCGTAGCCAAGAATGAAGGCCTCTGGGGGGCATAAAAAAAACACCACCTTTTAAAAATAAAAAAAACTATAACAAAATGATACAACAATACTACCAAAAGCCAAGATATTCATCAACCCACATAAGAGTTAATAACCTATCCACAAATACTAACAAAAACTACCGTAGTCATAAACAAAAGTTACTAAACTAAGGTTTTACAATAGACCACGACAAGTTTTCATGTTTTGAAAGCTTTGCAAGAAATTATTTAAACCAAGCCGGAATAAAACGCCGCATCATTTTCACAAATGCTTTGTTCGGAAAGTTATGGTTATGAGGCTGACAAGGACCTTTCTATAGATATGCCCTACGGATTTGGTCTCGATCATTTGGGTTGCAATCCATAATCGAAGGATGTAGCCCTGGATCTGCGGGAAGTTCTGTCAAATTGAGTACGTTCTACACAACTTCGTTTGGAAAGAGGAGAACTCTCATCTTGTTTTTGGTCTTGATCATTTGGATTGCAATCCATAATTGAAGGACATAGCCCTGGATCCACGGAAAGATCTGTCAAATTAAAATCCACACGACTTCGTTTGGAAAGAGAACTCTCGTCTTGTTTTTGAGAATCACGGATTTCATCAGTTTTTGGCTTTGTTTTATAGTATTTCTCCATATTTGTAAACAAAAAATAATACCCCCTCCGTCCGGATTTAATAGTCCTTTTTTGGAGTTCGTGTCATTTTTCAATTAATTATATCTTCCAATTTATAATGTTTTACGTGATTTCGAAAACATTGTATTATAGAACTAATCGAGATCTATTAAACAAGATTCATATTCGATATGAAATTCATTACGGATTCAAAGATATAACTCATTTTTTAGCTGGTTAGAGTAGAACTAGAGACAATTAAATCTGGACGGAGGGAGTATATAACACATCCGGAAAAAAAGAAAAGAAAAGAAGGGGTCATTTTGATGGTAGTGGGCATTATTGATTATTTTGTTTGCTAAGTAGTGTAGACTTGTGAGCAAATATTTGTTTAAAGTCAAAATTTAAAAAAAAAAAAAGAAAAAAGAAAAAAGTTCCGCAGTTTTGCAGGAGTGGGGGCACGTGCCCCCACTCGTCCCTTCTTAAATCCGCCGCTGCTCCAACATGTATAGTAAGGCAGTCGTTCAGACGTGTCTTAGTGTTACATTTACCACCGAACATGCTTCGAACATTTTGTGCCCACATGTCCATCACTTATATGTACATGGAACGCATCATTCGGAATAATAATTTAAGATGCAATAACAAAGAACAATGAAGATCTATATACCTGTTTATCCCTCATCCTCTAGGCTAGTTAATAATAGGGATTATGTGCCAGATGACAAGTCATCTATGTATGGATTAGTGGAACACTTTTTTTCACTATCATGTATGTCATGGGATATGGTTATTACAATAGTAACCTAGAATTATGTTCCATTTTTCATTTATCTATGAATAAAGTTGTCTTGTATACGTGTACATACATATTCATACAAGAACATATTAAATTTGTATGTCCGACGGGCCCGTCATGCATTTATTCAAGAATCACAATGTCAGCGTGTTTGTGTGTGTCGTGTGACTCGTGTCATCAATAGTTAGGTATATATTATTAGGCTCATTACTAAAAACGTAACTGATGACTTAGAATGGTAATATCTCCATCTGCCTTTTGTTTCTCTCCACATGCAAGACGGTTTCCACGGATAGCTTGATATTCATTGTTGAATTTTCAGACAGTTAAAGCTTCTGGGTAAACCCGTGAATTAACACAGTTCATACCCATGCTACTCGGGCGGGAGTCCCGTGGGATACAACCTTGATATTTAACATGTCGAAGTATTCTCCATATATCAATCCAGTATTCGTAGTCTCTGGATTTAAGTAGGGCAATTAAAACCCAAAGCAGCAAACAAAAATAGACCATTGGCGGTTTTTTATCATGAATATCATCAAATACTTAGGCTTACCAGTCTAAACCCTCAAATAAACCTTCTCCTTTTATTGCCGAAGTTTTAAAAATAGACCACTGGCGGTTTTTTATCTTGTGCAACTCTAGTGCCTCCGTCACCGCAGCATCATCAAGAGCACCAGGAAGATCCTGCAGACCAGAAACAGAAACATTATAAAGACAAAACAATCCACAAAATTACCAAAGAAAATAACTTCAGTTGTAAAGAGGTTTTAGCAGAAACTAAAAGATGTCAAAGGGCTGGTGGCCTCATGGCCAACTATTACAACCATGTGATAGCTACAAGTACAACTCTGTGTCAAATTTCCTTACACTGAGTATATTGACATGAACAAGCAAAACAGGAAAATGAGAACAACAGGCACCTGCTTGTTCGCATAAATGAGCACAACAGCACCTTTCAACTCTTCTTCCTGAAAGGCAGAATGACATACCAAGATTCTTATACTTCAAGACGAATTGTTCAAATGTAGTGTGAGAAAACTAATAGGACAAAAATGCCTAGTAGATGGTAAGAGAAAAAGAAATAACAGCAGTATCCACATTTTTCTAAAAACCTTCTTCATAAATAAAAAATCGTCATACGTAAGCATAAACCACCTAGCTATAGTATACCTCCAGGATTGCATGAAACTCATCTTTAGCTATTACCAGTCTATCCGTGTCACTCGAATCAACAACATAGATTATGGCTTGAGTATTAGGAAAATAGCATCTCCAATATGGCCTGTCATGATAGAATCAGACTGTGAGCTTGAGCCATTTATGCCAAAGCACCAATTTTGATAACAGTCAAATAAATGAAAAGGTTAAGCGGCCCAAAGATGTCATGTGAACCAACTAAAGCACAGGAACAATGTATTTCTTGACAACTTTCCAGTGACATCTTCAGTTACATGTCGAATCTCCATCCACCGGAGTTCTAATAGAATAACCAAACAAAAAAATGGTAGAAGGGAGTGACTCAAGCAATTCAAGAGAGTATTTCCACATTGCAAGTGATCCATGGGCCCATAAGCCACACAACAACTTCTCCTTCAAAGAAACCTAGAGGCCACATTCTATGGATTTTTTACCTTCAAAGTTTTAGTTGAATCAATTGTATTCCGGTAGCTGTCAGTGCTGAAACAAAATTTAAGACCAAAGGCGACACCTTATGGCTGTTAATCAAATAGAACGGCCAGCAGCAAGCAAGTAGCTAAAAGTCTAAGTGAACATTTCCCTTCTATAATCTATTTCGGCTGTCTATCATTTGCAGAGTTTTGTCCCTTTACATACCAGCAAGTACCTAAAACGTAGGCAGCATCAAGAATTCTGAGAAGCACATAGTGGTCTTGGCACACCATGACAAGTTAAGACTGAGATTGAACAACAAAAATATTGAAGGGATGGTTTACGAAGGACCAAGTTAACTGTTTAAGAAAAGCGGCAAACAAAACAAAAGGGAAACCTTACTTTATATTTTAATATGAACTAAATATAGTCATGACGAAATTAATAAAGTTATGAACCCTAACTTTAGAAGGAAAACAATGCCTAAGAGCTAATTGATATTAAATAACTTCATAATCCCATCAAGGCACAGTTATTCAGCAAAAATTCTCAAAAATAGCACAGCATAAAGTCATACTCATACATATTATGCAAACATGTCTAATAAAGAAAGTGGAACAAGCACAAAAAAAAAGGTCAACATGGTGAGTGAAAGTAATACCTGATACTTGTCTGCCCACCTGTGTCAACCAGAAACCACTATTAGATGAATTAACCAACCAAAACAGCAATAGTAATTCTAGCCCAAGCAAACTCGTCAAAAAAAGCCATTATATGATCAAAGATTGAAGACAGAAATCCACTTTAATGTTGATATACGTAACATTATAACTATGTAAAACGAACTGAACATGTTTCCTGCCGTCAAAAATAGTAGTTCTACAACTACTCCATCACTATGATCTGTCCAAAGTCAATAAAGAAGAATAGATGTACTAACACTATAAGGAGAAATATAATTTGTTCACCACCATTTTATCAAGGCTTGGCCGCTTGGGTAAAAAATTATGGTTCAACCATGGTCTTATCTGGATTGGAACAGTCCGACATTTCTCGGCATTATCCCTGCAACGAGTGAGGTGCTGGAGAGGGTAATACTATAGCGAAACCTATCCTTCAGAATTACCTAGACTGGCTCCTCTTAGACTCGAACATTCATTCTTGTGCTTGGCAGCTCAAGCCTCTATCTTTGCACCAAACAAAAGTCACTAAAAAACTAGAAAGGTGGCATGAATATGAGAGCACGCAGGTGAGAGAAAAAAAGGTAGGACTAGTAAAGAAACGAGAGTAATACAACTTGCATAAGATAATCATCAAGGTTATAGGGTCCTTTCAGAGTGGAACCAAGTGGAGCACTTGCTCTAGCAGTGCAGCACTTTAGCTTAATAAAAAGCAACATATAACAAAATACCAAGGTGGAAAGGACTACTAGAAACCTAAGGAGCATTTCCAACCACTTTGTAGCCATCTTTCTTTCTTTTCTTTGCTTTTCTCCTTATTGTTTTTTGCAATACGACAAGATTTAACATTTACATGCAGTACCCCGAATTTGTTCCTAGTTGCTACTAAGCACAAAAACAGATTCACCGATTTCTCTGATAGATCCTCTCCAGTCTCCACAATATGCATGACCCTTTTTCATTGTCACATAATGGGGTAATTAAAGACCATACAATTTAATGGAAGGACATGATAACTTAAATACTGTCTCTTAAGGTCAGCAAACGATTTACGAGTAAGTGATGGTCATGTGAACTAAAATTCTGAGCTAACATTTCTGATAATTGCAGTCTTTGGTGACCTGATTTTGCAAAGCGGTTTATTCAATTAAAAAATTTCCAAGTTAAAGATCTGAAAAACTCAACCAGCCCATCCAAAAAAAACTTATGATCAGAACAACCCAACACCTGACACCACATTCATAACCAATGCATTCACTTCATCAGCCCAAAACCAATGTACTCAAATTGACATTCAACCGGTTTAATCAAATTACAGAAAGTGATATCATTCCAAACTGCCAATTACTGTTTGCACCCAATAATAGCAATCAGGAGATTCAGAACCTAATGCAGCTATCAGAATCGAAAAACAACAGCAAAAGTGTATTACTTCTGAAAATAATGTCCAGCAATAGAAAGGAAAGTGCAGATCATAAAGTAAAAAATTGGCATACCCAGATCCCAAACTTGAAACTTTATGTTGTTATATTGCACTGTTTCGACATTAAACCCAATTGCTGCATCAAGCATGTAAAGCGAAATCAATCCACAAGTCTCAAATTTTAAAACACATTACACTTTCAATAATTCAATACTCAGGAAATGCAGTAAAATTGCACGATAATTATCAAATTCCTTAAAATTAACACAAATATCAAGAATTGAAAGGGTTCCGCTCAATAGATCAAGATTCTCTCGCACATACACAATGGAGAGGTGCATTACACATGAGATGTTGCCACCTCAAATTGCAAGCAAAATGGTCAGATGAAGTCACAAGATCAATTTGACAAGATTTCCACAAATGGAATAGAATACTTTTCAAGATGTGGCCACACGTAATGTAATGGAGAGGATCTTCCCCATACCCCGATTCCACTACTACTACTTCAGTAAAACCATTCTCTACTGGTTATGGAAATTAAAAAAAATTAAAGCAAAAGGCTGGGTAGGAGTACTACTAACTTGGAATTGTGGAGACAACTTCTCCCATTTGAAGACGATCTGCACGAAACCAGATTGTGTTCCCACATTACAAAAATAAGAAACAAAACAAATCAGAGAACCATACAGAATCATATCATTAGTAAAAGACAATTCGCATGAGGTGGGAGAATCATATCATACAGAGAATGGTGGTTTTTCCGGCATTGTCGAGACCGAGAACGAGGATCCGAGCTTCTCTATTACCGAACATCGAAGAGAACAATCGAGTAAACACAATCCCCATTCTTACCTAACTGGTTTAGGGAAATCCTGATCAGATCTTACAGCAGAACCCTAGTCCAGACCTTCCCACAGTAAAACCCTAACATCACCAATGTTTTAGAAAATTCCAGATCAGATCAGATCATCTCTCTCTCTCTCTCTTGATGTATGGGAGTGTCTCTCGCAGGAACCGAAGAGAGAGAGAGGGTGGGAGAGATTTAGAACCCGAAGACGAGAGGAGACCAAAATACAGATGTTTCGGACGGGATCCGGATTCCTTGTACAGTGGGCAAATACAGAATCACGATTCACGGCAGCACACATGAGAAAGGTCAAATTATTTACATTTCACCCCTTCGAATACTCTACTCTATATACGACTAATATACACCCTATATATTTCAAAAAATGATTCTCATACCCCCTTTTTATTCATTGGCAGTTGCACCCCCTTTTTTTGGCCTTTTATTCATGTGAAATTAGTAAATTTCCTTTACCTCTTGAATCACTTCTTTCATATGAAGGGTACTTTGGTACTTTCACGTCAATAAAAACAAAAAAGAGAATGCAATGTATAAAAATGGATTGTTAAAATCATTTCCCTATATTTTAGAACATAAATTATACTTTTTTGGTAATGCAGATAATCCAGAGTAACTTACGTGCAACTCGGATTAATCCCTATATTAATAGCTTAGGAACAATATATGTTCTAATAAGCAGATGGGGCCACTCACATATGAGTCATAATATTCGACGAATTTTTTTGGGAGTACTTTGAAAATTTCTAATCTTCAATGATTTGAGCTATTTTATTTGGTCCCTATAATTATATGTAGTTACGCTAAAATAGCCTACTAATTTCGAATTTACAATTGCATAGAGTTTTGTTACAGAAAAATCAACTCGTGCCCGTCCCGCATATGTCAAATTAATTTGAAAAGAGAATAAATTCTTTACACCGTCAGTGTAAACATTTATTTCTTCCAAATCAATTGCATTGTGCCACATAGCAAAACAGTGGTCCTAATCAATAAAACATTGTGACGTGGCACAATATGATTTGGAAGAAACAAATGTTTACACCGGTGGTATAAAGAATTTAATAACATAACATAACATAACATAACCCATCTAGTCCCCAATCATAGGGGGTATGGGCGGGGGATGATTGGAGACAGACCTAACCTTTGGCAATATAAGCACAAAGTGGCTGCTCTCAGAATACCACTGAAACAGTGGCCCCCCTAAACCTCCAAGAACCGAGGAGCTACAGGGACGTTTTGTTGCAGAACAATACCCCCAAATCAAAGCCAAATGGCATTAGATAGGGCAGGCCTAGAGACCGAATCAATATATGTGCACATTACCATGCTTTCCTTCATTGATAGTCCAGAGCATCGGTATAAAGAATTTAATCTCAACTGAAAAAGAAGCAAGATCGATCAACTAAACTTTTGCTCGTGGTGTCAACTTCTTGGACTGACTTGTGTAATATTCCTATTGAAAGAAGGGAAGAAAGTATAAAAAAAAATGGGCGCGGCTATTCGCAACCCTTTATTTTCTCTCATAGCCCATCATATCTCGGTAAGTGGTTTTTGAAAATCATAAATAACATTTCAGTAAATAGTTGTTGAAAATAAGATTATATTTCGGTAACTATATGTCGAAAATATGCTCAACTTTCGGTAAACAACTGCCAAACATGCATTTTCGGTAAATAGTTGTTGAAAAAAATATCATATTTCGGTAACTGGATGCTGAAAATGTATTTCAATTTCGGTAACTAACTGTCAAGTATAATTGAAAATTTTTAACGGGCTATGGGAGAAAATAAAGGGTTGCAAATAGCGGAGCTCAAAAAAATTGGAAGAGAAAGAAAGGGCAAAAGGCATGTAGTTGATTACAAATATTCCTAGTGTAATATTCCTTCCAATTACTTGTAGTAGTTTGATTACAAAATTACAATAGTGGGCTTCCTCCACCAATATCAGAGCTGTTCTCCCTCTTATTTTTCTTTCATTATTACATTCGACGACTCTGTTTAGAAATTCAAGATCCAAAGGCAGGATTGATCCGATCGAGCTGACATTGATCATTACATGTATATATTCGTTTTACTCAACACTAAGCAGCTCTTTGTCTTCTTGACTGGTACTAAAGCAGTATGCAGGAGCTTGAGTGAATGAATCTTGCAATAATTCACCAATCTCGAAGGTAATCACGTGCGTGGAAATTCCTGGGAAAAAAATTTTCATACCAAAAGAGTCGATCAATATATCGCGACATTAACATGCATGTAACGTTGCGAGGAATTGAAGTAATTTTTTGACTTTGAGTAACGTACATCGATGTATAACTAGAAGTCATCATATAATGTCATTCATACATATAAGATCTCATACCGATTTCATCTTTAGAATCATGTGAGTTTTTTAATTTTTATATTTGAGACAAAATTAACCTCTATGTTGATGAAAACATTATCCAAGATTGATATTCTGTATCTCAGTTGTATATTTGTAGATTAATTTCCAGGAAAACAAACAAAGGTATGATCATCAATTTACCATCATAGAAATCCCATCGAACGGGCCTCTTCGTGAGCACATCCTCATAGTACCAAATGAAATCTACCTTCTCCCACACATTGCAGAGAAACCCATCAGTGACTTGTGTTCCAAGGTAGTCGGCTCCGTCGAGAAAGTCCGGCCGGAGGATTCCAACGTCAAACTGCATGATCATGCACGTCCCATTCTCGCCCAATGTGTAGTAGAAGGTTGTACCTGTCGAACATATATAAATCCATAAAAATATACTAATTCATATAAAGCAAAACAAATTAAACCAGGATTAAGGAAACTCAGTGTCGCCCTAAGTAAAAGTGAGCAAGGCAATCGCCTAATTGGAACCCTTAAAATTATGTAGAATATACCTTATAAACACACTGTTCTTTAGTAGTATTTGGAAAGTACTTTGGGTTACAAAAACATCTACGTAGTACGTACCGTTGTTCCACTCGACGTCATATAATAGAACACCAAGTTGCCTCTGAAATATGTTGACGTTGCGGCGGTTGGGCCAATCATAATATAAATTGCTGATTTGGAGCTGTGCCTTGGACAAATTCATGTACAAGAGTGCGTGGAATTGTTCCGGCCATGGTTGTGGAGTTGGGACCTCCATTTCCGCTGGTTGAGAAACTGCATTGGTTAGTACTGAAACTTGTAGTAGAGTGATGAGAAGAGCAATTGCAGCGCATAATTCGTTCATCTTCATATCTCTCTCTCTCTCTCTCTCTCTCTCTCTCTGGGGATAAGGTGGGTAGGCTTGTCAATGGCTGAGAAGCATTCCAGCGATTAATCAATGATTCCTACCATTGGGACACCTTTATGAGGGTCACGACAAAAAAGGGGACCCCCCTTTGCGTCTATAAAATCTGAACCATAAGAAATTTTAAGAGAATATATACCGAACTTCTCTGCTGTCAAAATTTGGACGGCATGAAGGCAGTTCATCTCGACTATCCATGTGGACAATAAAAGTTTCCGTCTCCGATGCAATTTTTAAATTTTGAATATCTATCAATTTATAATGTCGTTAAAGATTTTAAAAATTTAATAGAACCAATTAAGATAAATCATATAAGATTCATTCTGCACGCTTATCAAAAAAAAATCATATTGCATCTAAAATTCATTATAGATTAAAAGATATTAACAATTTAAAAATTACATTGGATACCAAACCGGACCATCAATTTGGAACGGAGGAAGTAGTAGTATTACTAACGATAAGAATACAACACTTTCGCACAGTTGTAAAAATGCACGAATTGTCCTATGCAATACGCTTTCTGTTGTTCTTGGGTCTGTGTTTGGGTATTGTGTGTGTGTGTGTTTAAATGGTCCATTATGTCTCTCTCTAGTCAGCAATTACCTAGGTGAGTTGGTATGTGGAATTACCTTTTTGCCTTCCTCTAAAACCAAAGAGGACAACGTAGAAGCTAGATCGAAGAAAATAAAAGGCAAAATCTATTCTAATACTATTATAATAGATTTTGCCCTTTAAACTAATTTTAGAATTTGTAGGGACAAAACTATTTAACTGCTTAGTTTCGCTCCTATAAATTTAAAAAAAATTCTTACCGATATTGAGTTAAGCTGATTTTTTACACGTCTCCATAAAAAAAAATTATGAAAATAATTGGTGGTTCGAATAATTTCTGTGGGACCCGATATGGGCCCCACAAAACCAATATGTGCATAATATGTACATGTCATATGTACCCATAGCAGTACTCATTCTAAAATATGCACATACATAGTGAGTGTCCCACCTTCTAGTGTGAGATATATGTCCTTTTCTTTTTTCTTTCTTTGGGTGAAAAAAAGAGAGTGTAAGTATGATACACTGTCACCTCTGTCAGAGAGTACATATTATCTTATCACACCACACCACTATCTAAAGGGGGACCCCAACCTCACCTATGTTGGGATAGAAGCCACGCCTATGTCGGGGGACAAAGTTTTCACAATACACATGTACTTAACCAAATTAAATATGAGTTTTGAACCATGTATTTAACCAACCCAATGACATCTCTTGTTGTGGGAGGACAGAGTTTGAACCCCGCGAAGGGCGTTGTGTAGTCCAGGGCTATAGAGAGCCTTTGGATCCTCTGTGATCTAGTTGCTACTAACTGTTAACTTTTTCCTAACACCTGTTGATATATACCGCTTGGAAAAGAAAAAAAAAATCACTGAACCAACCAACCCCTCTTTTGTGTGCCTTTTCAATACTACTAACAAAGACTGAATTCGTCAAATGTTTCATCTTATGGGCTTTTGTTTTTCAAACATGGGCTAATGTTTGATTGCTGGGAGTATATATGTAACACACAATCGGAAAGCCCAAGTCCACATAATTTCATGAATTTCAGCCCAAGTCCGAATGAATACATGTACTTCTTTTCCCCAGCTTCTTTTTTTTTCTTATCCCGAAACGATGAGGACTTCTTCCAAAACGAAAACAAAACAGCCCATATTTACGGTCCATGGTTTTTTTTTTTTTATTGAAAAAATAGGGACAGACCATATTCTATTAAGATAATTTCTGGATAAGTTTATTCTATGAAACTGCGTGAAAAGTCAACCATTGCTCTTTTACATTAGTCACGAATATGAAGCTACTAGGATAGAGAAGCCCATTCGAGGGCCCGTGGTTCCAAAATTATTGCTCTTTGTGATTACAACCATACAAATGTGTTGATATCCTTCCCGATCATAGAATAATTTGTTCAATTTAGTGGTACTAATGCCACGTGAGAATGTCAAGGTTCAAAAGAGAAACTTTAACAGCTACAGTGCGCGCTCTCTCTCTCCCTCACAAAACTCTGGCTGTCACATTTATCTCTTTGGTTTGTTTTTCTCTTATCTTTTCGGATCAACAACTTATTGTCTGATTTATGAGAGTTTTTGTCTCTCCTTCGTGCGACAGTAATTAGTTCGTCTTTGACTGAATATTTCATCTATATATCAAATTAGTTAAAGTGCGCATAAGTTGACCTCAATACCCATAATCGTGGAACCCAAAAAGAATGGAGCAGAGGCGGCTCCATGTGTGCCATTCCATGGTCAATTGACCACCTTTTTTTTTTCTTAGAATACATGTAAATTTTTTGGACTAGCCGTACTTTGAACACCCAATCCAATTGTCAATGAACACCCAACCCAATTGTTTGAACACCCAATCCAAATATTAATGAACACCCACCCCAAAAATAGCCCACAAATTAATCCACTTGAAATTGAAAGCAATTTGTGCAATCGAATGACAGATCAATGGATAAATGATTGCTTAATTATTTATATAGAGAGTGATGTATTTGATACCGTTGATAACGAGGGTATCATGCAACGGTTTCAAAATATGAAAACTCGTCGAGGACAATTGTAATAGCTTATATAATTGCTATTTTTGGGTTGCATTTTAGATATTATGTATAGCTTCACTTAAGGGCCTCTGCACTCAGAAAAGTGCGGACGTCCCCTTTTTAGATCGGATTTTGATGATCTGAGCCGCTCAATGTGATCAGAATGTGATTTTAAGGCTATCCGCGAAAAATCAACAAAAAAAACAGACCGAGAAGAGCTTCATCCGAGAAGTTTTTATTGAACGGTTAAAAAAAACTGCTCTAATGGAGCCCTTCGTGGTCTTTTTTTTTTTCGATTTCTCGCTAGTACCCTTAAAATCACGTTCTGAACACATTGAGCGGATCGGATCATCGAAATTCAATCGAAAAATGTGAAGTCCTTATTTAAGTTAAGTAAGGACTTCCTTATAAGAAGGAGACTGCTTATGTATAACTTTATGTTTATATATAGTTGTGGTTTCTCAAGATAGTATAGTACAATTTCTGAACACCCTTAGAAGAATTCCTGGAGCCGCCACTGGAATGGAGTGCATGCAGCGATTCATGAGCTATGTGTGTTTAGATAGCTAAGGCTCAGGCGTGCCATGCCAACCCCCACAGACCTTTTACCCAACTTTCTCAGTGTGGTTGATGATGCTCCAACTCAACTGTTGGGCCCGTGTCCACATCTTGGACCTACTTTCACGACTATAGACAATGACGGGTTATTACTCCTTGGATAATCTCACTTCATAATTAGTCTTCATTAGTCTTCAAACCAGGGACTTCGGGTTGAGCTCACTGTACAGTATCTCCGAACCGTTGGATCGTACATTCGACGGCTTGGATCTCATATTTGTAATCAATAATCGAGAACCGTTCATTGTCGAGATGAAATTTGAACCGTCGGATGTACGATCTGATAGCTCGGAGGTGCGCAGTACGGTGCTGCGCATACCACTGCACAACACCATCCCGACACTCAAAGTAGTGGGCTAATCATTCAGAATGATTAATTATAAAG
This sequence comes from Rhododendron simsii, assembly GCA_014282245.1. Classification (NCBI taxonomy): domain Eukaryota; kingdom Viridiplantae; phylum Streptophyta; class Magnoliopsida; order Ericales; family Ericaceae; genus Rhododendron; species Rhododendron simsii. The sequence continues at coordinate 38,512,603 of CM024955.1, forward strand.
AATAAATATAGGGGAAATGATATTAACACTTCAAAAATTGATGCTAGTACTCCAAAATTAGTGTAACTCTAAAGTCACTTTCCTTTATTTTTTGGAGTGCCTGCATCAATTTTTGTAGTGCTAATATCATTTCCCTAAATACAGTTATCCTCTTATATACTCATAGAACTCTCCGCACTTTTATCTTTAAGGGTATAATTTGCAATAGCTATGAGAATATATTTTACTAGATTACAGCTTTAGATTTCAAATTCTAGATTAATTCTTGTAATATAACGAGATAATTTTTTTTGGCGCCTATAAAATTAATCAGCTTTCAGATTAATACTTAGAATTTTAGATCTGATCCCAAAAGCACACCAACCATTCTCGAGAATCAGATCCTACGTACACTATTTTTTCGCTCCGAGAAATTCATAGAATCCCAAATCTCTGTCAATTTTTAGCAAACTACCAGCTTTTTAAAAGCTAAAATCTCAAAATATGGTCCTAATATTTTCTTAAACCCTTTTGTTTTCAGAAATTGTTGTTCAATTTTACCTCTTCCGCTGCAAATTTGTTTGGCTACATGCAATCTAAAAGCCCAATTACCTTTTATTTTGTTAGTGTTCATCCACTTTCTTACACATAGAAGGATATTGTTGTAATTTCAAGTAGGAAAAAAAAGACAAAAAAGTGGAGTGCTAATGACTAAAAATGGAGTGTCAAAATCAATTTCCCAAAAAATATTATTATTCAGAAATGGTGTAAAATTGTGAGACTATAAGCTATAGTTTCAACTCCATATAAGTTATTGGAGTTCTCCAACATGGGAAACCCCAAAAGATGTACCACCAAGATTCTTTTGGGGTGGTGGTGGTGCGGTGCATGGGGGGTGGGGTGGTCCTCTGAAAATATATGAGCCTGTGATTTGCTTCTGGTCGTGTGTGCGTGTGTATATATATAATCCTCATGAACTGCATGCTTATAGGATCATGACCTAGGTTACATCATCCTCTCTAATAAGCCCTTCCACTTTCGTTTTCAATTCTCATTTTTTGTTCTTAATTTTTGTTGTCGCAAATTTTAATTCTTTGGGTTGTTTCCGAAAGACACTTCTACACTTACGCTATTGCTCACGCTCACACACAAACACAAACACAAACACACACATACACATAGTGTGACTTAAATCATCATAACTACTAAGAAAGCAAAAATGATTCAAGCTAGGGTGCACACAAACTGCCAACTTGCCCAATCAGCCCAACCCAACCCATTTTTAAGGGTTTCGGGTAGTATTTCGGGTCGTGGAACTGAACTGGATAGAGTTTTTAAACCTTCTTAATAAGTCGGATGGACTCGAACATATATTTCCAAACCCAACTAGGACCGGCCCACTTAAGACGTAGTATATTAGTAGTTTTGTGTTTAATATCCAACTAATTTATAGTACTAGTATTTACTTAAGAAATAACACAATCTATAGCTATATCATTTTAGTTTAATTCTAGAATTCTGCTAATGCTAAAGAAGCAATACGACAATGACAAAGAACGTACGGACAAATATTGTCCAAAAAGGAAGAAAAGAATTGTATTCCCATTTAGCTAGCTAGCTGTCCATGCAAAAACAAATGAACAACTAAATTAATTTTCTCCACACAAATTACTAGTAAATTGAAATCTTAACCCGGCCCGGCCCGCAGGTGAGGAACTCGAATGTGGTTGGGGGTCCCATGCATACATATATCATTAGGCTGTCTGTTATTTGCTAATAATGCAAGCTAGGCAAGTTGTTGTGATTAAGACTGCGCGCATCCGATCGATCACGTTCTGTATATTTATGGAAAACTGCAGGCATGATCATGACTAGGGATCAAATAATGCCGCTCAGACTGGAAACCCAATTTACGTGGTTGTTCCTTCGTTGTCCATCCATATCATATACAATCTGGCCAAGCACCAATTTATGCTTATCTTTTAAGATCGATGGAGGTACTACTGTTAGCTAGGTAGTTTGAATCCTGATTGGCTGATTCAGTCACAGCCAGGCCCGAGCCCCGCCCGCGCTGGGAGAATAAAGCGAGTGCTTGCAGGCTGCAGCATCTCTCCTTGCTGTCTTGACGGTCGAACGCGGACAGGAAGTATTTCTACGTTCCCATATCAGTTTCTAGCGTTAAGAATTTCAATTTTATATATATATATATATATATATATATATATATATATATATATTGCAGAGTGACCTCGGATCAACTTGCACATACCACAAAACTAAATTTATATGGCCCCATACTAGTCTGTGGGACGTTCTTACTTATGGAAGCCCATGGAGTGGCCCTTAGGCTATGAAGTATCGACACCTCTAGAGGTCGAAAAATTGTAGTATCAGGACACGGGGACACGGCGGGACACCTCGGAGATACGTACGGAACACGTCACGTGGCGTGTCCCATATTTTAATATTAAATTTTGAGGGGGACACGGCAGGGGCCAAATTGCAATTTTAAAAAAAATTTGGGGTCCAAACTGTAATTTTAAAAAAAATTAGGGTCAAACAGTAATTTTTTTAAAAAAAATTTCGGGCCAAATTATAATTTTTTTAAAAATTTCTGGGTGTTAAACTATAATTATTTATTTATTTATATATAAAATTATATACACATGGCGTGTCTCCTGCCGTGTTTGTGTCCCTATTTTTTTAGAATTTCTGTGTCTCAGTGTCGGTTTTGATGTTCGTGTCGATATCCGTGTCCGTTTCGGTGCATCATAGCCCTTAGGGGACTCGAATTGGGGACCTAAGGGAGCAAACCCTAGGCCTTAACCAATTGAGACAATGGGTTAAGATTAAGAACCTCATTATATTTTGAGAGAGAGAGAGAGAGAGAGAGAGAGAGAGAGAGAGAGTAGATCTTGTATGTTTTCAACAATCAATAGTGAATTGATGTGGCTTCTAAGGAGTAGGGACGTTGTCGAATCTCATAAATCTTGTAAGTTGCTCTTTTTGTCTTTGCTATTTCTCTTGTGGGTTTGTTTCTATCGTTCACATTATCCAATGTTACCAGAGCTTGTGTATTCGTGAGTTGAACGCGTTTTTCCACTTTCCCAGCAGAAACATCGATCATTCTCAAATGCAAATTTGTAGCTTCAAAGAACCTCCAAAAGGATCTAAACGGAGACTCAGAGAGGTTTGGCAATAATTGTTCAGTTGTTGTCGACTCTGGCTAGTGGGTCAATATTGTCATACTATCCTTGAAGTATTCAAAAGTTTAAATTCCAACGGTATTGGATCCACTCTATCGGCCAGTCAAAGACCAAAAGGCAGTACTCCTAAAAATTCCACTTCATTAATTACAAACTTCAATTCATACGAGAAATTTTTTGGTAGGCTCCGTTCCGGAAACCTTCTTAAAAAATAAGTACTTATTTTGCCACTTCTCAAAGAAAAATAAAAAGGTTTGTTCCACAAAATCCAAATAAGCAGCTTATTTCACATTTTCAAACTCAAAAATAACGTAAATGAGAAATAATTTTTCAATTTTTTTTCACCGTATTAAAGATCTCAATGAGATCTATCAAACAAGATCCATATTGATAGGAAAATTATTTGCGTAAGCACATGATTTTTGAGCTTAAAATTGTCTTCTCAAAAAATAAGTAATTGTTCAACCTTTTCAAGAACAAGCCTTCTTATTACACAAAAAATAAGTTCTTATTTCGTTTCTGGAACGGGGCCTTATAATCTTCTATCCTACTTTTCATAGATTAAATTTTTTTTTTATGCGGATAACGGTGTGGAGGATTAGGGAAAATGACGGCTCAGGACGTGTTTTGATAATTAATAGGAGTACCTTTGAAGGACATTCTAAGAACATTTGTTAATGAACAAAATGTCCTTAACAAATATTAAATATTAAAATACGTCATTGGCCGTCATTTTCCCGGAGGATTATGGCGGGCCCATTTGACAAAAAAGTATTGGCCCTGGGCTGTGAAGCCGGTTACTAATCTTGCAGCATCATATTCCGTTCCGGGTGGGGTGTCCGCGAATAGGCCAGAAAATTCAGCTTGCAGCACTTTCTTTCCGGCCGGGATCAGGACGGAGTCAGGACAGGTCATGACGGTTTAAAAGGAGATTTTTGTGGATGGTCATATGCGGAGTAGATCCTATATAAAACCCTGTTTTTTTTTTTGTTTTTTTTTGTTTTGTTTTTTTTAGGGCTAGAACATTACAAAATTGTCCTTCACACATGTTCCATCATTACACTATCATACATTGATCTCGAAGTTTTGCTAAGACCAAAGTACATACACGCATTTATATAGAGAAACACATGAGAGAGAGAGAGAGAGAGAGAGAGAGAGAGAGAGAGAGAGGAGAGTGCTTACATGGCATGCATTTAAGTCCATGACGTACAATAGACGGTTTTACTTTTATCCAACAATCATGCATAGGGGGGTAGGGTTGGCTGTAAATAGGAAATTGAATCCAGTACTTATAAACTAGTCAAGCCTTCCCACGATCTTACTTCTTCTAGTTGTCTACTAGTATTCAAATTTATTATGTTAACGCCAAACCCCCATCTCTCACACACCCACCACACACACACACACACACACACACACACACAAGCCTCCAAACTTCTTGTATAAGGGTCTTAACTAGAGTATCATAAACTCGTACGAAAAGTCACAAAACTTCCTGAAATGGAATTTCTAAATAGCCCCAAAAAAGATGCTTGCATTTGTAATAATTTCTCACCATCATCATGCGTGTTTGTTTTATGGTCACGCGTAGTCTTGAGAATTTTAAGACTATTTATTTTTGAATTTTAGATTTGGATTTATAAGTAATGAGTGTAGAGAGAAATAAAATAATAATTGGAAATATAGGTAATAATTGAAGAGTGATAGAGAGAAAAATGATAATAATAATTGAAGAGAAATAAGATATTGATTAGAATACAAAATTTAAAACCCTTAGCTAGCTAATCGTGACCTAACTCATCCAATGGTGTTGTTAATGTTTTTTTGGGAGAAATAAAATTACAACCTCGCTACACCTAAATAGAATTAACCATGAAAGTTATATTGTTGGATACAGTACATTCTGGTATTTCTCATGATCACTACATTGTACGTTTCGATCATAAAGTTCGATCAGGAGAAATTTCCTATTGCAAAAAACCAAGAAGATATGACATGAATGACGTCATAATGAGCTAAATTCGAGTATTTCGTATTTTGACCAATGTTTTAATATTTTTATCAATATCAATATATATCCTTATGCAAATCAATAATTGATAGAAAGGGGGTTAAACTAGCAGGTTTTTTTTTTTTGGGTAAGTGAAAAACAGCAGCAACTTGATCCACTTATCAATTTGGTTTTGTCTACTCAAAGAAATTAATAAAAGGACCCATTTAAAACATGGTTTCTTTAATTGTCGGTGGTGTCTCTTGTATATATATATTCATCGATTGGGAAAGCAAAAAGAAATTGAAGGAGAATGGATATATATACTAAACAATTGCTTTGCACAAATCAAAATAAACACACCCAACCCAACAAACAGTCAAGATATATATAGTGAGTTTTGATGAAATTAATTAAGATCTAGTCAGCTATCACGCTTATACTATTATCATGTCAAACAAAATTTATGATCACAAATCCGGCCAAGTGGGAATATCGCCATATGTCTCCCATTCCAACTTGTCCCTTCTTCAACTTGCCATTGGCAGAGCTATCATCTATATATGGTTAATTTACCTCTTCAACCCAAGGGTTAATTTGGTTTAGAAGTTAAGGTCAGAGTACTTAGGATCGTTTGCTCCCTCCAAGCCCTATGTCTTATGTTCGAAACATCTCGAGTGCTATTAATTCTGTTAAGGTCAGTCTATCTATCTATCTATCTATCTATCTATCTATATATACACACACACACACACACACACACACACAGAGTCCGGATCCAATGAGGGATCCCGCACGGTGCTACTGTGCGGGACTCCCCTTTCCCGATCGAATTACGACGATCCGAGCCGCTCAAAGTGATCAGAACGTGATTTTAAAGGTAGTCGCGAGAAATCAGCAAAAAAAAATGATCAAGAAGGGCTTGATCCGAACAGTTTTTTATTGAACGGTTCAGTAAAAAACTGCTCGGATCAAGCCCTTCCAGATCATTTTTTTTTGCTGATTTCTTCTCAGTATCCTTAAAATCAATTTTTGATCACTTCGAGCGGCTCGGATCGTCGAGATTGACTCGGGAAAAGGGAGTCTCGCACGGTAGCACCATGCGGGATCCCTTATAGCATCCAGACTCTCTCTCTCTCTCTCTCTCTCTCTCTCTCTATATATATATATATATATATATACACACACACACGGTTAATTGAAACGCTCGCAAGTGGACGGTGAAATTGGTCCCATGTGATAAATCGAGATAGCCCATGAAAAATGCGTAAATGGTAGTTCTTGCTCTGGTCAAGGAAACTAGATAGCCCATGAAATTAAGCGGTGGTGGGCGACCGCCGGCCCAATTGTTTGACTGCTAGTAGTTGCAACTTGCAGGGCGGAGCCACCGAGGGACGCTGGCAACTCCAAAAATTTTCCTATATTTTACACGATTGATACCCTAGGTATATATATCTGAACAGTTACGATATAGATTTGTTTCTAAATTATGAAGAAAAAAAAAGTTAGGTATGATCCTCCCTTCAAATAATGCTAAATTGCTCCTTGAAAAAAAAAAGGTTAGGTATGATCCTCACTTCAAATAATGCTAAATTGCAACTTGCAGGGCGGAGGCACCAACAGATTTTTATACTACATGGAAGAGAAGAATACGGACCGTGTGCTGAGAGAGAATTCAAAATTCATTACGACTTTCTAGAATAAAATGATAAAAAAAAAAAATAAGGGCTTTGTTTGTTTGATAACTTCGGGTATTTTAGTTTTGGTAGTGGATGGAGAGAAAAATAGAGTAATGATTAGAGAGAGTGGTAATGAGTGGAGAGAGATAGAGAGAGAAATGAAATTAATAATTGAAGAAATACGGTAATGATTGGAGAAAAATATAGGGTAATGATTAAAAAACAAAGTAAAGATAAGAAATGAACAAGGCCTTCGTAATGGTTTAACTGGATTGAAAATTTGAGCACTTAATTTTTTGAATCATATTTTTTCGTTAGTTTCATTAACGGTGTTAACAATTTTACCAATTTGGAACATAAAACAAACTAGAGGGACGAAATTGAGACAACCGTAAAACTAAAAGGACCACTGAGTAAATTTGCCCTATTAAATTATTATTTTGTGCATCTCCCCACTAAGAGCATCTCCAATGGTTTTGACCATTTTTTTGGGGGTAAAACTGGCTACATTGTTATTAGGTCAAAATTTGACAAAATGCTCCAATGATGCTATTTCAAGTACCCGTTGGATCACACCCAGATATTCCTGTCATTGTATTACTCTCAAAAGCCATTAGATCACAACCCTGGCAAGAAATGGCCCAGGCCATTCTCATAGCCAAATTTGGCCAAGCCATTTTTGGGCTCCTAAAATAGCCCCCCATGAGAGGAGAGAAGTTCGGTTTTGAAGCCAAAATATGACTTTAGCTTCCAAAATGGCTCCCGTTCCAGATGCTCTAATAGGGGTCCAAGAAGGATAGCTAAAATACAATACAAGTATCTAATACTGTGTATATGTATGCATGTTTAATGCATAGTCAATGTGTGAAGACTTCAAAAATAATTAGGGTATCCAGCTTGTGTATCCTTTTGCTATGGAGTGGTCTGAGGGAATTACCCAACGAAGTGTACACGTGTGACCAAGCCAGAGAGTCCAACAATGCGTGGTAGATAACAGCCACCACCTTCCATTCAAAACCAACACAAGCTCCCCTCCTCAACTACTAGCCCAGCAACCAATATTTTCCATGCATCCAAACAATAAACAAAGACTACTTAAAGAACAGATGGACTATCTTGAACCTCTAAAAACACTTTTTACCCACAATGCCATTGCCGGTCAGTCCCATAAGCAGGAAAGTTCTTCAAGGCGCATGAGATTCACAAGGAATATGGCAATTGAGTCCATCCATAAACAAGAAAGCTCGTCGAAACCCAATCTGATTGCTTCCTTCTTCAGCACCACGGTAGACCAGATAAGTGGATACAAGGAACATTTACAGGGTGTTTAGAAGGAAGAAGAAAGAAACAGATATATTCCCAACAGGAAATTAAGCGAGACGGAGAGAGATGGGGTATGTCAATGCCATCGGAAAGTACCAAATCGGTCGGACGATCGGAGAAGGCACCTTCGCCAAGGTTAAGTTGGCGGTAAACACGGAAAACGGACAATATGTTGCAATCAAGATCATCGACAAGCATATGGTCGTCGAAAACAATCTCACGAACCAGGTGAATTTCCAATACCCATTTCTTAGAACTGCTTCTTTTTGGTTTACAGGCTTGTTGTGGATTGAATTTTTTCATCGTTCTGATGCCATGATGGAGCTCTGTTTTCCAGGTAAAAAGCGAAATACGAACAATGAAGCTTCTACGTCACCCAAACATTGTTAGGATACATGAGGTACGTTTGGCCGTCCTGAGGATTTGGTTTGACTCGTTCTACGGAGTTTTCTTGACTTGGAAACTCATTTTCTTTCACAGGTGATTGGCACAAAGACAAAAATTCACATTGTAATGGAGTACGTATCGGGAGGACAGCTATCAGACAGGATGGTGAGTTCCGAACAGCCAACTTTGGAATCCAAATTTAGTTTTTGAGATCTAACGGAAGATTCTGATTCCCTTGAGCTTTTCATTTCTAGTCCTATGTTGGCAGGTTAGATGAAAAACACGCAAGGAAACACTTTCAGCAGTTAATCGATGCTGTAGATTATTGCCATTGCAGAGGGGTTTACCATAGAGATCTGAAGGTACGAATGAATGAAATTATCTTGTTTCACAACTCCCCTTCCCCCCCGCCCCACCCCGCATCCCGCCAACACACACACACACACACAAAAGGAAGCTATGGAAATTGAATTGGATCTTGGGTTTCCTATGCAGCCACAGAACTTGCTTTTGGGCAGCAAAGACAATCTCAAAGTTTCAGATTTTGGGCTCAGCGCGTTGCGGAAGGTAGCAACTTGGTCAATGTTTACAGGCTGTTTGAAGCATTTGTTTTCCCTATGTGTTCTGGCGGTTTCGTTTCTTATAACTGGTGCATTAAAAACCACCCCAAACCCACTGCCATCTTATCTGTCCGCCGCGGTGGGGTTGTCCGAGTGGGAGAGGGTTGTTTGAATTTCTATGGTATTGTTAGGATTTTGGACCTGTGGAGAGAAAAAGAAAAGGAAGGGGAAAAGATGGGGTGAACAAAAATATTGTTTCTAAGTATATTCTTTTTCCTCAACAAAAAATACCTCCACAAATCAAAGAACCAAACAAAATGTCTTCCCTTCGACGGATTGAGCATGATGCACTGAAGCTGATTGAAGCAAAAAATAAACGCAGCCCGAGTGGATTATAATCTCTTTATAAAAAGTGGAAGAAACACAAGTAGAAGTGGGAGTTAAAGAACCTTAGAGACACCATTTATACAATGGTGCAGATATAGGGTATTTATTAGATTGGAGAGAGGCAGTAGCATGATTAATCGAAAGTTGTCCATGTACTTAGTTTGGAATCTGGATTGGGATACCATTTTATTTTTTGAACTCCTTGGAATCATGTCGTAGAATTTTTGTTCATTTCTTTTGAACATGCACAGTTTGGCAATTTACTTACAATTATTGGTGCCTCCACAGCCTGGGGATGTGCTATCTACTGCGTGTGGATCTCCAAGCTACGTAGCACCGGAGGTAACAAACAGTATTCTGATTGGAATAATATCTCTAGGACATTTTCGCTCAGATTTTTGTGTCAAAGAAAAAGAATAAAACCAAACAAGCCCAGAAAACAGATATTAAGTAAAACTATGCCCGTTACTATAAAAAGCACATACCTATAATCTTTTCCATCCCATGTGCTGATGCTTCATAATCTGGTCAACAGCTTCTTGCAAACAAGGGGTACGAGGGAGCAGCTGCAGATGTTTGGTCATGTGGAGTAATCCTCTTTGAATTGCTCGCTGGACGTCTTCCATTTGATGATCAAAGCCTAATGAACTTGTATAGGAAGGTAGGCTCCCAATCTAGTATATATTTCATACCAAGCTTCAAAAATAGAAACTTGAGATATCTGATAAATTTTTCCATTGCAAAGATATTGAGAGCAGAATACACATTTCCAGAGTGGTTTACAGAAAACCAAAAGATACTCATCTCTAGGATACTTGATCCGAATCCCAAAACGGTAGTGCTCTAAACCATTTTAACAAAGAAGAATGCATTTTGGCATTAAACTGGTAAGATGAAAGTTTGACATCTTGTTTTATCCATACAGCGAATAACAACAGCAGAGATCATTGAAGATCAGTGGTTTCAAACAAATTATGAGCCTGCTGTTCGAACTGAATGTGAGGAAGATATCAACTTCGATGATGTTCATGCAGCTTTCAGTTCAGTTAAGGTAATGACCAAACAAAGTAGCAACATAGAGAGTTTCACAACACCAGCTAAATGTACCGTCATCTTGTTCAGGAAATTGAGACAGAGAAAAAGATACCTCATACTCCAAGTTTCATAAACGCTTTCCAGCTAATAGCCATGTCTCAAGACCTTGATTTATCAGGACTCTTTGAAGAAGAGGCAAGTTGTGCAAATCTAATACCATGTTCATTATGAGTTTTCCTCTTCTTTAATAATAAAATCTGATAAATCTTTGTCGCTGTTTAGGATAATGAGAAGCACAAGACAACGCTTGGATCAACGCTTACAATCAATGAAACCATAGAGAAAATTGAGGCAGCTGCAAAGGATGTGAGTCTGTCAGTTGAACGGATGAACAACTCCAAGGTAGTATCTAGGTGTAAACCAGCACTTCTCTAATTAGCTATCCCAATTTCTGCCCAAATAGTGTAACGGTTCTTCACAATATCAGGTGAAAATTCATCCCAAACAGAAGATGACTAGATGTTCAAGGTCATGCTTTAACCTATCAGCCGAGGTAAATAATTGTAGATACTATTCGGTATCCCCTCCAAAAGCAGCATATCAGATTCTCACTTCCTCTTGTGTGGTATAATTTAGGTAATTGAGGTGGCACCCACACATTGTGTTGTAGAAATATCAAAATCTTTGGGGGAACTAGAACCATACACAGAGGTAATAAGATATAACATCATATATGCATGTCATAGCATATGTGTTTTGTACAAGTCAATCATATCTAATTGTGCTTGTTTGACCGTTGATGAACAGTTCTGCAAAAGCTTATCAAGTATGCTACTGACAGAAGAATCAGGTGCGTCGTCCGAAACACAAGCACCCAAGGAAGTCATTGTCAACAGCAAAAATATCAATCAAAGTGAAAGGTAATAATAAACCTACTTTGAAAACGTGTAGAATCCATAATGTTCCAGTCCACTCACCAGCATCTCCAATTATGCAGCTTTGGGCAGAAGGACGACAAGGATACCATAGACAAGCGGGGATACTCTTCCTCTTGATAGCTAACCTTTGGTTTCAACATTAAGAGGCTCTTGACGAGCCCTAAACACAAGTGTAAAGCATACAACGAAGTAATGCATAAGGCTGAATGTAAGTACATAAGTGAATCCAACAGAAATGTTGTCTCGTGTTAAGGCTTACACTCCCATGCTGTAGAATTCAAGATCCTCGTGTTTATAAATTTTGTTTCCTCTGATGTAATTAATTCAATGACTTCAATAGACATATTTATTGTATGAAAGGAAATTCACAGAAGAAAAAATCCTTTTTCTGTCAGACGTTCCCTGTAATACCTCTATCTGTCCTTTTTCCGTCAGATGTTCCCTGTAATACCTCTATCTGTTCAACTGACACTGCTCAATCTTACATTGAAGCAAGATAGAATTAAAATAAAAATAACTCAAAAAAAGAAGCGTAGCATTTTTCCCGGAGGGAGCCAGCCTCTCAAATTTGACCAAAGTATATTGTTTCAGAAGGGATAATTTACAGTTAGCAGTCAACAGTTATCTTAACACCCGAGTAATACAGCATTACAACCCAACTATCTGATCGTGGGATTAAGCGCCAAGTATTGGGGTTGTTCTCCTAAATAAGCCACTGGCTTTCCCTCCAAAAATGAGCCAAATAAACCCACAAAAAAACGAAAATAAGCCACTTGTTTCGTCTTTATTCAAAAAAACTAAATAATTGGATTTCGGTCAAAAAATTTTACTTTTTAGATTCCTCTTATCATGAAGATGCAATAATCTCCAAAAAATTGACAATAAGCCAAGTAATACGAAAAAAATTTGAATAAAGACAAAAAATAAGCCACTTTGGCTTATTTATCTAAACAACCCCTGAGTAGCATGGTCATAGACAAGCGAAAAAACACAACAGGACATCAGCAAGCCAGCACGGTGATTCTCACAAGAAACACAAGGGAAACTTCTAAAAAAAATTCTCTATACAATTATTAAGAGGAATATACATGAAACGTAATTCAAAGATAATGGGGAAAAAGCCACATGACACTATTCAAATTAATTCACACCCCCGCTCGTGCAGGGACCTTCTATTTCTTTTTTAGTTTGAATTGAATGTAAATTACAAAGTCCTGCGACTTGTGATGTTTGCCAGACCAAAACGCAAAAACAAGTACAAACCTATGACAAACCATGGGGACGCAGTAAAAATGGTGATATTGGATTCCATGGTGCTCGCACGCGAATGGCCAGTGTTACTACTTTAATGAAGCATTCCGTGAGTCTCCATAGATAAATAGAGTAACTGAATAAGTGGAAGTGGAATTTCCAGATACAGGTAACAGGCTACTCTCTCAACGAGCTAAAAATGAGTGATAAAATAAAGATACTAATGTCCAATGAGTGAATCTAATGTGTTATCAAGTTCACATTTCTGAACATAGCTGAACAGGAAACACAGCTAATGTACGTGGGTGTTCCACTTTTTCAAAAAAAGAAGTTTTAGAAAAGGAAGGTAATTTCAAGCTCAAAAATCATGTATTTACGCAAATAATTTTCCTACCTATATGGATCTTGTTTGATAGATCTCATTGAGATCTTTAATACGGTGCAAAAAAAAATTGAAAATTATTTCACATTTTCATTATATTTGAGCTTGAAATTACCTTCTTTTTAAAAAAGAAGGTTTAGAAAGAAAGCGGAACAGGGCAGATTTGAAGCACTAATGGCTTTGGGGAAAGTGACCCATGTAACAATCATAATGGTAAGCTGGCTTACATCTAGGAAACACCAGATGGTTTACAACCTAACCATATGAAAAGCAATCTCATGTACAAACATTAATGATTTTTCAAGAGATAAATGATTATCACCATCTACTAATAACCAAAAAAGAATGCTCACAGAGCCAAGAAACCTGCTTTGCATTACAAAAAAGAAGAGTTTGGAAACAAAATTTGTTCAACTAAGAAACAGATTTAAGTAATTTCTCTCATTATAATACATTGCAAGTCCTTTACTTGCAACAACAAACATGACATACAATGGACAAGCTATCGAACCCATCACCAAATGAACAACTTCTAGGTACCAATGTGTAGATGACTAGAGCAGGAAGTTATCAATCATGTGGAGAACCACATCAGCACCATCAGAATTCAACCAATAGCTCTTCACCTGAATTCAAGGGGAAGCAGGGAAAAAGGAGAAAAAAAGAACAAAGTGAATGTAAGGAAGAGATCAGATGACATCAAAAGAGAGAATATGAAATGAAAACACACACACACACACACACACACACACACACATATATATATATATATATATATATATATATATAGAGAGAGAGAGAGAGAGAGAGAGAGAGAGAGAGAGAGAGAGAGAGAGATCAAATCAATTCACATTTCTATTACATAAACAGGCTAACTAATAGTGTGCATAGTTTTCTTCTATTAGCATGCAGATAAATTTTCCTACAAACTGAAAGATGGAAAAGTATGCAAGATTGATTGAAAACAGAATATGCGGCATAATTACTTTTAAAACACACTGAGAAGAAACAAATATTCTTAAATCAATACATCATGTTGTAGATGAACAAACAGCGGGAAGGGATGCTATGAACTTTACTGTTCAGCAACATCATACAAGCACTGCAGCTTTGAAACTTGCAGGGAAGTAATGGGTTCAAAGATGATACAGAGCATATAAGATGCAGTTCAATCCACAGGAATTACTGCTCAGTAAACGATCCACTTTAAAGCTCACCTGAATGGTGTTGTGTGCTATATATCGTTGTTTACTCTCATGAAAGCTAACATCAACACGCTCCCAAGCTACTTGAGTGAGACCTCTAATCATTTCCTCTTCACAAACCAGAAAGAAAATGCTCATAAGAAATAGGAGGAAAATTTGCACAGCAAAGCGCAGAGTAACAGAACATGTCAACAAGCAAGAAAGGACAAACACTATGAGTATGTAATCAATGATCTCATATATAGGCAAAGCAACATGAGTTTCCAAGAAAGATTTAACCAGTGGGCACACTACGATGAATCACAGCCTCACAGGAAGAGAACAGCTTTCCAAAAAAATAAACTTAAAGAGAGACATTGACATTTTACCTGCAATATGAATCACTCTAATACAAAAAATGCAAAAGGGAACACAGCATATTTGGAAGATGGTGTACAGTAGTGGTAGACTTTCATAAAGTATTAAAATCGTTATTAAGAAGTTTGAGGTCCTAGATCAAGGGGAAATTTTCTTATAACAATAGCATATCCAGCTAAATAGCTTATTATTGGCTATGATGTGGGTAGGATCTTCATAGAATGGTAATGGCCTTATTTGCGATGGATTGGGATTTCCAAAAAACCTGGCATCCATTATGTTTAGTTGGTGCAGACAGTAGAGGTTGCATAGTGAAGCGAAGGCAGAAGGTGTTACGCTTAATTAGACAGTGTTTACAGTGGATAAACTGGAGGTCTAAGATTGAGAGAAACACGAGACACCACAAGCATAACACCGGCCTTCATATGAGCTTAAGAGCCATTGTATGAGCTTAACAATCGTCTTATAGCCACTTCGCAAAGTTGAATCTCAAGGAAGATCATGCCTAATCCAGATCAAAATTATGAACACTCTCAGCAAATTGAATCTAACATTATATAGTTCGCACTGCAAAAGAAAAAGTTCACAAACCTTCCAGGTCAGTTGCTTGCTTTTCAACCACAGAAGATGCCCCATCGTGATTGTTTTCTGTAGCTTTGCGTTCAACATACACAACATGTGGGTATTTTCCGTCGACGACCAAAAGATTGGACTAGAGAAGGGAACAGGAAGAAAATAAGGAGGTTGATTTTGGAAGAGATGCGATAGTATTAATTGTCACTTAACCAAAGAAGTGCATGAGGTAGAAACCACAACAACCTTTGGAAGCTCATGTTGACGGCGTATTGATGATGTTCTCCAACCAACCACATCTTAAATATCAGTTAATATAAAACAACCTCTTAAATGGTGGGGGGGGGGGGGGTTGTGGGGGTGGAAAGAAAGCACATTTGTTACATAAAATCATAGCGGAAGCTAACTTCAACTCAGAAAGGATACAATCATAATTTGCATTTGCATATGCTACACGACGCTTGAAGGAGCGTAAAGCTGATCTACAAATGTCACAAAGCATGCCATTAGCTTATAGACAGGAACAAAAATCCAGTCTTCTGAACGAGTGAGTGAAGTAGGGGAATTAATGGATACCAACATGAATTTAAGGTCGTCAGAGTCTTTAACCATCTGAAGGAGAAGGGGAGGTTTCCCCTCATCGTTGTCAGTGAGGAAAAGATGCTTCCCAGACCTCCCAACAACCCAGTGTGCCGATTGAGAGACTCTTCTTTCCAAAAAAGGAAGACCACAGAGAATGGGGAGCTGTGAAAGCACATGCAACAGGACAAAATGTAAGAAAAGGGACGACTACAATAATCTTTTGAATTGGCAATTTAAAATAGATTTAGGAAATAATGCTGCATCATACAGAAGGACTACCCAGTTTAACATCCTCCTCATGATGTGAGCACAAGTGGAAATGAAATGAAGTCTTGATACAAAAATTCATCCAAGCGGCATAGTTACTCATAAGATTCATAGATAAATTTTTTCCCCTGATGTTCGTAGTTGTAGAGAATCCAGAAGGCAGAAGTAACGAAAGTACGTAACTATAATTATTATTAATAAGCATAACAAGGGATCACATTCACGAATCTAACCATCAAACCAGGATAAGAGAAATAAGAAACTGCCACAGATGCACACATACACATGCATAGAGGCACAGACAAGTATTGACCCTTGGAGAAAATCAATAGTTATAGAACCTAATATTGCTAATATGAAGCAAAAAATGAGACAACCGAATAAGCATAATCACACCTGCCTATGTCCCCTCGAGCCAAGATGCGGTGTTGCAAATGTTATGAAGTTCATAGGTTCCAATCCAGCAACTCTAGCTTCAAAATGCTGTTCCAGGTATTGTGTTGAATCCTTTAGATCACCTCCATTTAAGCAGTTCCCGGAAAGTCCTGCAGTTTCCACTCTGGGTAAAAGTTCATAGAGTCTCCCAATTGCATACCTGGCAACAAGGCCACCCAAGGAGTGAGCCACAAAGGAGATCTTATGCACCTCAGGCCAACGTTTCACAACATTCATCACCTGCATAAGAAACTAGTTACTGTTCACATAGGTACCTTTCACCTTTTTGGTAATTTATCAACAAGATAATCCCACAAAAATACGCCAGCGCACACCTAGAACCATGAGGACCAAAATGGGAATACAACAGTACCTCTCCAGCTAGCCTCTCACCCATCTGATCTACGCCATCGAAAGTCAATTTCGAAGAATTACACTCACTACCTGCTCAAAAAAGATCACATAAGGAAAATTCCAGAACAGTTAAAACCATATGAAAGTCAGAGAAGGCGGGGTGACAGATTTTGGAGTTCATAACAATAGTTGATAACCATTAATCCTCCAACAATTACATGACCAACAAATTCTCAAAATGCTAAGAGCATAAACAAACAAATTAGCTGAAGAAAAGAATGGAAGTCCTAACAAGAGCATCCCAGGCCAATCCCAAAAAACAAAAACAAGACCATCCCAGCAAAAAAGAAAATAAATCCCCAAAAAGACAAACTGGGCTTAAAGTTCAATCAAAAAAGATAAATTTCTCAAATTCATCTTTGTTCTGCTATCACTGACCAGCTGGTAATTTAAGAGATTTAGCCAAGTTTGATCAACCAAACTACTAGTGAGGGGAATAACAATACAACATCCCTCAATGAATTGTACAATAAACAGGATAAAGCTAGCTTGCATTGTGTGCATGCTACACAACATGCACTGCCATCATCCAGCTATCCCAAACGATACTGCCAAATTAGTAATTACAAAGCTAAGAGCCAACATGGAGAGTGATGTTCTCCCTAATTAGCTTTTAAATCTTTGATACCGTACAAAGCCTTGAAGATGACAGGTCACTGTCTCCAACATGAGAAAGGAAACACATTCACAACGTATGCAATGCATTTAATAGAAGTGCACCCGATTGGATTAGAACAGTTGCTTATTACATGAATTCAATGCCTTTAGTCAACCTAACAACCAAATTCATTCCACAATAAAACAAGTAAAAGAATTGGAAAGAACTCTTTTAAGCATGCATAACAAATACGGTGAGAACAAACCCAATGGAAAAGCTTATGAGAGGAATAAGTCATAGTTGACTTGGGAAATGAAAGGTCATCTTCATAAATTACCACCGGTAAGATTGTCTAATCTAAGCTCTGTCTAAGCCTGGCAAAACAGCCATTTGTAAAAGCCAAAACTTACCAACACATTCAAAAATAACACCTTAGGGAATTTAGTCTCACAGATCAAGTTTCAGACCAACAGTGCTCCTAAAAAGTGCAGTAGATGGCCGAAGAGCTGTTTGACACCATATGTTACGGAAAAATTATTATTATGTTAACAACACAAGACAGATACCTGACTAGCACCCAATGTAATTATCCAGAATCACCCATTAGAAAGGAAAAGGGGCTACATGAAAACAAAAACTCTTACGGTGAACAATAACTTTGTCAGGAAGCCTCTTCACAAACTGCTCGGCAGCATATCTCCAATCTGCAGCACTGAATGCACAATAAAGGGTAAATAAATAGCAGGCTTTGCAGAAACACTTCTTAACAACAGGTCATAACGTGATAATGGAGGTGCTCCATACTAGCATGAACATTAATTTCATATTTGTTGAGAGGAAGAACTAGGATCCTTAAGACAAGTACGGCAAAAAATGGTAGCGTACAAACCCAATCAGTAGCGTAGTAGTGAGTTCAATTGAGAAGTTTGAACCACTACACAAGATAACTCATGACAAAGAAGACAATTTTTAAACATTCAATTAAATCGATGAAGCTGGAGGTTTAGAATTTCAACCAATGCAATGAACTCCAACTGAAGACAAAGGCTATAAAAAAGGAACTTCAGTTTTGGCAGATGTTTTGAGTTAACAAATATAGCTAATAGAATTCAGTGAAGACAGAGACGACATTTGGAATGGAAATGTCCAAGAAAAAAGTGAGGCCAGACAGACAAGTGGAGAATTTTTTTCCAGACACCATGCAATGAGAAAAACAGACTATTGGATCTCTCAAATGACTACAAATGGCCTTCAGTTACCAGCAGAATAAATTAGCAGAATTTTTTCGTAACGATAATGGATATCAGTAAAATTATAGTTTAGAACATTGCGAATGCTTAACCCCGCAGGTGATAGAATGTTTGTGGGCCACAAAATGTTTTAATGGATAAAATACTGATAGCTTACCGAATTGCGAAAACAAGACTCTCCACCAGGTAGGGACGAAGCCAGGGCTTTGAGGTGGT
The DNA here is from genome assembly GCA_014282245.1 of Rhododendron simsii. NCBI lineage: Eukaryota > Viridiplantae > Streptophyta > Magnoliopsida > Ericales > Ericaceae > Rhododendron > Rhododendron simsii. Next base: position 38,531,620 of record CM024955.1, read on the forward strand.
CAAACAGCATAATAGCATCACTATTAGTTTACAGTTGATTTTATAGAAGGGTAGAGAGCTAGGGATGCATAGGAGGTGGTTTAAAGATTGAAATGGTTAAATGGTGAAAACAGCTTAAATGTTCCATAATACCAGAATTATTTGCAATTTTAGATAAAATAGCAAAATGAAATAATTACATCCTAAAAGATTTACCCAAATTTTTTAGAATTTTCAATGAGAACTCAGAACTTTTTACACACACTCAAAGAGGAGGGGAAGGCTTTATGTGTTTTAATAAAGTGGGATATAGATTTCCCCCTACTGAATCTCTTTGCTTGATATTAGAACAAGTTTTCCTAATTTCCGTTCCTTTTCAGTGTATCCAACTTGAAAGAGGAATAAAGCATGATTTTTATTTAAAATTCATTAATAACAAGAGAAAAAGATAAAACAGATACTTCAATAGGGATGGCAATGGGGACGGGTCGGGGACGGGGGTACTACCTCCACCCCCTACCCATTACCCCCTATCCCATCCCCATCCCCGACCCGATCCCCAATGGGGATTTGTTTTTTTCCTCCATCCCCGACCCAAACGGGGAACGGGGATCCAAAACGGGGATTCGGGGATTTGGGGATTCGAGGATTTGTATTTGCGGCACATAATAGTACCTCCATTTCCTACACCTGTATTTCATAATTTTAGCATATACTACCAATTTTCAGCGCATAACAACACGTTATTCACTATTTTAGCAAGTACTATCAATTTTCAGCACATAATAACTAATTCCAACACATAAGTTAATCGACAACATTGTTTTTCCAACATTAAGTTAATTCCAGTCAGCACTAATTTCATAGTTCCATAGTTCCATAGTTTTTCCAACATTACCAAAACAGGACTGATATATAATATAGTATATATTTATTTATTTTTATATATAAGTATATATTTCGGGGATTCGGGGACGGGGCGGGGCGGGGAACGAACGGGGAACGGGGAACGGGGACGGGTAGGGTTCAGGGCTGGGGCAGACCTATCCCCGTCCCCTACCCGATCCCCGAATTTTTAAAAAAAAATTCCCCATACCCTACCCGATTCCCAAACAAATCCCCGAAGTTCGGGGATTTTTCGGACGGGGAACGGGAAGGGTTCGAACGGGTCGGCCGAGATTGCCATCCCTATACTTCAACTATTTAAAAGAGTACATAAGAATTGAGGGACCATAAATAAACATGGGGCTCATTACACAGATATCGTAGTACAAATCGAGATATACCCAGGGGTACTTGAAGGCTTTAGGGTGACCGGGGCAACCCTTGGCCCCAGCATTGCTTCGTCCTTGGCACCAGGGTGTCCATCATAAAGTTCAAATGCATCTTTTATTGAACTATTCCACAGTAGAGTACAATTGATGAAACATAAAAAAGAATGGTTGTATCAAAATCGTAATGTGCTTGTTCATGATATATACAAGAAGTGCAGTGGTTTCTAGAAACTGAAAATGCCTCACAAATCACAATGCAATATGCAGTGTACATACAAAACTTTCATAAAAAAGAAGAACAAGTCAATAGGCATAACAAGAAAAGGAAGGGTTTTCGTCTACCGTCCTTTCTCCATTTTCACTTATTCAATTATCAAAAACTCAATCACAATGCAATTATCTCCAAGAAAAAAGAGATAGTCTATTATGCTTAATATCTTCAGTTTGATTATCTGTATCTCTGCTCTTTATTCGACTACTTTTGTCTTCTCCAAATTGCCCGAGGTCTATGCTTTTTTGAATCCAATACCCGTATCAAATATTAAACAGAACAAAAAACTAACAAAGATACCTCCCGCCGATCCCATTAACCATGATCACAAGGTGCTCCGGTGGCACCTTGGCATCGGCAGCCGCCTTATCGAAGAAATCCACGCCACCATCCACAGACTCGACCTCCACCTTCTGCCCCTTCCTCCGAGGATCACTAAAGCACCCCCTGCTCAACTTCCGGATCACTTCCATCTTATAATCACTCTTTCGACACAACACCAATTTGCTCCGCCGTGGGCCCTGGTCGAGCCCAAACCCTAGATCGAGACGCGCCGCTGTAGCGGAAAGCGGGCGGTTAGGCAAGGGTTTGAGGGAGAAATTCGTGGGTCGGACTGGAGGTTTGGCCTCGGCGATCATGCGGAACTGATTGAGTGGAAAAGTATCATGGAGGTTTCGGAGAGGAATAGGGCGAGAAAGCGAAAGGAGAGACCTTTTTGAGGGAGAATGGGTCAGGGTTTTTAGAGGGCGAAAGAGCGGGTAAAAAAGGGTGAAGAAAACGACATGCGAGCGAAACTGACGATACTGTTGGGGAAGACGACAACGGTTGAACGTAGGATATAGGAGTAATTCGCTGGATTTTATACTTTTGGTCTAATTAGTAGTATCATACTAGTTCTGTCCGCGGCCGGGACCATTGTGGGCTCCACCGTTTGTTAATCTAGTAATCTGAACCGTTCATATTATAGAACCTGCCTAGGAGATGATCCACGCAATCAATTAACTTGATTGGACCTCGATAGATAAGTCAAAAATTTATTTTATTTTATAAAATGGTTCATGACAGTTTATTTTATAAAACAGAATTCAGTTTCTTTTTGCTTGGATGATTTAGAATCTTATAAGATAAACGATTCAGATTACAGAACTTGCTTAGGAGATGATCCACGCAAATAATTAACTTGATTGGACCTCGATAGGTAAATCAAAAAATTATTTTATTTTATAAAATGGTTCATGACAGTTTATTTAATAAAACAGAATTCAGTTTTTGATACATCTTTTTGCTTAGATGATCTAGAATCTTATAAGATGAACGATTCAGATTATTGTAGCAGAAACCACGTGGCCGGAAAAAAAATTTAATCCTCAATATGATAAGCACCGTTTCGGGTTGTACCCCGGGCTCTGGCTTCATTGTGGGTAAATTTCACTCACAGTCTGATGACAGATGGCTTGAGTTTTTTTTTTTTAACGACAGATAGAAATAACGATAAACTCCATGGGTTTCTATATCGATTCTATCGACACTCCAAATCGATAACTTTCTGTTAAAATACGTTATGGAATGAGCTAAAAGTGGCTTGTATAAGAATTCAACATCTCTAACATATGAAAAGTGACGATAAACTCCATGCATGTGGTTTTTATACCTATTCTATTTGCCCTAGTTTCACATTAAGGTAATTCTGTTTTGTTTCGCTTTTTTCTTTGTTCAACAATATAAAGTGGTTTGTTTATATTTATCCTATGATCATGCATGTCTACGATATTAGCTCGTTAATTTCTAATAAGATTACTCTTAGTACGTACAATAGCCGTTTGATGATTTAGGATGTTGGACAGAAAATCAGTCATTGATTAGGTGTTAAGTGGTAGTAGAGGGGAGGGGCTTAGAGGGAGACTTGAACTACACGGTACACCCAAGTGGATAAATGCCATAAAAGCATAGAGCCGGCTCACTCGATCGACACCCACTTGCGGTTCGAACAGGAAGTTACCCGTTCCGGTTTTGGAAATAAGTACTTATTTTTTGAAAAGTTGTTTATTTTTTGAATTAAAGGTGATGTATTGTGAAAGAGTGACCTGTCTTGAAAAACGAGAATAATTACTTATTTTTTAAGAAGAGAATGTGGAACACACTCTACTTTCTTCTATTGAGTAAATTAATTTTATTACTAAAGAATTTTGTATGTGATCATTTCTTATTTTGTTTATAACCCTAATAAGAACGTAAAGCAGTACTAATTTCTTAACTACAAGGCTCCGTTCAATTGTTGGGAATGTTGTGTGAGAAATTGATTCCCAGAAAAAGTAAAATGAGGAGAGGCAAAAAAAAAATTTTATTTTTTTGTGTGTGTTCTCTTTTGACAAGAAAACTTACAAAAAAATAAGAATTCCTTCATTTTGGCAAGACCTTTTTTGTAGGAAAATGTTTCTCAATGAAAAAGTTGATATTGTGAGTTCTATAACTTTTTTGGTAACTGAATACGCAGCAAATTACGGAAAAATTATTATTGTATTATTTTTTTTTATATCTTTTCCGTTCAACTGAATGGAGCCCACGTGTCACCCTTACTGCTCCTAAGTCCTAATTAAACACGGGAAAAGTCAAACAAAAAACGAAACATCCTAAACAACTTTGAGAGTTATTTTGCCTGATCCAATCAGATTTTGTAAGATTTGGTTGTCAGACATGGCAAATGAAAAACTTAAGGCTTAAAGCCCAATTGAATTTTTTTTTTTTTTTGACAAAAGTAAGAGGTTACTGTATTGCTAAAATCCAACGGCATTTACACAACAAAATTCATTACAAATAACTTGGACAAAGTCAAACTAATCATTTAACTGATAAATAAAGAGAAAGAACGATGCGATTGATATCTTTCATCCCCAGCCCAGGTATTGCCTGACGCACCTTCTGCTAAGCGGAAAATTTATATATCCTATAGCAGTCTAAAAAAGAAATACATTGCTAGACAAAAAAAAAAGACAACAAGAACCCAGATGATCAGATGAATTTCGACCAAAAATGAACATACTAATGAATTTCTAGCAAACCATCAATAGATGCTTACTATTCTTCTTGATCCCAAACAGTAAGCAAATCGTCTAAAGGTGAACTTTATTACTCTCACAAGAAGAGATAAAACTCCTACAAAGAGAGATAAAACTCCCTCAGCTTACTCTAAATCCAGCCACACAAAAACTGTCGAACGGATCGCACTTCACTGCCTCCACCGTTGCTGCCACAAGGGCTCCGGCAACGGATTTCATGCGGACAAACAACTCCGGTGACGTTGGAGCTCGCCGAACACAAAAGGTCAGATCTGAGAGAGGAGAAAACGAAAAGAAAAAAAAACCTTAGGAAAGAGGGGGAAGAAAGAGTAGAGCGGATGGAGGAGGAGGAGCCTGGGGGAGGAGGGAGAGGGATGCCTCCCCCCGCAGAAAAGTAAGGTGATTGTAGCTTTTCAAAATCGCCTTAAAGCTCTCAAAACCCTAGAAGACTAGTCACTGTGTTATGCTGCTCAAAGGCCAATTGATTGAATGGTTTTTTTGGTCATAGGATCTGATCTACTTGTCAGCATGTCCTGGCGAAGCCGGGGATTTTCCCATTTGTTTTTATGAAAAAAAAACTATGAATAAGATCAAAGTCAACTTAAACACATGATTCAAATACTCCATTTTGTAATCTGAGATGCCATTCTGCCAAAATACTCGCATAGGTGGACGGTTCCACACATACTGAATGATTGTGCGGGAAGGCAACTTAAATCGTATTTATCGTCATTCTAAAATTATTTTGATAGTCACCGTTCTTTAGACAAGTTTTGTGGTCGTTTTAAAATTGTTTTGATAGTCGCCGTTCTTCAGACAAGTTTGGATAGTCAATTAACACTCCCATATACATTTGTAATATCATAATGTCCAAAACTTTTCTAAATTGTCCAAAGTATTATATGAAAATGGTATGCAGTGCAAGGCTTAATAAAAAGAGATTAAATTCTTAATTTCTGCCATACATTCATTGCAATAATTTAACTCGTTCATTTTGTAGGCCTTGTAGAATAGTTTATCTACATCAAAAATTAGATTGATCAAACGTCGATAGATATATATCAAAAATTGAATTTTGAATTATAAAGTAGACGGTCGTCATGGACAGTCTAACTTAAAATTATTGACAGAATGAGACCGTCTATTTTATAAACCGAAATTCTATTTTGGATATACTTATCAATGTCCAATCAAACAGATTTTTTTTACGTGAATATATATACACACTCACACACACACACTAGTAGATAAACTGCTAAGAAGACTGCAAGTCACAAATGGCGGTGGCAAAAAACCGTGGGATTTCCGCGTGTGATGAACAGAATTTAATCTCTAATAAAAAAACGATGTTGAATAGCGTCGTATGTAATTTTTTGATGAACAAGCTAATCCAAATTATATAATAAAACAAAGCACAAAGTACCAGAACTCCATCGGTCCAAAAAAAAAAAAACAAGAAAACAACCGAAAAAATCAAGTACAAAAGCCTGGGGGGGAAAAAACCAGCAACAATATGTGAATATCCAAACAAACAAAATGCTCTTTTTGCCAATTGCGTGTAGTTTTAATTCATCACATTGTCTTGCTGTCACTTTTCTCTAAAAACTGGTAAGTACGTTGAACTTGGATTTCTAACGAGCTGAGGAGTAACCTCCTTCCGACCGAAGGCTTAAGAGGCCGGATTATTAGCGTCACAGCATAAAGAAATTAGATCCAAGCCCAAGCTACCGAAGATCATCGATCGATCGATCCAACTGAAAAACAAGCGTAAAGAGGTAATTAAAGAGTATGTCCAACCAACTTATGAAGACGAGGTTGAAGGCATCACAATAGATAGGCAAATAGAAAGAGATTTTCCATAATGTCAACATTAATTCCCACGAAAGAGGTTATGATGATATATATATCCGAGGAAATTAGACAATCAATAAGGTCTCTGTCCGATGTAATTCCCAGGAGGGTCATAGTTACAAGTCATGAAAACCCCTTTCCCATCAAAACAAACAACCCTAGCACACCCAATTCTCATCGTTGTCCTCCACACAATCTGTGTATAATGCTCACATTCCTGCCCGCCGGAACAGGAGTTTGACCCATAGTTGAACCACGGCCGCTCGGAAACCCACGCTTTGGCAGCCTGAACTGGGGTCCACCCGTTGCCGCTGCCCCAAAAGATGTTCTCCCCGTAAGGCCCTCCGGAATGCTTCAAAAGACAGTCCCCCCGTCTTTGGTTGGCGTACCATTGCGCATACTGGGCTAATCTCCCATCCCATACCAACGGATGCAGTCCAAGGGCAGCCCGTGCTGCATTCTGGGGAGCCATGATTTTGTTCACAAAATCATTTCGGCCAGCAATGGCATCGATGCTTGAGATTACAAGGAGGACGATGGTGATAGCGCCGGAGAACAGATTCATTGGGCCGGATTGAGAGAGACAGAGAGAGTAGTTTTTTGGCTGGGGGATTTGTGGGAGATTATGGTATTAATTAGGAATATCACACACACACATAGAAGACAACAGGACTTGGGGGTGGTTGGATTTTTGGGGTATGAAGTTTTTTCAACTATGGGGTGGCACCCATGTTCGTTAATGATTGCCACATTTGTTGATGCAGAATGAAAATATCATATTGTGTAAGGAATAGAATATTTAGTTTTCAATATTTTGGTAGGAATCGTCGAATTAGGAATATAAGTATCTTAAACTAATTAGTTTCCTAATTCTCTAGTAGATTTCGTTTCCTTTTAATTTGGGAATTGATAATGCCAAAACCCTTTTTGATCCTGCCAAAACTCAATATATTTTTTTGATTGCATGACTTAATTGCCCTTCATTACACCATTTACTTTACCAAAATGCCCCTTGAAATCTCTTAGGAGTATTTTAACGTTCTTTTGCCATTCCACCAGAGTGAACTTTTTGTTTTTTTTTTTAAAGAAAATACTAAAGCTTCAACTTGAGAGAGGGGAAGGTTGCATATAGAGCAACTATTTTTAGTTCCATGATTTCAAGCAAAATTATGATGAGAAAAACTTTTTTACGGGGGTGTCCCGTAAATAAGTGTTTGCCGTGCTCAATCGTGCACGTCCGAAGTATTTTTGGATGGTCCAGATTGAAAACCAATTTTAATCGATCAAAATTGAAAAGCAATCTCAACTATTACTTACACGAATGAACAGTCGAAATTGCGCGAAGCGGTGAATTTGCCGTGAAGCCATGAATAAATTTTTCCCAATTTTAATCCCAACTGAAAACAACCCATATAAGTTCGATCAAAGCAAAGCAACCCATCTAACAACCGTTGTTTTCAATTCCTCCCATTTACGATCATATCCTCCAAGTTTAAATGTACGTTACAGATCAATCAAAGGCAAGCAAGTCCACCCAAATTGAAAAAGATAAATCTAACAAACAGTAGAAGAGCAATACTCTTATATTTTAAAGCTAAAAAATATAAACTAAAAAATAGCAGTAACTGCGTTGCACCATTTTAAAGCTGATAAACAGTAGCTTCGTTGGACCTTAATGAAGCTCTGGTATTCTCGACAAAAGAGAGTTGAAGATCTGATGATGATGAAATGCCAAAAGAACATTAAAATACTCCCAAGGGATTTCAATGGTCATTTTCGTAAAGCAAGTGGTGTAGTGGAGGATAATTAAGTCATGCAATAAAAGATAAATATTGAGTTTTGGCAGGAACAAAAATGGTTTTGGCGGGAACAAAAGGGGTTTTGGCATTATCATCTCCCTTTAATTTTATTTCTAATTTTATTATTTTCTAATTTTTATTTCCTGGTATCATATGTAGGGTTTCTTTTATTATAAATAAAGTTGTAAGTCTTAGGACTAAAGAAGTAGTTATTGATATTGAATAAAAAGAGTGTAAATAACATTTTTTCTAAACCCTGATTAATTGTTGCACGTCCTATTTCTGTAATTCATACGACTCCTTGCATCATTTGTTTGGTGGGGTAACATAAAGAATTTAAAGTCTAACTAAGCTCTCCCTTTTGATTATCGATGTTGGTGTGATTTTTAAATTATTTTCTTCGATGGTGTAGAAATAGACTTTTATCAGATGTCTTGTTTAAAATTTAGGAGAGAAACTTATATACAGCGGCACCATGAACATGTTCTTAAAAATAGCAACCAATCGCGACCGTCCAAAACTGTTCTAGACGGTCCGGATTTTAACAAAACTTTTTCTTGGTACAAGTTTTTTTAAGACCCGAATCATCCAAAATACTTAGGATGGGTGAGATTCACCTCGATCCATAAACCCATTTTCATGGAAACCTCCGTAAAGAAGATATTCTCTTTCTTTAGATGGTAGTATACGTAATACGTAGTAGTTAGGTGATATTGTTATAAGAAACTGTTTTGCTATTTTGTAACGTTGGAATTGATAATAACTTGGTTGTTGACCAAAATACTCGCGTAGATGGAGGGTCTCACACATAAAGAAATTGGATTTCTAACGAGGAGTAACCTCTTTCCGACCGAAGGCTTAAGACTTAAGAGGATTATTAGCATCACAGCATAAAGAAATTGGATCCAATTAGCCCAAGCTATCGATGATCATCGATCCAACTGAATAACAAGCGTAAAAAAGTAAAGTGGGATGTTCAACCAAACTCATAAAGACAAGGCTAAATACATCACAGTAGATAGGAAAATAGAAAGAGATTTTCCATATCGTGTGGAAATTCTTATTATTTATTTATTAATAATAAGGCTGTGTTTTGAATCATGGGCTTGCGGAGGTATCATTCTAAAATGTTGTTTATAACTTTATATGTTATAAAAATAAAATGGAAAAATAACCTTCCCACGAAAGAGGTGATGATATTATTATATATTAGGCCTAAGAAATACTAGATCATAAGACCTCATAACTCCAATTTCATTAGACAATCAATAAGGCCTCTGTCCAATGTAATTCCCAGGAGGGTCATAGTTACAAGTCATGAAAACCCCCTTCCCATCAAAACAAACAACCCTAGCACACCCAATTTTCGTCGTTGTCCTCCACACAATCTGTGTATAATGCCCACATTGCTGCCCGCCGGCACAAGAGTTTGACCTATAGTTGTACCATGGCCGCTCGGAAACCCACGCGTTGGCAGCCTGAACAGGGGTCCACCCATTGCCGCCGCCCCAAAAGATGTTCTCCCCGTAAGGCCCTTCGGAATGCTTCAAAAGACAGTCCCCTCGTCTTTGGTTGGCGTACCATTGCGTGTACTGGGCTAATCTCCCATTCCATACCAACGGTTGCAGTCCAAGGACAGCCCGTGCTGCATTTTGGGGCGCCAAAAAATTGTTCACAAAATCATTTCGGCCAGCAATGGCATTGATGCTTGAGATTATAAGGACGACGATGGTGATGGCGCCAGAGAACAGCTTCATTGGGATATAGAGAGAGAGAGAGAGAGAGAGAGAGAGAGAGAGAGAGAGAGAGAGTTGTTTTTTGGTTGGGGAATTTGTGGGAGATTATGGTATTTGGAAGATTATATATAGAAGAGAACAGGACTTGGTACTGGTGGTTTGATTTTTGGGGTATGAAGTTTTTTCAACTATCGGGTGGCACCCATGTTGGTTAATGATTGCCATATTTGTTTTGTGGGGTAACATAAAGAGTTTAAAGTCTTACTAAGCTCTCCCTTTTGATTATCAAAGTTGGTGTGATTTTTATTATTTATTTTCTTCGATGGCATAGAAATAGACTTTTATCAGATATCTTGTTTGAAATAGTTTCTTTAGGTGAGAAACTTATATACGGCGGAGCCGTGATTAAATTTTTTACAACAGCAATCAATCGCAACCGTACAAAAGTGTTCTAGATGGTCCAGATTTTAATGAAAAAAAATTTTGAATTTTTTTTAAAACCCAAATCGTCCAAAATACTTTGGACATGTGAGATTCACTTCCGTAAACCCATTTTCAAGATATTCTCTTTCTTTAGATGGTAGTGTACATAGCTAGGTCATATTGTTTTGTTATACTTAAAAAACTGTTTCGCTATTTTGAAACGCGCGTTGGAATTTATTACAAAAATAACTTGGTGGTTGACCAAAATTCAGGTAGTTTCTCAACGGAAGAGTTAAAGCAATAGGTTTAATTCAAGTTAATTAATTAGGTCAAACTTATATTTATTCTAGTATATATACTTTATGCTGTTTCTTATCCAACGGCGCGTGATTTTGAAGCCATTTTTGTTTGATTACTAGTAAAAGTCCCTATCTAATCCAAAAATTGTCTCGAGTTTGTGTAGTTACATGCTCAACACATATTTTAAGTAACTACCGGACATAATAAATCTTTTTTATTTTTTTCTTAGATTTGCATTATTTTTATTAGATTAATCATCCGTATTGACGAGAGAAGTCTAAAAAGAACAAAATTATTACTAAAAGCAAAAAAAAAAACACTAAAGATGGAAAAAAAATACCAAACAGCTGTCTTTCTGGTCTACAGTGTCGCTCTATATAAACTTTTTTGATTCATCTTGTCAAAACGAATGATTAATATCAAAAACACGATAAAAAGCTCAACAAAAAGTTACGAAAAGTAAAAAAAATACCCACAAATAATTTACAAGAACGGAGCCTTAGTGCGGTCATTAATTTATAAGACTTTAAAATTTGAAAAAATTGAGGTACACATAAACTGATCCGACAATCGGTTACAAAAACAAACATTACTTGGTGACATATATTCCATTTGGTTGTTTGGATATGGTATCAAAACTTTCCCAAAGTGAAGCGAGAATAGTATGTTCTCAAATTACACAACCGAAATCCACGGAGTACTTTCGGGTGCTGGTACGGTGGTACCGGCCTAATCAACTTTACCACTCTCTTAGATTCTCTTCTCTTTCATTGTGTGTGCCATATGAGAATGTAAATTTTCATTTCAAACAATTGTATTTGTAGCACATTCACACTATAGACCCAAATCTGGCCCTTTTCCCCGCTCTTCATGGCACCCTTTGGCACTTTATTTCTAAGAGATTATGACTATTTTTTTTTCTTGTTTTTCTTTTTTTTGATTATTTCATCGAGTTTCATAAATCATGAGTCAAGACCCACAATAAACATCAAACACTGTAGAAACACAAGGAGTTAAAGTCTCATTTGGCGGGTAGTGAAAGGGAGAGGAATAAGGGCCTTAAGCTAATTTGGATTCACTCTTATCCAGTGTTTGATTTTCCCTTACGTCCAGCTTGTCTTAGGGCCCGTTCCAGAAACTTTCTTATTTTATAAATACTTATTTTAGAGTTTTGTTTCACAAAATTCAAATAAGCAGCTTATTTTCACATTTTCAAACTCAAAAATAATATAAATGAAAAATAATTTTTTAATTTTTTTTGCACTGTATTAAAGATCTCAATGAGATCTATCAAATAAGATCCATAGTGATAGGAAAATTATTTACGTAAGCACGTGATTTTTGAGCTTGAAATTACCTTTTTAAAAAATAAGTACTTATACACCCTTTTGTGGAACACACCTTATTATTAGACAAAAAATAAGTTTTTATTCCGGTTCTAGGACGGGCCCTAAGTGATAAGCTTAAGGAAAAGTAAAGACTTCAACAAGAAAGAGTAAAGTTGAGAGAGAGAGAATTCAGTTCCGTTCTTGATTTTTCTTCCTTGAGTGTGAAATCAGATACACAGCTGGACTTATATACCAATAATGCCAGCTCAGCACTCTAACAAACTAAACAAAGTCTTTTACTAACTGACCAGAAAAGTACACGACCATTAACCACTAAGTAACTACCATCTAAACATGATTAGCTAAACCCAACTATGCTAATGATTCTGTCTTACACCCCCCTGCAAACTAATGGGGGTGTGAACTACCATTAGTTTGGATTTAAGAAAGGTAAAACGAGCTTCAGCTAGAGATTTGGTAAATATATCTGCTGTCTGGGCCGAGGTACCAATATGTTGGACTGAAACTTGCTTGTTCAACACCTTTTCGCGAATGAAATGATAGTCAAAAGGCCCTGGAACAAACTGTAAACCATGATGGAGAGAGCCTTTGAGATATCGTAGAATCCGTTTAACAGCAATGAAATGACTTTGCTTTGGATTATGCATATGCTGACATGCCAAGTTCACCGCAAATGAAATCTCAGGACGAGTAAGAGTGAGATATTGAAGTGAACCAACTATGGTTTTGAACCAATGTCGATCCTCAAAGACTGGATCAGGAAGCAAAACAGCAGGTTTAACTGAGGATGGGGAAGAACTAGGTTTGCAGTCTTGCATGCCTGCTTTGACCAAAAGCTCTGTGGCATACTTAGTTTGGGAAAGAATGATAGAAGAGCCATTGTGCAGAACCTCAAGTCCCAGAAAATAACTGAGTTCACCCAAATCTTTCATTACAAATCTTGCCCCAAGAATGGAGATAATCTCAGTAATATAGATAGTATTGCTACCAGTGATCAAAATATCATCTACATACACCAAAACCAAAGTTAACCCTGCTGTAGATTTGTGGATGAACAACGATGCATCAGATTTGCTATTGTCAAATCCCTGTTGAAGTAGAAAAGAAGAAAACAAAGAGAACCAGGCCCGTGGTGCTTGTCTCAGACCATACAAAGCCTTGTTAAGCTTGCAGACATACTGAGGATGTTCTGTATCTTTGTAGCCAAGTGGTTGTTTCATGTATACTACTTCATCAAGAACCCCATGTAGAAAAGCATTAGAAACATCTAATTGTCTAATGGACCAGTTATGATGAACAGCTAAACTTAGCATCACTCTAATAGTGGGTTGCTCGATAACAGGGCTAAATGTTTCTGAAAAATCCAACCCTTTAGCTTGTTGATTTCCATTTGCTACCAACCTTGCTTTGTATCGAGCAACACTACCATCAGAATTCCTTTTGACCTTATAGATCCATTGGCACCCAATTATATTAGCATTAGATGGTGGGGATACAAGAGTCCAAGTCCCTTGTTTGACAAGGGCTTGATACTCTTCAGCCATAGCAAGTTTCCAAACATGATGTTTAATAGCCTCAGAAAAATGTGCAGGTTCTGTCTCTGGTAAAGGATTTACAAAAGCAACAACTGTCAGACCAAAAGGTACCTTAGGTTTGAAAATACCATCTTTGGATCGAGTGGTCATAGAATGTTGATTAAGAATAGTAGTGGAACGAGGAACCAGATCAGAAGTAGGTATAGCAGATGCAGAAGCAGTGTTTGAAAGATGAAGAGAAGAGAGTGTAGGTGACTCATTAGGAACAGCAGAACCAACAGATGAAGAGGAAGAACTAGAACCATTGAGTAACTGTAATGTATGAGGGAACTGAAGAGGCTCATGGGCTAATTGAGGAGAAATAACATGTGGAGTATCAGGACTATAGGAATTAGGTGTAGAAGACTCAGTAGACAAAGGGGAAACAGAAACAGGAATCACAATATCGTCAAAAGATGTTAGAGGTACAGTGAAGTAAAGAGATTCAGAAGGAGAAGCAGAAGGCAAATTGGTACTAGTCAAAACTGAGAATGGAAACTCTGTGTCAACAAATCTGACATGTCTAGACAGAAAGACTTTGGTAGTAAGAGGGTCATAACACTTATAACCCTTGGTATTGTCAGAGTAACCTAGGAAAACACAAGGTGTAGATTTGGGTATTAACTTGTGTGATGCATAAGGTTTCAGCCAGGGATAGCACAGACATCCAAAAGGTTTTAGAAGATGATAATTTGGTTTTGCTTTGAACAACAAGGTAAAAGGAATTTGAAACTGTAAAGATGTGTGAGGTAACCTATTGGTGAGATAAACAGCCGTGGTTAAGGCTTCCAACCAAAACTTGGTTGGTAAACAACCCTGAAGTAAGAGAGTAATAGTAGTTTCAATGAGATGTCTATGCTTTCTTTCAGCTATCCCATTTTGTTCAGGCGTATGAGGACATGTGGTTTGATGAACAACTCCAGTTGAAAGAAACAAATGAAGTAAGAAATGATTGATAAATTCACCTCCATTATCACTTCTCACAACTTTAATGTTGGTGTGAAATTGATTAAACACAAAAGCCTTGAAATTTGCTATGACAAACTTGACTTCTGACTTATAATGAAGAGGAAATAGCCAAGTGAATCTTGAAAAATCATCCACAATCAACAAGTAATAACGAAAACCTTTATTAGAAGGAATAGGAGATGGTCCCCATACATCCATGTGAACAAGCTCAAAAGGAGCAGTAGCATGAGTTTCAGACAAAGGAAAAACAAGCTTATGACTCTTAGCTTGACTGCAACAATTACAATTCAACACAGAGGGAAGAGAAACATGTAGATGTTGCTGTTTTATTAAAGCATGTAACAAGGGTAAACTAGGATGACCTAATTTTTGATGCCATTGCATTGCTGCAGAGGAGGTATGCACAAGACCAGTTGGAGATGAAGCAGGAGACAGGTGTTCAGAGGAGTTCAGTAAAGGATAGAGGCCTTGAAGACATGGCCCCTGATATAGAACCCTGTAAGTGGTCTTGTCCTGAATAACAAGACCAGAAGAGTCAAAAATGAGTATACAATTATTATCCTTAGCAAAATGATGAACAGAAAGAAGATTGTGTGTAATATTAGGAGTATGAAGAACATGAGATAATTGAAAAGTAGTGACAGGTGTTGGAAGTATACCCTTACCAGCATGAGAGACCTGCATATTCGAGCCATTTCCAACCATTACTCCAGGACTATTATGAACGGGCTGAGGTTGTTCAATATTGTGCAAATTATTGGTGATATGGTTGGTAGCACCACTATCAAAATACCAAGGATGTGTAGCACTAGATGTGATTGCAGAAGAGTGATGGCCAGAGACTTGTGGAGACATCCCAACCGAATTTCCCATTGGACCACAGCTTGGTCCTGTGTAAGTTGCTGGCATAGCAAAGGAACCAGAAAACTCAGCCAAATGAGCTTGTGGATGAGTCTGGGAAGATACTCCAGATCTTCCTCCAAAACCAGAAGATTCTCCTGAACCATTGGGATGAGACACTGATGAAATAGAAGGCCTGAAATTGTATGGTTGTCTGGGTGGAAACATAGGTATGCCTGGAAAAGATTGTCCTGGTTGAAACATAGGTATGCCGTCTGAAAAAGATTGTCCAGGTTGAAACATAGGTATCCAAGAAGGAGTAGTGCCCCAAGAATGAGAAGAATTAGGTGGATAAGGTGCTCTCCACCGTAGACTAGAGTAGTCAAACGGATGTTGTGGTTTATAGTAACAAAAATTGGTACTGTGATTGTGCCTTCCACAGATATCACAAGGTGGTCTTGGTCCTCGTCCTCTACCTCTAGAAAAATTCCTGGACTGGGAGAAAAATTGTTGAGGCAAGAAATGAGCTTGTGAAGTTGAAAAACCAAACTGAGAAGAACCATTTGACGGTGGTGGAACAAACTGAAATGAAACATATGACTGTGGGGGAAAATTTTGAGTCTGTCCAAATGATGGAGAGATAGGATTTGACATAGGCCCTCTAGAATTTGATCCTTGCAAGGGAGTTGAATGATTAGCAACGAGTACAGTAGTGGTATCAACCTCAGATTCTTGTTGTAACTGAAGGTCTTCTCCTTTCAACATAGTAACCAAATCATCAAAACTGATGGTATCCCCTCGAGTTCGTACAGCAGTTTTGAAGCCATTGAATGTCTTAGGTAAACCTCTTAAGGTATGAAAAATGAGATCATCTTCAGCAAGAGGACTACCAGCAGCAGCTAACTTTTGAGCATAGTCCTTTATGGTGTCAATATAAGCTTCCATTGTTGTCAATTTTGTGTGACAGTACAGTCTATTCTTAAGCTCTTGTACATGATTTCGTGACAGAGAATTATATCGAGTTGATAGAGATTCCCAAACTTTCTGAGTACTTGTTAACCCTAGAACATAAGGAAGTGTGGTTTGAGACAGAGATGCAGTCAGACACGACAGAAGTTGTGAATCTATCAATTTCCAGAGAGTATATGCGGAATTAGGGCCAAGAACTCCTTCTGTATTACTAATCTGAACAGGTGGACATTCAACTGTGCCATCCAAGAACTCAAAATATCCATTCGCTCTCATAACATTTTCTACTTGAATACGCCATAACAAGTAATTTCCTCCATCTAGTTTTACATTCACCAAAGCATGAAAATTAGACACGAGAAATGCGAGAGATGGTGGTAGGGTTACCGCTGTTGTCGTCATTTGAAGATTAAAGGCTTGAATCACCAAGCAGATCCAATCGAATCCTTGTCAAGACTTAGAAAGACGATAAAACCTAAAAGCAAGAAGAAGACGACGATAAAACCTCAGGATCGATGGACGCTGGTCTTCATCGCTCTGATACCATAAGGAAAAGTAAAGACTTCAACAAGAAAGAGTAAAGTTGAGAGAGAGAGAATTCAGTTCCGTTCTTGATTTTTCTTCCTTGAGTGTGAAATCAGATACACAGCTGGACTTATATACCAATAATGCCAGCTCAGCACTCTAACAAACTAAACAAAGTCTTTTACTAACTGACCAGAAAAGTACACGACCATTAACCACTAAGTAACTACCATCTAAACATGATTAGCTAAACCCAACTATGCTAATGATTCTGTCTTACAAAGCTAATTAGACCCTTCTGTTGGGAAACGATTCCCAAATCTAGTAATAACGCATACATATTAGACAACAAAAATTGCAAAAATTCTACAAGGCGGAATTAGGGTTTTACCACAAGTCCCGCGCCACAAACGCTGGTTAAATTTGTTACAGCACACCTTGTTGTATGCCACGAATACTGCTCAACCGTACATTACAATCTTCTACTGTATTCCATTATACCTCGAATCACATACTCGTTTGTGGAAACTCTACGTGATTGTTTGTTATATCTCACAATCCACTTTTCTGACCTCTCAAAAACGTGTATAAGACCTGGAGAACAAAGCAGTATATTTATAGGGTTAGGGCAGAGACCTAAGGAGAAATAAATCTGGGCTCCTTGTGTAAATAAGAAATCCTAATCCCACTAGGATTTTATTTCTTACACATAAATTACAATTCACCCCACTATAGAATTGTAATTGCACTCCCAACCTTATCTCAATTATATTTTGAGCTCCTTGTTATCAAATACTTATTAATCTCCCCACATTAAGATTACAAATACTTTTTGATTAAAATAAATTATTAACACCTCCTACTCTCCTAACCTCCTGGGATAAGGGAAACTGGCGTGGATGTAATTACCGGTGGACACCTCATGCCTCTTCAAATTAGTTTTGAATTCTCATAACAAGGAACAATTACGTGAAAGAAATAATTTTCACATTCCCCTTTTATCTATTGGCACTTCTTCTTCTTCTTTTTTTTTTTTGTCTTTTACTCATGTAATTAAAATTACTAAATTACCCTTGTCTCTTGAATCATTTTTCCATACGAAGGGCAATTTGGTACTTTAACGTAAATAAAAACCAATGGCTGTTGAGAGGAGGATATGGCAGGCTGGCAACTTATATGGATGGATAAAATTGGGTTACTGAAAAAACGTGACAAATTACTTGCTTTCCCATCTAAATCCCTTTTGATTAGATTTTTAGAGGTCGAGAATAAGGAGAGAGTGGGCACTTCAATTTGGACATATTAATTATCCTTAATTTGTGCCCTTGAGATTCCCCGATGATGTAATGGAATCAAAATAGAACTCGGCTAAAGACTAGGGCTTCAAATGAAAAAAGTTGTGTAGACACTTCAATTTGGACATATTAATTATCCTTAATTTGTGCCCTTGAGGCTCTCCGAGGATGAAACAGAATCAAAATAGGACTCAGCTAAAGTTTGAACGATGCTTCTTGATCTTTTTCAATACTAAAAACGTATTTTTCTCGACTCCTTGAGGGTAAATTGGTCACATATTTCAACGCATAAAATATCTTTGAATGAAACCAGTTGGGTTAGAAAGAAGACTCAACTAGCTTTCCAACATTTCAAAAAACACACAAAATTGAGTTCGGGAGTGACCGTGGCGGCCCGCTGAAATTTAGCAGTCCACTCTTGAGGGCTCGGGAGTGCCACTCTTGAGCGCTCTGGAGCTTTGACAAGCCAATGCATGTTGAGCTTGACCATTGACCCTGGCTTTTTCATATTTTCAAACCTGCAGTTCAAACCTGCATGTACTAGAGGCCTGCTTAAGCCAGCAATAATCTCATCATCCCATTACCCACCCCCCCCCCCCGCCCCCCCTTTTCATTTTTTATTTGATTTTCAAGTTAAAATCCTAATTTTGGCTTGCCTATAAATATCTCCATGTTCTACCTTTCAAAAGGACATGAAATTTTCCCACAAACACTCCCCCTTTTGTTGCCAAAAATCAGCCTCCAAAACTCTCTTTCAAACTCTTTCAAAACAACCTCCATTTTCTAAGAAAAATCACTAATTCTCAAGGAAAATCTCTAAGAGAAATGGAGGCCTAAATTCCCTCTTCTCAAACTGTTTTCTAATCATTTTCAAGCACCAAAGTTAGTCCAAGAAACCAAGTTCAAGTCAAGCAAAGGTATAAAGGCTCACTTTATACTTCGAAATCCACTATTTTCAAACTTCTGAGGGGGATCAAGGGCCCATACTAGTTCCTCATACTAGTCATGAGCTCATTTGATCTTAATTTAGTAACAAGAGCAAGAGGCTAGGAACACAAAGAATCAAAACCTTTTCTGGGTACTGAGTTCACTCCTGAGCACTCGGGACCATTCTTGAGTGCTCAGGAGTGCTGTTGTCACCAAAATCCTATTTTGTCACTAAATATTATTTTTCCTATATTTTAGTAGATACTGAGTGTGCACTGGTCCTTCCAGAGCCCAATTAGTTTTATTTTCAGTTGCATGGAAACAAAGCTCGGATGGTTAAGGCCAGTTCTTAGCTGTTTAAGCCCTTTGGTGAGCACTAGTGCATATTAGTAGTTATGTGTTACTGTTTTAAGTATCATGTTGCATCTGTTCTAACCAAGGTTTGCAAGGTGGCTCAACAGAGCTCCTGAGCGCTTAGGAGTAATTCCAGTGGCAGTAGTTGATTTTTTGTCATTTTTCACTTTGTATCATTTCATTATCACATATTGTACACTGGCACATGCATGCACCCTTTATTTGATATACCTATGGATACATGCTAGCTGCTTTTATGAAATAAAATGTTTACGATTAATTCTACAAACATTGAATAGAGACCGCCGCCATGTAGAGCAAGAGGGGTGCCGTAAAACCTTTTCCCCTTTTAACATGGCTTTCGAACCCTTAACGAATCTCTGGTTTTCAATGTCAAATTTTAATTTTGGAGAAAAACGATTTCTCGGATCGCAGATCTCAAATTCAGGTGGCGACTCTTCAATTTTTCAAAGCAAAACATATTTTTTCGGGCGGGTAGCCCACAAGTTGTTCATGAACTGTTCGAGACTCAACGCGATAAAGACGTCGAAGTTCACTTCGCCTATTAAACAAACTGAACCTAGGCCACTATACGTTGTATGCTTATTTAATAAATGAGATGAATCAGAACCTAACAAAATTATGCTCGATTAGGTTCGCAAACCTATATATCATGAGGATTTTGTATATATAGTAATACAGTATGTATGAACCCGTTCGGTTAAATAAGCCAACTAGCTTATTTTTTGTCTTTATTCAAATTTTTTTCCGTATTTGTTAATTTTTCGTTAATTTTTTGGGGATTATTACATCGTCATGACGAAAGGAATTTAAAAAGTAAAAAATTATGATCGAAAGCTTTTTTATAATAAAGACGAAAAAATTGGCTTATTTTTATCTTTATTCAAAACAATTAGGTTTCGATCTTAATTTTTTACTTTTTAAATTCATCTTGTCATGACGATGTAATAATTCAAAAAAATTGACAAAAAATTAAAAAAAATGAATAATGACAAAAAAAATAAGCCAATTGACTCATTTAGCCGAACGGGGTGTTTTATAGAATTGCTTCGGCAAATAAGAGAACATAATAAATGGCAATAAATTGAATGCAAACAATGATGTTTGGTAGAAAAGAAGGGAGAGAAGGGAGGGGTGACCAAGCACCCCGGTGCCAAGCGAGTGCTTGGTCACCCGGCTGTCAAGTGGATGTCAAGTAATATCCGGTCGTTCATTTTAAAACAAACGGTTCAGATTGAATTTAAGCACATTTAAATCTAAATTGTTTATTGCTCGATCAAAATTTAAACTGACAGATCAACCGCTCAGCACCACTGCCAAGAATACCAAGCACCCGCAGCATCTCCCAATCCCCAAATCTTCACCACGATTTTCGGGTGTGCCCACTGTGTTCAACTCCAGCCAGAACCCAAACTGCGGTGCAAACGGTGTCCACGTTCGGTGGTCCGTGAAGTGACGAAAACGTACCACCTCCCACCAAAGTCCCTTCGTCATGTCCTTTTCAAGTGTCTCCCCTACCACCTAGTACACCAACGTAGCAGTAAAGTTCATCCTTTTAGAGCATCTCCAATTCAACACCCTCCAAATCTCTATTTGAGATGATCAAATTAATCTATTTTATTTAAAAAGTAGATTCAGAGGATCGTACTATTTATCTTAACTCCAGCCCAACACTCTATTTCTCAACTCCAATACATATTCGGAGGAGATTCTCTATTTCTTCCTTCATCCTCTGTATTTAGAAGATCAAAATCCAATACTCTCAAATGGAGGAGGGTTGAGAGGATGGGTTGGAGTGCTTTGATACTCTCAAATGGAGATATAGAGCATGGGTTGGAGTCTTGGAGATGCCCTTAGTAGTCGCCTTTCCCAATTGCTTTCCAAGTCCCACAGATTAACCATGGCTGAAACAAACGACTCCCAACAACAACTTCACATAGCAGCCCTGGCCTTCCCCTTCGGCACCCACGCCGCCCCTCTCCTCACCCTCCTCCGCCTGTTAGCCACCTCTCTACCACCCACCACGATTCTCTCATTTCTCAGCACAGAAAAATCTAACACCCAGATATTTACCAACAAAGTGGACCCATCTGGGACCATTAAAGCTTACAATGTGTGGGATGGTATCCCGGAGGAGGCGGTGGAAGGGCAAGTGTATCGCGGCAATGTCCAAGCGGGTGCCGAGTTTTTCCTCAAGGTGGTGCCTGGGAACTTCAAGAAGGCAATGGGGGAGGCGGAGACGGAGAGTGGTGTGAAGATAAGTTGCATTTTGAGTGATGCTTTCTTGTGGTTTTCGGGTGATTTGGCGGCGGAGATGGGGGTGCCTTGGGTGGCATTTTGGACTGCTGGCTCTTGCGCTCTCTCTGTCCATATGAATACCGACGAAATTAGAAACACGTTGGGGATGCCTGGTGAGTGTTTTTTACCTTTTATTTTGTTCTTAAATCTGCGCGATTCTCAATTTTGTAAAGCTGGTTGCATTTAGTCAATTGAGCTAGCTCAGTCCGGAGAGGGTGAATCCTTGTCCGAGGCAAGGATTTGATTTTTTCTTCCCCATAACATTAATTGTTGTGATTATCGGTATAGATCTAGCTCCTCTTCAGTAAGGGAATGGACTTTTTTTGGAAAACTTTAATGGTTAGAACCGTTTACTTCCTAGACCCTGTCAAAATTTAAACATCGGTCGTGTCAAAAGTTATATTCATCAGATGTTCATTCATATGTTTTCGAAAACATATTTATATTGAAAAAAGAAAGATTGAATACTGAATTAGAATCTATTTTATTTACGGGAATATCTGCCGAAACATATCAATTGATTTTGTAGTCTTTTTGGAGTGGTTGATGAACTGGAAAAGATCTAAATTCTAAAGAGTGTAAACAGTTAAGATCATTACAAATCGTTGAACATGACTTCAATAACTAGAGACTATTGTGGAACGAGCCCGCTCTGATACCTTGTGAAAACTTTATAACCAAATCAAGGCCAATTGACAATAAGTGAAGATATTCCAATTGTTATTAAGTGATCACATATTCTACTCCCAAGCAATATGAGATTCTAATATATTCCCCTCACGTGCAACTATATTTTGAGGTCTGTCACGTGTGTCAACTTTTCTTTTTATGTTATATCATCGTGTATTCTTTTCGCTGGTCTGTCATCGCGAGGTGTGAATTGTGAATATTTTTTATTATAAAATGTGGGGTGGAACAGGCCCTGCTCTGATACTCTGCGGAATTAACTTTATATCCGCCTCAAACTCAATTGTCAATGAGTGGAAAGGTCTCAAATGTTATTAAGTGATCATCCAATGCACTCCAAAGCTATGTGGGACTTTATATTTTGACATCCTCCATCACGTATAGCCGCTTTTTAAGGCCTGTCACATGTGGCAACTTTTGGATTTTGTTGGTCTGCTATTGTGGGATGTAGATTGTGAATTTTATAAAATATGGGGCGGAGGCAATAAGTAGAGAGATATCAAATATTATTAAGACTCATCTTACTCTCAAACAATGTGGAATTTTATTTCCTTAACAACTATCATGTTCCTATGGGTTTTGTTGCTATCAGGAGGCGGCTAAACTTTATTTATCAGGGTGCGGCTCCGCATCTTTTGGGTTAAACTTTAATCCCACTTGGTAAAGCTACAATAAGCTGAAACATATTGCACTTGCATTAGGTAAAGCAAATAAGCTGCTGGCTAGCGATCTGCAATTCAATTTTCTACTCTTACAGAAAGAGAATTGTACGTCTAAGCACCGGTCCCAATTAAAAACCTGAATTTTTGCACGTATTCTTAAGCAATTATTTCACGCTATTTATTTATGTACTCTCAGGTGTGGCAGAAACTGTTAAGCAAACTCTTACATTCATCCCAGGAATGTCAGCGGTGCACATCGATGATTTACCAGAAGGAGTCCATTCGGGAAACTTAGAATCGGCGATTGCTCAAATGCTTCATAAAATGGGATTAAACTTGCCAAGAGCAACTGCAGTTGTTGTGAATTCATTTGAAGAGTTAGACCCTATAATCACAAATGACCTAAAGTTGAAGTTGCGGAAAGCGCTCCACATCGGCCCTTCAGCCCTTTCGTCGCCGCCACTATCGAACTCAGACGAAAACGGTTGCCTCTTGTGGTTGGAAAAGCAAAAACCCTCATCCGTTGCTTATGTTAGCTTTGGTAGCATGATGACACCACCCCCTAAGGAGATGCTAGCATTGGCGCAAACACTTGAATCTCTTGAAGTTCCTTTTCTTTGGTCACTTAGGGACCATTCACGGCACCTTCTGCCGGAAGGATTTGTTGAAAGCACGGAATCTTTGGGGAAAGTGGTTTCATGGGCTCCCCAACCGCAAGTCTTGGCACATCCGTCGGTTGGTGTTTTTGTGTCGCATTGTGGGTGGAACTCAATCTTGGAGAGTGTTGCTGGTGGGGTGCCGATGATTTGCAGGCCATTCTTCGGGGATCAAACCCTGAACAGTCGGATGGTGCAAGATGTGTGGCGAATTGGGATCAGGGTTGAGGGCGGAGCGTTCACGAGAAGTGGAACATCAAGCGCTTTGGAACTTGTTTTGTCGCGCGAGGAAGGGAAGGAAATGAGAGAGAGCATTAGCGGGCTCAAAGAAAGCGCAGTGGACGCTGTTGGACGGAGCGGAAGCTCGACCGCTAATTTCAAAACTTTGGTAGAGGTAATCAAAACCTGCAAGCACATTTGAATGAAGGAGAGATTAGTTGACTTCTTTCTTGTGCTACATTTTGCCGTAGCATTTATGCTTGGACTCGTTGAAAGGAGAAGAAGATCAAATTTCTCTCCATCTCGCGGGTGCTAACCCCTGAGCTCAATGATTCCTATTAGTCCGTTACTGTTGCAGCTTATGTGAGATATTTTGATCATAGTATGGGCAAGGGGGAGTGGTTTCTTGTTCCAAAACGACGTAATTTTGGATGGACAACACTCATGCTGTTCCAATGGGCCGACAGGGTCCCCGCTTTCCATAGGCCGTGGCATTGTAGTACTAATTAATGATTTGTTTATGGGCCACTTGGATTATACTATTAAACTTGTAGTAATGTTTAACCTTGTCAGTGGGGAACTGCGATTTGAACTCTTAGTTATCAATCAATCGGTCAATCTTGGCAGTGATGGGGAAGATTTTGTCTTCTTTCTAACCCATTATTATTAAGTAGGAAAATGACAGCAAGTTCCCAACAACGCATATAATGCCAAGCTAGCTGGCTGTGTGATTGTTCCCAATCCAGTGATTGGTCATCATCAGTCCAAGATACAATAAGGTGGAAATTTTGAGTAATTTTATGGAACTGATCCAATGCATACCCCCTTCAAGTTGCCTAATTGGACTTACGAGGAAGAAGGAAAAAAAAATGCTACAAACCAAAAATTTTGGCTCTGAAATTTACCCAAACGCACTACTCTCTTCCTAGTACTTAATGAAAAATTATTCCATCGTCTTCGGGGCACCTCTACGTGGTGTCCCAACACACTTGTCCACCAAAAATTCATGTGGTGCCCAGCAGGAATGTGTGTGGTGGAAAAGGGTGGAAGGAAATCAAGTGGCGGTGCTCCAAAACCATTGAATAATTACTCGTTGTGAACCTTTTTTTGTTTTTAAACGTGCAATTTAGGTGGAGATATATTTTTAATATTCATGCACCGATTTAGAAAATCTACAATCTAATTATGCTGTTTGATTGGTGCAAAAAAAAAATTGACAAACAAACCACGAAAGTACACCTTTTTAGTTTTTTGTCCAAGAAAATGCACCTTACATTAGATGAATATTTTTTTTCTTTTGTATAAAAAAATGTTCTTAATTATGACATGTTCCTTGCTTTGTTCCTGGCATCCTGCTGAGCCACATGTTCAGAATATTTAAATAAAGAAACATGGAAGTTGTTTATCTAATTTCCACACGGGTTATATATATATTCTCTTCGAGTGCGATGACAAAGAAGTCCATCTTGTGGTTTTCATGTCTCAAACATTCTGCTGATCTGTTTGGTAGATAAATAAATAGGTAGGACGGCACTGAAGTCTATCTTGTGACCTTTCATGTCTCCAACACTCTGCTCTATTTGAGAGAGAGAGAGAGAGAAGAGATTTTCAGGGGAAAGAATGGAGAGAGATGAGCAAAAACAGCCACTGATTCCGAAAGAGGGAGTGACCAGCAGAGAAGAGATTTTCACTGAAGTGAAGAAGCAGTTGTGTTTGGCTGGGCCTATAGTTTCAGTGAATCTGTTACTATGTTTCTTACAGATGATATCAGTCATGTTTGTGGGGCATCTTGGGGAGTTGCCTCTTGCGGGTGCTTCCATGGCTACCTCATTTGCTTCTGTCACCGGCTTCAGCCTCATGGTAATTAAGTTATTTGGCTTCTTCTCAATATTCATTCTTCTTATTTGCAAGAAAATGATTGGCAATATGCGTAGGAGATTGCCAATATGTGTACACAAACAAAGATGGAAAAGCATTCATTTCGGATGTGGGTCCCACTACAATACCAACTTGAATCTAGTTCTCCATTGATTTTTTTTACTTTCTAAAACACTCTTTCATTACACTTTTCCTTGTTTCTATATTGTAATCTCCGTTTTGTAGCTTCTTGTACGGGTTCCATTCATCGATAGACATCGTTCTTTTCGTTTCCATGGTATAGCCAATTTTTCTCAAAATTTTTCCTTCTTGGTTTCTCAATTGACCCGTTGGAGTGTTAACCAGCTAAGAATTGAAATCTGGTGCACCGATTTCTACTGAATCACTAATATGGGTTTTGGCCCAAAGTGACGTGACCCCAAGATACAATTAGCCTTTTGATGCACATCGTTGTACTGAATCTAGTGCTAGTACCGGCAAAATACATATTAGGCAATACATTGGCTCCCGAAGCTTCAATACATACGTATTAGCCAATATATTGGTTCAACGCGTATTGAGACAAATGAATAGGTATACACATGACGAATGATTCTTCTAACTTCGTATCAGTACTTTGTTATTTTGGACTCAATGTTTCTAAGTATTGGCAAGGATAATTTGGATATAATGACTTAAACTTGTTAACACTAAAATTGTCTTTCCACAAGAAGTTAATACTCCTTATTACATGAATTACTGGTCCTTTGTTGTCGCTTTGGTTTAACAGATCGGAATGGGAAGTGCACTGGACACATTCTGTGGGCAGTCCTATGGAGCAAAACAGTACCACATGCTTGGCATTTACTTGCAAAGAGCCATGTTTGTTCTCTTATTGGCCTGCATCCCTCTTTCCTGTATTTGGGCCAATACGAGTCAAATCCTTCTATTCTTCGGCCAGGATCCAGAAATTGCAGCCGAGGCTGGGTCCTATGCCCGTTACTTAATTCCGACGATATTCGCGTACGCGATCCTGCAGTGTCACGTTAGGTTCCTGCAAGCCCAAAACAATGTTGTCCCAATGATGCTGAGCGCGGGATTCACAACGTTGTTACATGTTTTCATCTGTTGGGTTTTAGTATTTAAGTCGGGTCTTGGAAATAAAGGCGCAGCGTTGGCTAATGGTATTTCTTATTGGGTCAACGCAATATTGTTGGCGGTTTATGTTCGGGTATCTCCTTCTTGTAAGAAGACTTGGACAGGGTTTTCCGCAGAGGCGTTGCATGATGTTATGAAATTCGTTCGGCTAGCTATTCCTTCGGCCATTATGATTTGGTAAGTTATCGGTTTCCTAACTTTGTTACTGTGTTTCGAATAGTGGTGAGCTAGTTCCATATGTAATTTCATTGTTGTATTTTTCTTGGAAACAGCTTGGAAATCTGGTCATTTGAAATGATGGTTCTCTTATCCGGTCTCCTCCCTAATCCGAAGCTAGAAACCTCTGTTCTTTCTATCTGGTTAGTAATTATTTTTCATCGAATGGACAGAAAATCGGAAACACTTTCTACTTTGTTGTCCTTTCTTTTGCTTTAGTTGGTTTTCTCCATAGAAAACCTTATTCCACACTGTTCCTGGCAATTGATTCTGACTAAGCATTTGAATTCCCAGCCTCAATACATGTTCCGTTGTTTATATGATACCCCTCGGACTCAGTGGTGCTACAAGGTAATAGCTTAATTGTTGACTACTATTCCAGGTCTCTGTCCATTTGTCTCCTTTGTCTTGGTCATTTCGTACTCGGCTTTTTGCACAAAAATGGCCCACTTCGCGAGGCCACGTGACCAAACTGGACGGTCTAATCCATTAACTAATCAGATTGGACAGAATATCCAAACTTTATGTTGTTTTTCTACCTTTGTTTTCCTTGTCATAATTTAGCATCAGAGTTTCCAATGAATTGGGTGCTGGGCGACCACAAGCAGCCCGTTTAGCAGTATGCGTGGTGGTGTGCTTGGTTGTTACCGAAGGCGTTATTGCTGGAGCTGTCTTGATTCTGGGGCGTCACGTTTGGGGATATTGTTACAGCAAAGAAGAAAAGGTAGTAAGATATGTGGGACAGATGATGATATTGCTTGCTGCATCCCACTGGTTGGATGGTCTTCAATCTGTTCTTTCAGGTATGTACCAATATAATTCTAAACTCCTATCTGCAACTTCTTATTTCAAACAAATAAATTATTTGGATTTTAATTAGTAATTGTGTCAAACAAAGAAATTTTGGTATCGCTTATCTACGAAACATGAAGAATAGGGCCAGGGAGACATTGATATAGCCATAAGCGTCACCCGACTCAGATTGAAATGTGATTGTGCATGATGGTTTTTCAGCCATTTTACCATTTCGAACACACTGCAAGTTCTAGGAGAATACCATAGATTTCTCCCAAGTTATAAATAGCCCCCAAACCCTTGCACATATGCTCTTTGAAAGTTTGTCAACCCGTAATCCTGACTCATTCCCTCCCCAAAAGTTTTGGTTCCTGTGTTATCCTAGTAGTAAACGAACTTGTTGGGACCTATAACTGAAAAAAAAAAAAATGAGGAAAGAACAAAAAAAAAAAAAAAACCTCGACATGGAGATCTGAAACGAAGAAACTTGATATGTGTAAACTGAATTACTAATTTAAATTTGAAAAAACAAGTTTCATCAATTGGTTTGCAATCAATTTCAGGAACTGCTAGAGGATGTGGTTGGCAAAAGATTGGTGCTTTTGCTAATTTGGGAGCTTATTATCTCATTGGTATACCTGTTGGTATAACATTAGCCTTTGTTTGCCACATTGGAGGAAAGGTAATTTATATGCAAATAATGAGCTTTTTAACATTCTCTTTCTCTCTCTCTCTTTTTTGTGTGTGTGTGTGTGTTACATGTACTGATTCTTTGCTCTCTCTCTCTCTCTCTCTCTCATTTGGTCAAGAAAACACAACGTTGTCTCGTGTTTCAATTGTTCATGTGATGTAGGGACTCTGGACTGGAATTATTGTGGCACTATTTGCGCAAGCATCATTTCTCGCAATCATAACTCTATGCACTAATTGGGAGAAAGAAGTAAGTACTAAATGGGTTTAAAAAAGAGTATTTTTTCACTGTATTTCATTATGAACTACTATAACATACGACTAAGTGATTATGTGAATACTATTAGTCAACATGAGTCCACTTTATCGTATATTTGTTGTTGAATTATAGTGAACAAAGACTGCCACAACAACTTTTTTTCTCATACAATTTTGTTGGTCTCATTATTCTGCAGGCAAAGAAGGCTAGTGACAGGGTATATGGCTCAATCATGCCTATAGAAGCATCTTCATAAAGTTGATTTATGAGAGTGGAATACCCTGTTGAATGTTAGAAATTGAATTTGAAACGGCTTGGAAAAATTGGAAGTGCATCTAAGCCATGTACGAAAATCATGTCTAGTAACAGGGGAGCAGGGGTTTGTCAACAAACTTTGACAAGGGGGGTTTCGTCCTTTTCCAAACATGGAGTGGAAATATGTAATAAAATCAAAACTCGAGGGGCGTATTCAAAATTTCCCCCAGAAGTTTATCAAGTCAGGATAATTAGTTCTTTTGGTGATCATGTACCGTATACAGCAAACATTTTCCCTTACCCCCTGCACAAATCCCGAGCAATTCACTCGTTCTCTCAAAACCCTACTTTTCCTCTCTCTCTCTCTCTCTCTCTCTCTCTCTCTCGGCCGAGTAAAGGTGCGATATTCGTTTTCTTAGATCATTTTGTATATGTATGAATGTTCATGTGCCAAGATGATCTGTTATTGTGTTTTGTTCTGATGTGCGTTAATATCCCTTTCATTAGTAGTAAAACTGACGAATCTTTCGGCATTTGTCTGATTCCAGTGCTTTTTGTGAGTGTGAATATGTTTACATGTTTTGATCGGAAAGAATATGATCTTTTACTGGTAGATCTCTGTCCACAGGAGATAATTTATTGTTATTCGTCTGCACTACAGTTACTAATGTTGGAGTTTTGTTTGAATCTTCAACGCTTTCAACTTAAACGAGTGTATACTAAACAAGTTGATGGTCCCCGGTTTGTTTGGCTTATCTATGAATTTATTATGTTCAGGGAAATTTATAGAAATGGTCCTCCTAGTTTCACCCAAGTCTCATTTTCGTCCTCCAAGTATCAATTGCAACTCTTTTGACCTTCAAGTTTGGTTTTCGTACCAAGTTGGTCCAATTGATAAACATTAATCAGCCAAACTGGATGGAAAAAATCAGATTGAGGGCAGACGTTATCAATTGGACCAACTTGGTACCACCTGCAACGTCCAAACTGCCATCAATCTGATTTTTTTTTCCAGTTTGGCTAAAAGAAGTTATCAATTGGATCAATTTGGTACGAAAACCAAACTTAAAGGTCAAAAGAGTTGTAATTGATACTTGGAGGACGAAAATGAGACTCGGATGAAACTAAGAGAACCATTTCTGTAAATTTCCCTTATGTTAAACGAGTCACTGGTTGGGTGTATTTTATTCATTGGGGGGGCCCACATCTAGTTATATTCTTTGGGAAATTCCTGTTTCTGATTACTAGTGGGACTACGTTTTGACTACCTAGCAAAACCCAAACAAAAGGTTTTGTATCCATCAACCAATTTAGGCCATAAATGAGGCCTGTGAAGGGAAGATTGGGTGCACCTAAGCTTTGGCATTTTTGTAACTAGTTGCTTGAGGTCGTTTTCAAAGCCGCAAACGGAGGCCAATTTAACACCAGAAGCCCCCTGTTATATCTATTACTAAGAATGTTAGTCTAAAGCGCATTTTTGGCACCATTAATTCAACTTCCTCCCTTTCCTAAATTAAGCTACATGTCTTAGTCATAGTCTCTATAGAGCACCCCTCCCCCCCAAAAAAGCTCTAGCTCTTATATAGTGTGCCAGGGCGATATAGGAAATTGAAATACTCACGGTCTTATGTGGTGCTCTTGGAGTTATTTGTAAGGTTACAAGTTTTGGAGTTGGATTTTGTTCACCTTAATGTTAAATAGATTGAAGGGTTTATGCGTGTATAACTTAGTCTCAGATGGTAACCGTTCATGTGTTTCCTTGAGATATCAACTTCATATCTTCATTACCAGGTTTGAAGTCCACCATCATGTGAGTTGGCCCTGTAAATTTGACAAATTGTTAATATCTGGTTTTGTATGAATTGTATGCTCGGAAATAATGTGTTGTAATAGTTCTTAAGTTGCTGTTCAAATGCAAGCTGCTTTTGAAACTTTTAAACTTTATTTTACCTAATTATACTCGTTCTTATGCCATGTCGTTGATAATAGCATCTTGGCAGTCATTTTCGTTACATCAAATGTGGTTCAGAAATCAATTGTATGTAGGTTATTCTTCAGATTGAAATTCATCATATGTCCATGGGCAACTAATGTACTGGAAACATTCTTCTTTGATTAAAATCTTGGTTTCACTAAAATGTGGAACTCTCTTTGTGAATGTTTGAGCTTATTCTTTCATTCCTTTCAGAACATTCTATTGTCATGAACTCATGATAGTAAACATAAAGCAATACTGTAGAGTTTTTAAATTTTGGAAAAATAACATTTCCTATAAAGATGTTCGCGACTAGGTCTTTGCTCTACTTTCATATATACTCCTATGCCGGTATGTGATGGAGCGTCTCCACGTATATATATACTGCTCCAGTAACTACTTAGAAGACAACAGAATCTTCATGAGCAATCTTGCTGAGCAAAATTTCTCTTACATTAATAACGTTTTGGCTTCATCTCTTTTCTTCACATGCCACTATACATCAGTTCTTTCCGCGTGATTCTATCAAGTGTAAAGTATCAACCACATGGAGAAAGCTACGAAACATGCTAGAGAATCTCCTCTCTAATTCCTAAATTCTGATTATAGCATGTCGAAAGATGAAGATACATGATACTTGTAGAGTTACACTTTTTCTTAATCAGTTGTTATCTTTGTGATTTTAGTTACACACGGAAATTTGAATTTCTGTTCAATTGTATCAACCTAAAATTTTTGGGTCATACAAAAGCTTCGGATTTTTGAGCCATTGTCCGTGAAATGTGGAAATTCCTTCGAAAGTTAGTCCAGATTTCCTTGTTCACTCACTTTTGTCCATGCTAGGAGTATTTTGCTGGCTAGTTTAGTAGATATGACTAATGAAACTCTTGTTGATGCACGAACAAATGGTTCTCTCTCTTATCTTCTGCTTGTTTTTATTCTCTCTTTCGAGTCTCCGTGATGGTTTCTGTCTGCTTGTATTGAAAAAGCCATTTTTATAACTTCCATATGTGGCAATGTGTTTGGTTCTGGACAGTGAATTTCAAATGAGCAGCGGATCAGGCAAAAGGTCACGGGAGGTCATTCCCTCCCACTCTTCTGGAAAATCAGCTATTTATGGGACTGTTGGTGCATTGATGGGAAGGCCAGTGGAACAACCACGGTCATACGAGAGGATTACCAGGGCCAGGTATGAGGATAAGCAGACCGGCAGTTATGAACGCTATACCACAAAGGAGAAGGCCTCAAGCGGCGAGCGACATGTGGAGAGAGGAACAAGACAGGTTGGTGTTAGGGATGAGGTCAAGAAGAGCTCAACTGTCAAGGTTGGTGACAAAAGCGGCTACACAGAGTACCAGGTCGAGGAGAGGATTCGACATGTTGACTTTGGTCGGGGCAGTATTACAAATGGCCCAAACAACTATGCCAGTTACAGCCGTGATAGTGTTGGCGATGATGATGACAATGGTGATTATGGGTCTGGATATGCTGCCCCGAGCTACGACTATGGCCCTAACAACTATGCCAGTTACAGCCGTGATAGTGTTGGCAATGATGATGACAATGGTGATTATGGGTCTGGCTATGCTGATGTTAATGCTGCCCCAAGCTACGACTGTGATGGCGGCTACAGCGATGAATCTGATGATGATTATTATTAGGGTTTAGTCCCCATCATCATTATGCTGTTATTGTCCTCAGTAGAAGTAATATGCAGTTTATGGGTCCTTTCTTGGTGGTTATGTTTTCTTTCAGTGTTTCAGCACGGAAGTTCCTAGCTGTAAATACTTGGCACTTTTAATCTTAGAAGTTGAATGGTTTATATTATCTGATGAGACGAAGTTAACTCTTACTACTAGTTTTTGATCGGAAGTTAACTCTTACTAGTTAGAACTGTGATTCAGAAATTGCAGTGGCTGAATTTACTTTTCGATTCTTCGGTTATCAGTTCTTAGCGAAGACTTTCTGGGTTTGAGTCTTCTGCGTTTGCATGTATCGGTGTTTGCACAATGTGAATTAAGTGGTGAGTACTTATCAGTAGGTTTTTTTCGTGTTTGTTTATCTATTTCCTTTGCTTAGGGGTGGAAGAGTGGGTCCGTGTAAAAAGTGTGAGCGTCCTGTCACACGACTTCGTGTCTAAAGTTAACTTTAAGCTCACTCCCTATCTATTCATGATCCAAATACTTCTCACTTTCTATGCATCTCATCTCACTTTCTTCCCCGAAACCAGCCAAATGGGAAAGAGGGTTCACATTCAGAACCCCACCCCATGTGATGTGAACCAATAATACATATGTACAGTATTAACTTTTCTCCTTTTTACCTACACCAACGAAGCTGCCTTTTGAACCTTATCTCTTTCAATATCACCTCTAACCCTTTAAACGAGCTTCTACCCAGTCTTTACTACCCACTTCTCTCTCTCTCTCTCTCTCCCTCACTCTCTCTCTCAATCTCAATCTCAAGCTCCAAGTCTTCGAAGGTGAGTTAAGATTCTGTTCAATTTTAATTTCTAGGCTACTGCGTCTTACTACAATTATGTGTCCCGACCATGGAATATCTGTTTATATAAGGATGTGTACCGTGTTTGAGTACGTGATATTGTGATCACCACATATGAAGTTAGTTTGTGCAACCAAGTGTTCAATTTGATATGTTTGGATTGTGTGAAGTTCTTCTTTCAGGATCAGAAAAAGATGAGCAAATCCACCGGAAGTGAAGCAGTTGTGCCTGCAACCATTGAGAGGACTGGAATGGGGAAAGTAATTACAGTGAGCGACACAATGGTCAAGATGCCCGGGGAGCGATCGCAGGCCTATGAGTGGACTTCAAAGATCAACCGCGAGGACAAGCTGAGCGGCAGTTATGAACGCTACACGGCGAAGGAGAAGGCTTCTCGAGGAGAACCACTCGTGGAGAAAGGAACCGGACGAGTCGGTGTCAAGGACGAGCTTCAAAAGAGCACGACCGTCAAGTTTGGCAACAAAAATGGCTACAGGGAGTACCACATTGAAGAGAGGCTTAGAGATGTCAACTTTGGTAAGAGCAACAACGGAGAACAGGGTCCTAACAAATACACAACGCGTGATGAAAGTGACAGTGACAGTGACAACAACGAAGAAAGTGACAGTGATGAGAGTGGCAGTGACAACAATGAAGAACAGGGTCCTGACAAATGCTCGACGCGTGATGAAAGTGATAGTGACAGTGACACTGAGGGTGGTTACAGCTATGAAAGTGACAGTGACACAGACGGTGGTTACAACTATAGCTACGATGATAGCGATGATGATGATGATGATTATTACTACTAGATTTAGGTATCATCTTATGTGGCACTCAACAATCCCCTGTGACATAGCAAGTGATGCATCTTATGGTACCCAAAGTGTGGTAACTAAGTACGGTCGTAGCTGTATTCGTTGTTCCTTGTTTTCAGTTGGAATGTGGAGATTGTTTATTTTGAGTTTATTTATGGTTGCTTTCACTGTGGTAGTTCCTTGTAAATAAACTGCTCGTTTGGAGGAGCAGAAGTTACCAGTTCTAAGCACTAGGCTCTTACAAGTGTTTGGGGGCCAGTTTCTGATGTACCTGAAGCGCAACTCGGGAGGGTTTAATGTGCTTTAATGTAATGTCCTTACTGCTAGATGTATTGCATTATCTTATCGGTTTCTGTGTTGATAAACAATTGCTGAAGCAACCGTTTGGAATAGGGCTGCAAATGAATTGGACAACTCATGCTCTGCTCATTTAGTAATCGAGCTGAGTTTGAGCTCGAGTTTTATGCTTGTGTAGAGCTCAACACTCTAAAACTCGGTTCGTTTAATGAATGAACCGGGCCCAGCTCGTTTAACAAATGAACCGGACTTGGGGCTGATTTGTAGGCTTGGCTCAAAAAACCTCGGCTTGTTTGGTGAATGAAGCGGGCTCGACTCATTTACAAACAAGCCGAGCTCTACCTTGGGTCTTAGGCTCGTTTTGTTAAAGGATCGAGCTCAAACACAACGAAGCTTGGCTCAGCTTGTTTGCACCCTATTTCAGTTTCAAAATGAGTGTAGAATGTTGGCCTTTGTTCACGTAATTTCTCCTATTTATTACTACTAGGTTATATTTTTTTTTGCTAAAAATGATATGTTAATTGAAAAGGTAGCTTTTTCTAGACACACACCATGTTGGAATGAGCGATTCGATCACCTGATAAATTATGCATAAGAAGAGTGAAGACATCTCATGCTTAGGATGCTTTCTACTCTCACCTCAAGCTTTCGTTGCAAGCTTCTCCATACTTCTTCTTCTGCTTCTATATATTGCTGCACTTTGAGAGGATGAAGAGAGAGAAACAGAGCACCTTCATTGTCAGACAGAAGGTAGCAACTCCCAGCATATCTTCCAGGAAAACAACACTAGTTGTCTCCGCATCTCAAGATTTGAAGGTTGATCATAGTGCACTTCAAGAATCAAGCGGGAGGACAAGGAGAGCGGCACTAGCGCTGGAGACTCGAGCGGCGAGACGTGGAGACTGTACCACGAGTTCAGGACGAGCTCGACCGTCAAGGTTGGAAACAAGAACTCCGGTTACACTGAACACACGGTTGAAGAGAGGTTTCGTGACGTGGAGTACTTCGGAAAGACCAGCAAACTGCAGGGTCCCCCTGTGTTTAAGTGCTTAACGCATAATAACAGCGGTTCAGATAGCTACAGCTATGTCGACACTAGCTGCAGTGACGTCTATGGCTACGGGTACAGCTGTGGCAACGACTATGACGATTACTATTAGGCCCCATCACTCGATCGATCGGTATATGCATATGTGAAGTTTGTTGTTTTGTGGGTGTTTTTTTTTATGTACTT
Organism: Rhododendron simsii; assembly: GCA_014282245.1. Lineage (NCBI taxonomy): Eukaryota > Viridiplantae > Streptophyta > Magnoliopsida > Ericales > Ericaceae > Rhododendron > Rhododendron simsii. Next base: position 38,567,710 of record CM024955.1, read on the forward strand.
GTGCTAGCTTTCGTTGTGGTAGTTCCTTAATTACTAGTAGTAGTAAGCACACTAGCTGCTGCTGCTTCTTGGTTTGTTTTCATAAGAGTTTGTTGACTGTATCTTTTTTAGTGTTGAATTGTATTTAGCAGCATCTGCCCAAATACAAAGAAAGAAAGTGTCCACATGGCCGGGCCGCTTCCTCTCTATTTTGACTACATGTAAAAAAAAAATGCAAGAAAATACTGTAGAATGGAATCAGAAGAAAAATTCACGAACACGAATGCAAGAAATATTTCATTACAAGAATTGTACGAGTAACCTTTTACTAAAAGAAAAGCTTATTAGTACGTTTTTGTTTGTGCAGAAGTTCGTAAATGGAACAAGATCAATTAAATTAACCAGACATTAAATAATTAAATGTAAATCAAGCAAAAAAGGAGGCATTACCTCTTAAGTTAGTTGTTTGGAGGATTTAACAGTGGGGATGACAATGGAGAATCGCAAAATATTTACGTACGTGCTTCCTCCTCGTTTAGTACGTACTGGTTAGGGCATGGTTTCGAAGCAGTACTTAGATAGATATGAAAGCCAATGGTCCATAAAATGTCACTCAGGCTATCGAATTCTCCATGGCTGGGCCGGTTTGTTTCGGGCTTTCGTTTAATCATGGGCCTCTATCTTTATATGGCCCAGTTGATTACTACACAAAATCCCAAGTAACACATGGAGCCCTGCTATAGTAGTTTTCTAAAACCAATTATTATTCAACCATAAACATTTGCGCGCACACACACACACACTTTATAAATAAGTGTGTGTAGGCTCCGATGTGAATATGAGTAAATTTGTCTAAATATCTGTATAAGTGTTTGTAGTTATAGAATAATTGTTGCTCAACTTGGAAGCCCCAAAAAATGATAGTTTTGTGAAGGCAAGCCCGGGGGGTGGGGGGAATTCATGGGACAAGGATCACACTGTGACGCTCTAGCACACAAATTTCTTCTTCAACTCTTCTACAACAACACACTTACACACACAATATGAAAGAGTTTGTGTATGTGGTTAGGGATTAATTGTTTCTTCTTCCTGTAGAAACGCAATCTAATAAAAGCTTTTTGTTGATACAAAAGGGATTGGGTTTTAATTCTGGTTGTGTGCAGATAACATATTACTAATAATTTGCTTCAACTTTATTTACCCACTTATGACGATTTGCATTAACGGACCTGTTCAACTCTTAACCTATGCATGTTGCTCAAAAAATTAACCTTGAGTTATACAGTAGTTGCTCGCGATACCATATAAACCATTCAACATTCTCCCAAGTGTCCGATATGTGGTACTTAAACTTGGTTTCTCACAATGATCGATTCTGACCCTGATTAATGCTCAATTAACCTATTGTACACCTGTGCGCAAATTATAATGAGTTGGTGATCAGATCAAATATTGCCTCAAGAAAAGAACTTGTTATAGACACCACAATCTGGGCTTCCAGATTAGTTTACTTACAGTATTTGATTCTCCGTTGATGAAATAGATCAAGAACACCTCGGGAATGTCAAGTGTTTGAGTTTTAAGTGTTTGCAAAACCCTTGAACCTAACCTAATCCTAAGCCACTTCAAAAAGTCAAAAATCCTACTGGCACGCATTGGTTGAGAACCAGCGTGCGCAGTTCAAATTGACAGGTGTTGGTCAACAGTCAAAACTTAGCTTTTGACCAACACGTGTGTTGGTTTGACTCGCTCGAGCGGGTTTAGGACCTACGCGCGCGGGTCAAGCAGCCATGTGTGGTCAACAGTCAAAGCTTGACCGTTAAACCATGCGCTGGTTGGTATGACATGCGTGCGCCGAGGCGCAATACGTGCACGCCAGTCCAAGCTCGTCCCCGTCACCTTTATGGGTTGGTAGGCTTAACCACCAAGCAACCCCAGCCAGCCTCGTGGACTGGCTAAGCTCCTCTCTTTGCAGCATCATACCTACCACCTCTCTCCCTACAAATGCCCTCATGGCCCTTTGTTTATTCCATTAAAAGGGTTACAAATTCACACACCTTGAGTTACCATTTTGGCCATAACCTTGTCTTCTTCTTTGCAAACCAAAGAGATATAAGGGCACCCAAGAACATAGCTTGTTCTTCCTCCTCCCAACACCTCAAGCCTCAAACCTCAAAGTTCAAGTACTCTGTTCAAACTCAGTCTAGGTATAGCATACCTACTGTTTACTGTTCTGATCCCTGAGAGGAGCTGGCAGGGTCAAGGCTGATAATCAATACCAGTTCTAGCCCTAAAGCTAGTAAGGTTTCAAAAATCGTAGTGGCAAGGACTAGCGCGTGCCGATCGTTAGTACGTGCGCGCCAATCTGTGGTTGTGTGCGCAGGTCTTGCGTGGGGATTGGTGCCTTGCTATTTTGTGTTCTATTTTGTATATATAGATCACTACAAGCATGTAAATAACTAGTTTACTGCTTTCCTTTGTTAGAAATGCTAGCTGTATTTCAATATTCATATTTGCTGCTGTGGAGTACCACTGGGATCATTCTGGATATGTCCCAAAATTCAGAAACATGTAAAACCAAACCCTGGTTTGAGAGCTCAAACCTGCGCGCGCCTGTGGTGTATCCACGCGCGCAAGTAGTCCTCCGACCAGTTAGTGGCCTTTGCATGGGTAACTTGGCTTTAGGTCTCTGTTTTATCCCTACACTGTTTATGAGTGTTTTGTTAATTTGTAGTGTTTTTTCAACCTTTAAACTGCTTAGAACTGTATAGTAACTGCCTATAACTGCTTGGTTTGTCATGGGTGAGTACTGGTCCTTCCAGAGCCCAAAAGAGGATAAAAACAGAGATTGTAAGTAGAGCAAACACGTGCGCGCATGTATGGGGTTCGCACGCGCAGGTGTGAATCATATGTAGTGATCCGCATGAACTGGATCAGTGATATGTAGATTCTTTCTTGTGCACGTCAATTCAATAGAGTGCGTAGTGTTTGCTCTGTTAAACAGAACCTGGCCTTTACCCTGTTTATTGCTTTTCCATCCATGCTATCAATCACATCCTGCAAATGGTGTTACAGTTTTACCCAAAAAAATTATATATATCAACTCATTGTTGATTACTAACCAAAATGGTATCTAATTATGCTATGCCCCAAACTAGAGTTGATCACGAGTTCAAGTTTTATTATTCACCAGCTTGTGCAGTCTTTAACTTCAAGACTCTGACAATAGTCGAGGTACATGTAAGCCGGTTCAAGAACACCTGCTTTATCATAAAAATAAAATAAAATCATTGGAAAGACAACCACCACAGAACAATTTTATTATGCACACGATTTACAACACCACCAATTACCATCTTCTTCATCTTCCCCTTCTTATGAGCTTCAAAACAATCAGACACCCACACTTGATGTCCTTAGCACTCTAGATTGTAACCTAGTACATAATCTTCATACGTCCCCTTTGATCGAAGGACAGAAGTAGAATCCCAAGCGTTTAAGGAAACTGATTTCGAGTCTAACTGAACATTAGACCACCAAATCGAATTGTTCTTTGAGCCATCCATTTCCTTAAAACAATCAAATTCAGCTATTGATTCCTCCCGCGGTTGAAACCCAACATCGATCTCCCCTTGGAATGTCTGAATTCCTTCGTTTGATTGTTTGATTCCAGCTAAACTTGGCACAATTGTTGAGTCCAGTAGATTTCTTCCATTGTTGAAGCCAAGTGAACTATCCATAAGATTGTCCATATTTAAATTGCTTATTTGTTCATAGATTCCAACCTTTTGTCCTTGACCTAGTTGAGTACTAGGAGAGGAAAACTGCATGGGGTTAATGCTCTGAACCATCTTTTCTTGGAGGGGAAGCAACTTAGGCCACATTGAAACGTTGTTGTAGAAACACATATTAGGGTTTTGAAGCTGCATGTGGAGCTGAAGTCTTTCAAGGGCCGAGTCGCTGAGGATCGGCGAACACGATTTTTCTTTGATTCCATTTGTATCTTTCGGGTCGTGGCTCGTTGTTGATAGACGATTGATGTTTGAATTCTTGCGCCGTCCAAGCAATTTCTTCTTTAGCCTGGTGTTCCAATAGTTCTTGATGTCGTTATCGGTTCTTCCAGGTAATTGTGCAGCAATTATGGACCACCTATATAAATTCACATACATAGAATCCGGTCAGAAATAATTTTACTAAGAACTAGAACACGCCAGAGGTTTGGATCTGGAGCTGAGGGAATATTAATTCTTTAACAAGAGAATGATGGACAAAGACAAAGGACAAGAAACTTAGGTTGAAATTCATGCCAAGGAGAGAGAGAGAGAGAGAGAGAGAGAGAGAGAGAGAGAGGGAGAGACCTGCTCCCTATACTTATATAGAGACTGCATATGATGTTGTCTTCATCCTCAGAGAATCCCCCATGCTTGATGTTGGGCCTCAAATAATTCAGCCATCTTAGCCTGCAACTCTTTCCACATCGCTTAAGCCCTGTGTGTTGATCGGAAATCATGTCATATTCGATGAGTTTGAGAAATAAATGCATCTTTTCAAACACATGGTGTTGAAAACTTGAAATACATAATCTAAAGGTAGAAAGTTTCTTGTGAAAAATTAATTAGTTCAAATTGATGTGGCAGTGCTGTTGATTAAGATTAATTAATTGTGATTGCATAGGATCAGAAACGGCTACATCAATCTTTTGTATGGTCATTTGCAAGACCAAATCATTCTGTATCGAAATAGTGTATGAAAGTTCCATTGGCAGAGTAAAACCCTAATCCAAAATAGCTAATATGGGGAGAGAGAGAGAGAGAGAGAGAGAGAGAGAGAGATTTACCAATCTTCTGTGGGAGAGCAATCCAGTTATTACCAGTACCATACTTCTCAATATAAGCCTTAAGCTTTGCATCTTCTTCAGGAGACCACGGACCCTTCTTCACATTGGCCTTGTCACAGCATGGTGCTCTACCCATTTCTTTGTTCTCTCTCTCTATCTCTCTCTCTCTCCACTGTAAGTGGAAAAATGATAGAAGTTATCTGTGATTGTTGTGGAAAAATGTTGAAAGGGAAGATCAAGCTTTATAGGTAGGAAATGTTGGTGATGTGATGCTCATGAGGACCAAAAAAGTCCCCCACCATCAACATCTCTCTCTCTCTCTCTCTCTCTCTCTCTCTGACATTTGGGTTAGTTCAATCATTCATTAATATATTCTTGTTAACAAGTACGAACACATACTTAACCTAGACAAAGCACCACACAAATTTTCTACCCCTCATTAGTGTTTTAAAATACCTAGCCTTTTTGACTCCACTAGTTTATTAGTATGAAAAAGCAAGGGTACCAGTAAATTTAAGAGAGAAACCTCTATCGTCTTTAGTTTGTCGCGAATACACCTTTAAAATGTTCGATACTTGAGCTATGCCTTTAGGTATGGTTAAGGGATAAATACGAAAAAATCAATCAAAAACCTGAAACAGAACAATTGTATATATAACAATCTAAAAGTTTGTAAAAATTCGGTTAATTTGTGTGCTGATTTCAAACTAAATGCAAAAAACAAGAGTTATCAGATTATGGATGGTGAGAAATGATTATTTGTGGCGCAGCCACACAAGAAAAAAATTTGTTGAAATGCAGAAAAATAACGAACTGAAGTAACTGTTTAGGGCTTATTTGGGAAAATATCTTCACAAAGCAAGAACTATTACTAATCGACCATATAATATACTGGAATTCTTTCGAGAATTTGATAATTAATGTAGAAAGGGCTTTCCTAATAATTCTTAGAGTAATAGATTAAATTAAAATTATTGTCTGAAAATTCTAGTGCATGGAAGCCGTTCCTAAAATTGTCACGAACATATCTTAATTGTAGACTTGTAGTGGAAGGACTTTTGGGTTTCACAAGTCCTTTTCGAAGCTCTGCGATTAAGTTTTAAATATCAGAAAAAAGAAGAGTTTTTTTTTTTTTTAACAGAGGAACAACCCTACAGTCAAGCCACTAAGATAGTGTTCTGGTCTACCCCTTCAAAAAATAAGTACTTATTTATAATTTTTAAGCATAAAAATAATAGGCATATTGAAATCAAAAAAATATGCAATATGGATCTTATTTGATAAATCTCAAGATCTATCAAACCCTACAAAAAAAATTAAAAAATTATTTTCATAAACTCATTATTTTTAAGCTTGAAAATATGTCCTTATTTTTTAAGTATTTATTTTGAAACGTGGAACGGGGGCCTAAATGGACCCGACTACGCAATCCAAACCTCCAAGGAGCTAGCTTGCGCGCGGCCACACTAGTCACGGCCCTCTATTTACTGCAAGATGCTCACCCTGTGGGAAATTGAACCCCAAAGCTTAAGAAGTACTCCCAAAGCCTGCATATCCGCCAGAACCACTGGGGCGACTCCTGAGCGCGTAAAAGTCTTATATTTTTCACGTCACGAATTACGTTTTAGGTCAGATTTCTCACGTCCTATATTTTCAATGTAGCAATTTCAAGCGTGGGGTTTTATATATATACATCTCTATCTTCTGTCAATTTGATAAGTTTTCAACCCCAGCCCACACGTTACGGTTCTGTAGGACACGAAAACTTTTCCCGCAACAGATCGATCAAGTCATTAATCAAGTCAAAAAACAATAATTGTAGTCGAATCAATTACTACTAGCTAGCTGGATTTGTTTCAGAGTTTGTGTCTCTCTCTTGAAAAAGAAATATTGACGTGAAATTTTAAGGCGTAGACCAATAGTAAACCATTTCATTCTAATTCTAAACCCTTTTGAGTTGAGGCTCTCTCAAGATTTAAACACGACAATTACTTGGTGAGGAATTAAGGGGAGCTAGATAGATGTAAGATATTACTCTCTCCGTCCTTTTTGGATAGTCCTTTACGAGAAAACGTGTAACTTTTGAATCAAAAAATGAAATTCTTCTGCACATGATTTTTCGAGTTTCTTCGTACCAAATAAAAAATCTCGATTAGTTCTTTTATTTAGTGCAACAAAATTCAAAATTAAAAAAGCACGCAGAAGTACTTTATTGAAATGGGACGGAGGGAGTATGAACGAAATGTGCGCGTAATAAGCTGGTTCAAACGCATGAGAAGAATACAGGGAACAAAGCTAGATAGCTCCGGATACTTTTCATCGTGCAGAGAGAGAAAAAGTTAAGGACAAATAATTGTTAAGAACCCTAGATTACGCAAGTTGGCTAGGGTTTTGTGGTAAAGTACAATAGAAGCAAGACAATTATTATTGTTAAACAAGAAAAGTAGTAGAAAAAACAAAAAGGGATGGGCCTTGAGAATTATAGCGCCTTTAGAGAGAAGCCCGATTCATTGACCTTTGTTTGCTGCCGTAATAATCTTCTAATCACTTATATAATCAAGAAAGCAGAAGAATGGGTCCAGAACCACACTAACACAGAGAAATAACAAGAGGAAACTATCAAAATTTCAAAAAGCACTCACTCCCACATATATTAATATATTTCTTTTTTTTGGTAATTATATATTAATATATTTCAATCAGCATAATTAAGATGGACTTAGATTTTAGGGGAAAACAAAACATCTTCTGTTTGTCTCTGTCTCTTTACTAGAATATCTCTCTCTCTCTCTCTCTCTCTCTCTCTCTCTCTCTCTCTCTCTGCAAAAGACACTTCATGCATCATCAACGAGACCATTGGGTAAGACTTTTAAAAGGTGAGGTGGTGAAGGGTTTCTTGATAAGAAGATAAGCTTGGGTTAGGGTTAGTGTTAGGTTATGAACAGAGAGATTAAATTCTATCCGCCACAGGTAGAAATGGTGTTTCCGCCACGGCTCCGCTGTCATTTGTTGTTATAATCTGAACCGTTCATCTTGTAGAACCCTCAGAGTAATATATGTATGAAAAAAATTACTATAACTTTATTGGACATTAATAAGTATATTAAAAATTGGATGTTGTTTTATAAAATGAACGGTCAAACATTTTGAAGTTCAATTGTCCATAGTTGTCCATCTTATAAAATAAAATTCAATTTTTAACAAATTGATCAATGGTTGATCAAGCTCAATTTTTGAGTGGATATACTACATTTGTAGGTTCTACAAAATAAATGATTTAGATTACTACGACAAATATACATGGGACTCATAAATGGCAGTAATAGAAAATTTACCTTTTCCACCTGTGGTGCAAACAAGTTTAACTCATGAACAAAATGCGGAATGATTGGTGCTAACTTGATTGACTTTTTTTTGTGAAAAGAATGCTGAACTAATACTCTCTCTCTCTCTCTCTCTCTCTCTCTCTCTCTCTCTCTCTCCTTCCTTCCTTCCTTCCTGTTTTTGGCCCTTGGGTGCCCTTGTAGAGTTTTACAAAGTGATTCTCATATGTGATTGGTTTATATATATGTAAGAGGTTAAATATTACTTTTGCCTTGGAGTTTTATCTCCCTCTTTTTTCGTCCGTTGGATTTTGTAGAATCGAAGCCAATTAAGAGGATCTCCTCCACAGCAAGAACTCAAACTCTTAACCTCTCAGCGAAGATTATATATGAGTTTCTTATAATTAGTGATCATGTGGGTCTACGACTCGACAAGTCCTGCCTACCTCACATGAGCTTCTTATAACTGAAGGGATAACTGAAAACTAAGATTTGCCTTTGGAGTGTGAGAATGAAAATTCCCACTTAGTTAATCCAAAAATCCAAAGATAATCTTATTTGACTTCCAGCTTAATTCGACAAAAATTAATTTTTTACTGCTAGCCTGTTGTTTGTGTTCTGTTGCGGTTGTTGGGGTTTTGTTTTCGGTTGTTTTTATGGCCGGTTTTCCTTTGCCGGATTTTTGGCTAGTTTTGTTGGTCAGAGGTAGTTTGCTGTTGCTGAGGTTGTTTTGTTGTTATTTTCCCGGTGCTCCGTATTCCCATGTGTGGTGGCTGTTGTTTTTCTTTGGTGTGGCTGTGTCTGTAAGCGTCCTCTTTGTTTGGCGACTATTTTTTGGGTGTAGGTGGAGGTTTAGGGTGTTTTTTTAGGGTTTGGGCTTGACCTTTTTTGTTGGTCTTTTGCCAACGTTTTGGGTCTCTGGTAGCCTTAGGTTAGTAATTTTTCTTTCGGATGCCCTTGTAGTCCTTTTAATCTTTGTATCTTTATAGAGATTAATAAATTTCTTTTGCTGAGAAAAAAAAATTAATTTTTTACTTTCTACCTAAACACCACCTTCCACAATGAATGAAATGCCCGGCCACATTGACCAAACTACCAAAAAGTAAGGGGGAAAATGTTATTTTTGTGGAACTTTATTTCAATGTTATTCAAAGAAACTTAACTGCGTAATAGTTTGTTACGAGAAAAATGAAGAATATTTACTACTACTTGAAAAGAAAATTTAAATTGGAATTTACCTTTGATGCATGGAATGACAAGTAGTCGATCTTATGATTTCTTGAAATCACTTCTTTTGCTTTTTCTCAGCTTAATTTTATAGTTGCCCACAGTCTTCATTTTCCTTATTCTGTGATCTCTGATCATTTTCCTAATTATAAGCTTAATTTCTCCTCCTGTGATCTGTCAATTTTTAACTGATCTTTCCAACGGCAACCAGTATCTTAGCTTTCAAATTATCCGTAAACTCGCCAAAGGGGTTGTAGCCCATTAATGGTATTTCCTGGTCTTTCCTAGCTTACGGGAGGCCAGGGTTGGTGTTTGTGGTCGATCAGAGCTATGGAAAGCATTTGAACCCCATGTGAACTAACTTACTAACTACCTCCTGTGGACCCTTGTGAACTAATTTACTAATTAATTTCTGGAGTAATTAATATGTAGCTAAACCTATGAGAAGGTAAGTTGCACTGATCTCTAGCTAGTTCAATTCTGTAGATCGAGTGAAAGCCGCAGTAAAGGTGCTAATAAGATTAGTAATACTGTAATAACAGTGTCTGGAGTCTGGACTCTTGAGGCCATATCGATCAGTCCTGCATGCATATAAACTTGAAATCTTTTTTAATAAGACAAAGAATTTAATTAACTTAAATAATTAGTAAATGTTACAAGCAGCTAGCCAGTAATGAGAATAACAATAGCATCATTGTCAAAGAATTAAATTAATATATCCGGTTGATAATTCAAATTGGTAATATTATGTCCCAGGTTGACAAATATAACATTAACTTTGAATTAATTGGTAATTTAAAGTAGCTAGCTAGGGTATTGTAGACCTAGAGAAGAAAAAAGATCACCCCTACTCCAAAGGTTGACAAAAATGCCATGGACCCATCTACACACCCCTGCGTACATAGCTAGCGTGGATAGAATTTCTTAATCTAACTGCTGGTTAATCGGGGAAAGACTTAATTTGGGAATTCACTTAATTTGGGAATTGAATTGCAGATTAATTAATTAAAGAATACATGTGTGATATGGATTTTACGTGGGGTAGTGTGTACGTAATTAAAAATTGAATCGTCAAACCAACTAATGGAAGATAATAATAGAGATTTTATGATCGGTGATATTGTGAATTTATCTCTCTTAATTCCTTGATTTAAATTTATAGGAAAAACAAGACACCTGGTGATCAACTACACTTGGTAAGTATATAAATGGAAATTTGTTATATGAAGGGGAGCTCGAGGACCTTGCTGAAGACGTGGGGGAGACACCGGAGCCTCTTGTGAACCCCGCCGCTACCGTCGGGTTTGGGTTTCTCCGCCATTAGTGAAAGGCTGCATTGGCCACTACTGGCCTAAGTTCCTGTCATAGTGACAAAGGCATTGTTCGTTTAGATGATTTAGTTTATTTTAACTTTGTTTTCCAATCATTACCCTATATCTTTCTTCAATCATTACCCTATTTCTCCAATTATTAATTTCTTTTCTCTCTCTATCTCTCTCCACTCATTACCTATCTCTTCAATCATTACCCTATTTCTCTCTCCATCCACTACCAAAACAAAAATACCCAAATGTGCTAAACGAATATGGCCAAAACCTCTTGTAGCCCTAGTCGTCCTCTCATAGTGATGATCGGATGACCCAAAAAGCGATGAAGGTCGCCAGAGAGAGACCGGTGTAGATTGTGATTGAGTCTTTCACGCAGGGCCATGACTGAGAGAGAGAAGAGGTAGGGGCGAGAGAAACGAGGGGATAAAGGAAGAGGGAAAAAAATTGTACTAATAAAGAAGATAAATAAAATATTTAATTAAGAAGGGAATGAAAGCAAAAAGAGCCTGATTGTGTGCAATGGTGCAAAAGTGACTAATTAAAGTAGAAAAGTAATTTTTGAAAATTAATTTGGTCCAAAATCTGTTTAGCCAAATAAGGATGCTCTTAACCAAGTGAGCTTATAACTCATCAAAAAGGTCCTATATATACCTTTTATACACAGAATTATTGTCTGGAAGTGACTTTAATTTGCTTCTATACTATACTTACTACCATATACTAAATTAATAATTAAACACACACACACAAACACGACTATATTTTCTCGCATACACTTTTGTAATTTAATCAGCACAGACACTACAAACAGATGCGTGAGTTTGAGAGGTCAGTAGTTGTAGAGTCTTAATCCCCTAAGGCTCGGGTTTTCTTGAGTGTTTTCCATACAATTGTCTACCCCACGGTTTACGAAATCCATCAGTTTTGCAATCTTATCACTTGTCAAGTTGTCATCCCCATATGGGAGTTCGTTTTTGCTTCAATACCATCCCGCTTCCTTAATTTCTTTTCTTATCTCAAAGTACCTATTATCGAGTTCTATCCATAAAATTCTTTTCGCTGATAAAAAAAAGAAGGAACAAATGGTGGTGCCGATGAGGAGCACTAAATTTTGACTTCGCAATAGAGTCAAATTCCATGTAGTAGGTATCAAGTTTTTACACTGTTTCTAGAGAATGATGAAGTAAGCGGATTAGTGGTGGAGTCATTGAATTTGACCCTTGAGAGATTTTTAGTAAACTAAGAGGAACAGTTCCAATAATGAGCACAGCAAAGAGAAGATTGATAGTGATACCAATGGCATTTCATGGGGGGCACAGAGAATAAAGTCAACAAGGTGTTTGGAAAAACGACTAATACATCTTGTAAACAACACTTCGGGCGGGTAGAAATGGACCCACCAAAACTCACAAGCGCTTGAATTTAGCTAGATTTTGGATTACTAGGTATATGTTAAAAAACAAAAAAAAAAACAAAACTGAGGCAACTTTGTCATTAAAGAGAGAGAGAGAGAGAAAAAGAGGAACCAAGATCACCTGCTCAGATTATGGGCCTTCACCTCTCCGGACAAGGGAATCCCGTAATGCGCAAATGCACTATGAAGCCCTCATTGTGTCCAATCACCGAGGTGCCCTACAACCCCATAGTGCATTGGCACATTATTGGATCCCGTGGTCCTCACCTCTCCACTTGTAGCACCACACCACCACTATCAAGAACATTACCGCCTCCCCCTACCAGCCCACCACCACCTTTGCGGCTTTGCCACCTCCATCCACAAGCACAACCAGAACCATACGACCACCTTGTCACTGCCACAATGGAAAATATTTAAAGAGGAAAATTAAATAACACTTGACTGCAGGATGTAACTGTGACTGCCAGATTAGCAATCGTCGGGGAAGATAATATGCACAAGGATCAACGAGCATTCCCTGTTGCCAAGATTACAAGTGGGAAACAGAAAGAACAAGAAATTGCATAGTTGTTTCACATAAACCAAAGGAACGTTCTTAACTGGATCATCCAGAGAGTAGGGATTCATCCAGAGCCTCTGGAATGTGGTTACGTGTGGCCATAGGAAGGACACTAATGTGTTAGTAATATACAAGAAGATAGAACCCAACGTCTGAGAAATACACGAAACAATATCTTAAACTATTACACATTAAACACCTAAAAGTTCAAAAACCAACAAACTACCCAACGATACAGAATTACAGACAAACACCCTCTTCTTGCATAATTCAGACTTCTTTCTCGCCATACCCGCGTATTTCTGCTTCACAGTCAGTAAGAATTTCATTTCTCATCCTTTTTATCTTTTGGTTTTTTTGTTTCTTTTCCCTTTAGGGAGGGTCAAGTCGATACAGTAAGATGGGAAAACATCACAAGTTGTAGAAATAATCCCATGGATGTCCCTGTACAATCTACCTTGCATCCAGCGATATCCCGAGTCGCAACAGAGCACCAGAATTACGATGCCCAAACAAAAGCTTCAACGCACGAACTTACTTTCAACGCTTCTCCACGTAATAGACATTTATTCAGAGAATCAGAATAAAAAGGCTCTGATCATACCTTCGTCGGTACCCTGGAGAGATACGGGGCAAAAAAAGAAATAAAAGAAAATTAGAAGTAGCCATTAATATTACCCTCTGACGGATGGATACCCAGTTGTTCCATGGGTCAAGTCCATGGCATAAATATGGTTATCTTTTTTCAGGACGTGTTTCCAATAATCCCTACTTCCTCAGCTAACCCTTCACTGATTCAGGAGTTACTCGATCACTGCTCCCTCCAAGAGCATTAAATCCAGACACAGGCAGTGATTGATCAGCAAAATCTATTAACAGCTTCCTCTGGAGCTCATCGGTGTGTGGAAGACTAGCACGTAAGAGTTCAACAGGCATTTCCTTGCTTATAGATTTCGCAGCTTCTGAACTAACAATCTCAGTGCTCGGCTGATTCTGTGCATACAATGATTGTACTATACTATCGTATTTACTAACGCAGTACTTGGTCAGGAGATCAAAGAAGGCATCAAACGATGCCTGCCAAAGGGCAGGATTTGGCACGGTACAACTGGTAGCAGCACGAGGATCGGTTAAAAGTTGAGTTGCCCTCTCCAGGACAGATTTTAGAATAACTGAGGCTCCATCTCCGGCATTGCTTCCAAGGGGGCGAAGTGGTGGTTGCTCTGATGAACAAACAACCGCAGCAAGACAAGCACTGAGGGCATTAAGGTCCATCCCATTAACACATGCAGAAACTGTCTTTGCAAGATAAGTGATTGTTTCGGTCGCACCAGAATCAGAGGGAAGACCGCCAAACAGAAACCTCAAATGACGGAATATTGCCATGCAAACTATTCTTGCAAGCTCTCCACCAGGGAAGAGAAGTTTCAGGTACCTAGAAAGGAGCTTTCGGCCCTTTGGTAGAGAAACTAATCGTAAGAACACGATGTCGTCTTTGGGGCCCAGCCCAACAGGGTTCCCACTTTTCCCAAGTGGGTCAACAAGTTGAAGCGATGTAGCCAAGCCTTCTAAAAGGATCTGTCGCTTACGCCTGAGATTGGCCCCACCATCTTGTGGTTGACTAAATTGTAGGAGGCGGTCAATGTCATCCACATCAAGGAGAAGACAAAGAGCATCTTCGATGGTGATTCTAGCCGCAAGCATTGGTTCCTCTTCAAGTGGCTTGTCAGAAACTTGCTCAGTCCCATTGCCAAAAGCAGAGGAAGGAGGGTCCACTTCAAGGAGAGGACTTGGCCTTCTTATGCAAGAGAAAGAGACCCTACCATGTGCATCAACATGGAGATGAGGATGTGACGATTCTGAACTGTTACGTGGTCGAGAAGGAAGCTCCTTTGGGTTGATAGGGCAGAAACGGTGTTTAGATCCCGATTCAGCAGCTTTTTTTGCAAGGCGAGCTTGGTGATAATAATCATCTACATATGGATCGTTCCCATGCGTTGCGGCATGTTGCATTCTGAGAATATTCTCTATCTCTTCAGCAGTCATGTACTTGGATCTGAACTGTGGGCAACTGTTATCAGTCTTCTGGGTAATAGTATTATCGGAACCGTGTTGAGAAGAACGCATGTTGTGTCTACTTCTTTGTGATGATTTAACTCTTTGGTCTCTCGTATCCACACTGTATTTACCCATATGTGAGGGCAAAGAAGGAAGTCCACTAAATAAATGGGATTGCATTGCTGAGTAATGGGCTAAAGATGGTTGAACATGCATTCTCTGCTGTTGCAGCAGCTGCTGCTGTGTTGGTATTAACTGCGGGGACAACAACCCTTTCTGGTGAGGGATTTGCTGTCGCAAAATATTGTTTATGAGGTTAGATTGGTCCCCATGAAATAGGCCAGCGTTATTGGCCCATTGGTTTTGTGTTTGGCTATTAATAGCGAGACCAGAAGGGTTTAACTGAGCCATATTTCCACCGTAATGCAACCCATGATGTAATCCACCTAAATGAAGATTCGAGCTTGATAAAGGAGAAAGGTTTGGGGCAGAAAGTGGTAACTGATGACCACCAATAACAGACGAAATATTCAGGTGACTGGAGTGGTTTCGGGGTGAAGCCTGCTGAGATCTGCCACCTGGTGGAGGGAAAGAAGTGTAGGCCGATTTGGGTACCAAAAGAGGTTCACTAGAATAGTGTTGAAGCTGTTGTGGCTGATGAGGATATGATGACGTTCTGTACAAGGGATTCTGAGGCTGTGACGACCATCTCTTTCCTTCCTGGGTGGAACTTTCACTTGAAAAGTGTTGTTGCTGATGTGGCTGCAGAGGATATGATGATGTCCTATACAAGGGTTTTGTTTCTGAGAGATGCAATGAGGAATTATGTGGTTGTGATGACCATCTCTTGCCTTCCTGAAAACTTTCTGTGTCAAACGTATGCTGATCTAGCCAGTCATGGAAATCTGCCTCCTGTGCCCATTCGGTGACAGATGAACCTGCAGTTAAACAACAATTAAAAAAAAATGGACCCAAGGAATGGAAGATTAAAAGAATATCAGAGTATTGATTTAGTAGAAGTGCCCAAACGTAGGGAATAAAAACAAAAATCAGAAAACAAACAAAGAGAAACCACAATTGACAATGCACGAACGTTCAACAGGCTTTATAAATCAAATCTGATCCAGCTTAAACTTTTTCTAGTATTTTGTAGCTACAATTCTTTTAACTAACAATAATGATATGAAGGGCGCACTGCCATTTGGCTGCGTGCTACACATAAATACAGACAAACACACATGTGCACATATGTATACATGCACATATAAGCACAAGGGATTTGTCTAAGCTTTTGGGTTTTCTCACTAAAAAGGCAAGGTTAAATCTTCTCTATCCGCCAGAGTCAACCAAAGCAAACTCCTGAAGAAAAGAGTAAACGTGCCCCACTGGTCCAAGGGGCAAGCCATAATTCATCAAAACGGGCAACAAAGAAGGGAGGGGATGAGCCGGGCCAGGGCAGGGCGGCTTCAATTAACTTTGCTTCGTTCTTTTTGTTGTGTATGGCCTTTGATGCAAGTAGAATAGCAATTTAACAGCAGCAAATAAAGTTCCATACAAGTCATTTTATTGCTATAAAGAAAATACCCCAGCATGTAAGACATACAAAATTACAAATACAAGAGGCATAGAAAAGCAAAAGAGCACCACAAAACATCACCTGTCTCAATCATCTGTACTAAGGCAAACAAAAACCAAGACCATATTACTAAACAACAAGAATCAGAACCTCTCAACCAGCTCTAACACCACAGAACAATATGCAACATATGAACTTACTTTCCCTTGAAATTGATCCAGATCCTCGATCGCCAATTACCCCAGGATGTCTTGGTCCAGTAACTACTCTGTTCAACTGCAAAACAGAACTATTTATCTCAAAACTGCAAGAAGATAAACCAGAATCTTAAATGATCTGTGTACGCTGTTGGTGTTATAAAAAGCTTTAGGAAGCTTTAGGAATGTCACGTGCTACGGCACCATGGTGATGATGGAAAGATTATCAACTGTTCCTCTTTACAAGTCAAATGGCCCACTATAACATTATCATTTCTCAGTGCCTTTCTCCATGATACCAGCTCTATCATGCTTTCATGTCCACATACAGCGGAATTCTTAAAGTTTAGATAAACTCACCCCCCCCACCCACCCACACAAGTATATCGACTTATCATATTATCCTTTGGGCTTGAAATTATGTGCCCAAGTTGGTCCCTAACCTACTCAATTTTCTCAATTTGGTGAACTCAATGCATCAGAGTTATTTACTGAAGTTGGGACGTGGCATCAAATGGTGCCTAACTGACAACACACGGAGGCAGTTGGTGCCCCATTGCGAATAAACAAAATATTTTGGACCAAAGTTGGGATGGGCCTTAACTCCTCACTAGTCACTGCTCGTCAATCACAGAAGAATTATGCTGCGCCCAAATTCTCTGCAAATCTCCTCTTTTAAACTCTATGAAGAATCTTTTATCTTCAATTCTGAAAATCCCACCAGAACAAATGCCAAGATTTAAGTTGCTAGGATATATCTGAATAAATTTTGCAATAATTATCACTCATCCATTTATGCACTAGCAAAGGAATACATCTTGATGGTACCTAGGCACCCAGAGATGAGGAAGGGCCTTAGTAAGTGACGAAATGCTTCGGGTAAAATGAGCAGGTAAATGCACTTGGAACAAAACTAGCAAAGTGAGCAGGTAAAAGCAATACCATTTAATTGCTAAAAACCCCTCAAGCATAAAATAAGACAAGTTGTTATCAAAGTATAGAAAATAAACAAACAAAAATTATGTGTTTCCTGTTTACTACCTAAATTCCATAATAACAAGGGAACTGACCTTTGCAAATGTACTTGTAAGATCATCTATATCAGATAATGATCCAGTAACTGATCCCTAGAAGGAATGATATAAAACATAGTTAGACACAAGAATACAGGATTCACTCCCATGAAGCTTCAAAAGTAGTACACAAATGCACAATGCATACATCAGACCCCATAAATCCAACATATCCAGCAGTTTCAGAATTAACCAAAAAAGATATTGAAGTTGTCTGAACATCCTATAATAAGAGCACCAAAAGTCAGAAGGAAAAACTTGTCGCAAAAATATAGTACATAAGCTTAAACTCAATGGCAAAGCCGCAAAAGTTTCTTGCAGACCGTCAAAAGAAAACAGGATTTTTAAGAGGATCCTTTGTTTTTCACCAATACAATGGGAGAGTTGTCATATTTTTACCCTGACCTTCTTTTAGGGGGTCCCTTTGTTTAATAGTGGTGGTTAGGAATTGGAGAAATGACCATGATAAATTTTGTTACTGATGGGCGCGCAGAGGTTCACATACGCGCCCCCTAATTTATCTTTGCTAAGTCCATTCGTATTGTTACTCCGAAGCTTAATGTTGATTTTCGTGTTGTAGGTATTTGGAAGTTTAATGGAATAAAACTGGACAAACAAAGTCAAGTGACAAACCATGGCAGTTTGTCGGTGGAAATAAGTGTGGGCTGTGGGACATGTGCTATTAGAATTGAAATTGGTTGGAACCATTACAAATACCCACATCTTGGTGGACCAAGAGTAATTGTTTATTAGTCTCTTTAATTAAGAGTTGGGCCAAACAAAAGAAGAAGGCTAAGGTAATACTTGGAGGGCTCGTGTCAGGAAAAGAAGTCGGCTACATCAGCAGCTTATAAAAGGTAGAGCCATGAACAGAACGAGGGGCTGTGCACCTGGAGGACACGCGAAAAAAGAACGAGAACAGTGAGCCTTGGAGACGCACAGAGACGGAAAGAAAGACAGTTCCGCTGGGAACAGAAGAAAAACCAGAGGCTGCGATGATTTCCTTTACGATGTCCGGCTAAACTATTTTCTAGGGTATAGATGAAACTCGAACTCAAAGTAATAATGTTTATGTTATGATTTAGTGTTTTATTACTCGAATCGTGGTTGTATGACTTGAGGATTTATTTGCGGTATTAATTTTGTCTATCAAATCTTGTGTATGATTTTCTAGATTTTCATGCACGTTCATACAACGGTTCTTAATTGTTTGTGATAACTGAGTAAGATGGGTTATGCTCCGTAAGACGCATCGTGCTATTAGACGATCCGTGCCATAGAGACGGAGCGTGCTAGTAAGACGGTTCGTACTAGGCGGCGATACCCCATGCTATTTGGTGATTCATAAATATCTTTAGGTGATACCGTGAGGGCCCATGAACCCTAATGATATCCGGATTGATTCGAATAATTAACCTTTATCATTGCATGAATATTGTTACAACAGGTCGAGTGGATTCGAAACCCTAGATCTTTTCTCTCATAAACTCTCGTTATTTCTTAATTGCTTTAATTTAATTTAGCTTTTAATATTTTCAATATCCAACAATCAAATCCTTTTTCTGAATTAAGTTAGAAATTAGTTAGAACAATTGCAATTTAGCATTCGTAATCCCTGAGGACGATACTCAGAGTACTTACCGCTATCTTTTAGGTAGTAGTAATAACTCAGTTTTATTAATTATTTTTTATACGGAAACGACACGATCAGTTACCTTCTTTGATAAGTGATACAGATACTAAAAACGATGGCAAGGGGGCGGCATCACGCAATGTTTTCTTCCACCAGAGGAAGTGTAGGTATAGGTACGGGAGGCAGTGTGGCATTAATGCCCTAGCACTCAACATTGCTTCACAACCTACGTTATCTTCATGGCACACAACAATGATCCCGTTCTCACCTGCCTTCTTCCAGCCTATGTTACACGGACACTAGGCGGGTGTATATCTAAGGATTGGATACCTAAAGGCAAAAAGTTTAAAATAGAAGATACACAAATATGAATCCAAATTTGGATACGGACAATGGGATGCGTCATAAAATGATTTTCTATACAATATTTTTTA
Organism: Rhododendron simsii; assembly: GCA_014282245.1. NCBI lineage: Eukaryota > Viridiplantae > Streptophyta > Magnoliopsida > Ericales > Ericaceae > Rhododendron > Rhododendron simsii. The sequence continues at coordinate 38,587,351 of CM024955.1, forward strand.
TACCATTCAATATGCTGAAGGAAAAAAGAAGCAATTTCTCCCACTTTTGTGAGAAAATAAAATAAAATAAAACCTCATCACATGACATTATAGCAGCACATAAAGGACTTTGAAGGCACTAATCGTCCAAAATTGTCACAATCTTCTTCAGTGATATCAGATCTGAAAAATTAGAAGAATCCGAATAAAAGTCGCCCCCCACACGCCCCCCCGACACCTACCCCCAGTGATTTCGAAAGCGCGCGAAGCGCAGCGTAGCGCAGGGTATGCGCTTCGAAGAGTAGCGCTATAGCGCAAAGCAGGAAGGCGCACGATATGGCGCAAGGCGCGCGCTATGGCGCAAGGCGCAGAGGCGCAGAGGCGTAGGCTTTTTGTCTTTGATCTAAAAAATGATCCGACGGTGCAGAAAACACATGTGATGGCAGCGATGCACTGGATAATTTTTCTTTTAAGTCTGATTTAGCCCTAAATGGACCATACGACTCATACCCAGAGAAACCCAGCAGCAACGCAGCTACAGGCGATTGAGATAGCAGCAGGCAGCAGCAACTTCAGTCGATCGAGCGTCTCAATCGATCGAGAGCAGCTTCAGTCTTTCCAGAGCAGCTTCGGTTGATGATCAGCAGCTTCAGTCTACGGTAATCTCCTCCTCCTCCTCTTCTCCGCTGCTTCTTCTTCTTCTTTCTTCTTTCTTCTTCTTCTTCTTCTTCTTCCTCTTCTCCGCTGCTTCTTCTTCTTCTTTCTTCTTCTTTCTTCTTCCTTCTCCTCTTCTCCTCCTCTTCTCCTCCTCTTCTGGCCTATTTTTTTCTCTCTTTTTTTCCTCTTTTTTTCCTCCTCCTCCTCTTCTCTGCTGCTGTCCGGCTGTTTTTTTTTTTAACGTGGCCAGTGGGCTTTTTTTTTTTTTTTTAAAAACGTGGTCAGTCATCAGTGACTCAGTGGGCTGTTTTTTTTTTTTTTTTTCCCAGCTTTATGTGTTTATGACTTTATCGTATTATTTGTACTTGTTAATTGTAGATGACATCTGAAAATTCTAGTAAAAGGGACCCTGGTTGGAAGTATTGTGAAAAGGTTGATCCACACAACAATACTAAGTTGAAATGTATTTTTTGTAACGAAGTGAAAAATGGGGGTGTGTCAAGAATCAAGCAACACCTTGCAGGAGGAGCTAAAAGGAATACGGCGGCATGTCGCCGATGCCCACCTGAGGTTAGAGAGGAGATGAGTGAGTTTATTCGTAAAAGGGATGAAGCAAAGAGTCAAATTAAGTCTATACCAGATATTGATGATGCAATGAATGATGATGAATATGACCTGGACCTGGACGATGATATTATTGTATCCAATCCCCGTTCTAAGAAATCTTCTGCTCACGGAAGCACAACCTCCACATCTATACATTCTAAGCCTAAGAAACCAAGAACCATAGGGCCTCTTGACACTTTCTACACTCCTGAACCAGAGGTGGTGGTGGAAAATAGAAAAGCCAAGGGCAAACAGCCAAAAATTGATGAGAATGAACCATATAAGAAAATATTGAAAGACCGGGCTCATCAGGCTATTGCAAGGTGGATATATGATTGTGGAATACCTCTAAATGTTGTGAACAATGATAGTTTTGCGCCAATGATAGAGGCTATTGGGCAATATGGTCCGGGTTTACCCCCACCAACTTATCATCAAGTGCGAGTTCCTCTTCTAAAAAAAGAGGTAGAACATGTTAAGAAGTTGATGGAGGATCACAAAAAAGACCAAGAACAATATGGGTGTACGCTAATGAGCGATGGGTGGACTGATAGGAAAAATAGAACATTGATGAATCTTTTGGTGAATTCTCCGAGAGGGACCATGTTTCTTAAATCTATGGATGCGTCTGGAATTGTAAAGGATGCAGAAATGATATATGAATTGCTTGATGGGTGGGTGGACCATATTGGAGAAGCAAACGTGGTTCAAGTTGTTACGGATAGTGCTGCGGCAAATGTGGCGGCAGGTGAGAATTTTAATTTGCTATTTAAATATTAAAAATCACTTATTATTCTAGACTTCTAGTTCTAACTTCTAACACCACTTATTTATAACAATTACCAGGGAGGTTGTTGGAGGCAAAACGACCTCACTTGTTTTGGTCTCCGTGTGCTGCCCATTGCTTGGACTTGATGTTAGAAGACATTTTTAAGTTGCCAAATTTGAAGACAACTTGGGAAAGGGCAATAATGATGCATGGTTATATTTATAATCGACCATCTTTGTTGAATATGATGAGGCAATTTACCCAAAAGAAGGAGCTCGTTAAGCCAGCAAAAACTCGGTTTGCAACCGCTTTTTTAACTTTGCAAAGGGTTTATGAGCAAAAGGGAAACTTAAGGAAGATGTTTACTTCAGAGAAGTGGACCAATAGCAAATGGGCAAAAGAGCAAGAAGGAAAATATGTAGAAAAAGTCATGTTGATGGCCTCATTTTGGAGGAATGTGCTCCTTGCCCTCAAGTTCGCATCCCCACTTGTTAAGGTACTTAGATTGGTTGATGGAGAAGTCAAGCCTCCAATGGGATACATTTATGAGGCTATGGATCGGGCTAAAGAAACTATTGCAAATTCCTTCAATCAAAATAAGGAGATGTATGATGAGGTCTATAAGATAATCGACAAGAGGTGGGAATTACAATTGCATCGGCCTTTGCATGCAGCTGGTTTTTACTTAAATCCTGAATTTTTTTACAAAGATCCAAACGCTTGCAAAATTCCAGAAGTCATTGGAGGCCTATACAGATGTATCACAAAGTTGATTCCCAATAATGATACACAAGACCTTGTTTGTGCCGATTTGATGAAGTATGAGAGAGCTGAAGGACTCTTTGGTAATGCAATGGCAGTGAGGCAAAGAAATACAAGGACACCAGGTATCACCATGTTAACCTTGATCTAGTAACTAATTTAAGTCGTAAGAGTTGCACTTTAAGAATGTTTTCCAATATCAATATTCTATGGTGTGCAGCTGATTGGTGGGCCTCATTTGGTCATGTCACTCCCGACTTGCAAAAATTTGCCATCAAAGTTCTTAGCCTTACTTGTAGTTCCTCGGGATGCGAGCGTAATTGGAGTGTCTTTGAGCATGTGAGTATAAGATAATCAAGTTCATTCATTGACTTCCTTTAGTTAAGTATGATCATGAATTTAAGTCCCTTGTATAATTAATTGTTAATGCAGATTCACACAAAAAAAAGGAATAGACTAGCTCAAAAGCGTCTCAATGATTTGGTATTTGTTAAGTACAATAGAGCATTGAAACGTCGATACCTCAAACGTGATCGCATTGATCCTATATCCTTGAAAGATATTGATGAAAGCAATGAATGGTTGGTTGGGAAGATGGAGGAGGAAGAAGTTGTGTTTGAAGGTGATGATTTGAATTGGGATGATGTTGCTTTAGCTTCTGGAGCTGAAGAACCAAGTAAAACAACTAGAGCATCAAATTCAAAGTCAACAGACTCAACACCTATCGGGAAAATGGCAAAACCAACTCCAAAGGCTAAGGCTTCAAGAGGAAAGGCATCTCTTATAGATGAGGTGATTGAAGAGGGAGAATGGGAGACGGATGACGAGGAGGAGGAAGATGTGGAAGGATATAAATCAGAATCATCAGATGATGATGATGAAATTCAAGATGAAGTTCTTGGTTCTGAGAATGATGATTAATGTCTATGCATGACTCTAGATTTTATTGCCTTTAATCCTTTTGTTATGTCTCTATGACTAAACATTATTATGTTAACTTTTCATGGATGATATGTATGTTTCGTGTTTAGTACTATCGTTTAACCATTGCTATGTTATGTTTTATGACATTTGCAAGTTTTACAAGTGTTTGTTTGTGTTGAAAAATTGTTCTAATAAATTTGCCTCATTGCGAATGAATTTTTTTTTTTTTGCGCTTCGCATCAATAAAGCGCGCGCCGCGCCTTGCGCCTTGCGCTAAAGCCCCAGGGGACTATTGCGCCTTGGTGCGCCTTTCGCCATTTAAAACACTGCCTACCCCGCACCTGTGTCGTGTTGTTTCGACATGGATACTCTGCCAAAAATCACGGATCCATGTATCATAGATTCCAGCACTACATCCGCAGAAACATCTGCAATCTGACCGTCCCTGGCTATTCCCCTGCAACCCTCCTACTCACAAAACCCATATACTCCTAAACGCTCTCACAATTGCTGGTTACTTAATTGCTTCTATTCATTTCTGCATCCAAGTTCTGTGCCTACGCTGGCTATAAATCTGTGATAGCCCGAGTTCAATGCAACCCTAGTCTCTATCGGAGCTTCATGATACTTCAATCGCTTACATAGCTAAGAACTACAAAGCCCTAACCTCAACCACAACATAATATGGAAGTTCCTCATAAGCTCCAACTACCCTCTTGACAACTCTTGAGAATCAAGAACCTCTCTTCCTTTCTCAATATCTAGCAACAACCTTCCTAATAGCATTCACCTATCTTCAAACTACAATTCTAGCTCAAATGACCTCTCCATCCAAAGCCCTAACCTCAACCACAACATAATATGGAAGTCCCTCGCAAGCTCCAACTTCCCTCTTGACGACTCTGAGAATCAAGAACCTCTCTCCCGTTCTCAATCTCTAGCAACAACTTTCGTAACAGCATCCACCCATCTTCAAACTATAATTCCAGCTCAAATGACCTCTCCAAGATCCCACAAATGCAAGACTTAAGAGGCAAAGAAGCCACAACCAATTCCTCCCAAGTTATGGGACCCCAAAGCCCAATAGCCAAGTCGATGTTTTTTTTACCCCCATTGACATCCATGATCCACCACAAGTACTTTTCTCCCTTCTCCTTCTTCATCGATAATGACAAACGACTAAGGTCCTTGTCACATAGTTTCCCAACCCAACATACTATTGCTTCAACGGCTTCACTCTCCTTGGTCTTCAACTGCATAATTATCATCGAAGAGATTCCAAAGTAGACATTCTAAACCCATATTCTCCAAAAAGTTCTGAGTGACATGTCATTTTGCCTTCCGTATTTATGTTTGTCCCTAGAGGATAATTTGTCCTCCTTTTGTACCTGTTTCCTTTCTTTATAACATATTCCCAACATTTGAGAAGAAACCAAGACTAACTCCCCTGAACATACAAACTCTCCACAACCCCTTATATCCTACATCACCAACCATGGGCTTGACCTACAACGAGAGAAAAAACCCTCCAAATATCCACTCAGCAAAGCAAGCATGACAACCTCACAAATGAATACCTCCATTGTAGTTTCTTATAGTTATAGACCGCATCAACCCACATTTCCTTCAGAAATATGTTCGACAAGAAAACCTCATTTGCCAAAATATTCAACCCCGCAACAATTCACGAACTTATTTTAAGGCTTCAAAGAGCAGCAGTCAATAACCTCCTCTCCTTGCATGTAAGCATCCACTAGATCCGCCATTGCCCTTTATTCTTAATTTTGAAGTAATCACTATTGTAAGGGCTAGTTTGGGAGAACTAAAATTTCATGCTTTCCAGACATCCACAATGGGTAGATGGACAAACAAAACGTGACAAAGCGAGTATTATCATAAACGATGTCACAGTACTAATTACAAAGCCTTTCAATATTACCAGGCAACTGAAATAGTATTCTGAAATTAAACTTTAGTAATGCGTCCATAAGTACTTCCAACACACAATGGAAATGCAAAACCACACAATGACATGATGCTTAACACTAAGAATGAGGACCAGTAAGATTAGCAAGCTCACAGAGAAGGGGGGGAACAAGGGGAGAGGAAAAAAAATATTATTTCCCAAAGTTGAACAATTACTTCTTACAAAATGAATTGATGACACAAGCAAACTAAAAAAGTCATAGCTTCATCTCTAATGCAAACATGAACTCAAAAATAAATTGCTTGCAAGGGTTAAATTATAAACAAGCCTTACCTCTTCCCTATCAAAGAGACGGTACTCATCATCACCATACCCAGTGACAGGAATTTCATTTTCTTCATCTTCCATACCCCCCAACTCAACTTCCTCCATGGCATCTTGACAGAAAAATGAATATTGTGATGCATCAAAGAGAGCATTTTCTACAAGAAAAGAAAAACCAGCTTATAGTTGCAAGATAATACACCTTCAACACTCAACAGTTTTCTGGACAAAGAAGTTGTCAAAGCAAGCAAAAGCACAAACATAAATTTAAAAAATACAAAAACATGCTCCAAAGTGTCAAGACGAAGGTAAAAGGAAATAAATGGTGTATGCCTGGTTTAGGTAGCTGCTCCAGATTAAATACTAAAGACAAGGACACGTTGTGAATTGGTCTATAATGATAACCCCAAATAGATAGTTGTTCATTCAAAAAGGACATATACACACTTAAAAGATACACACAAGTATGCATTCCCTTGTGCTAATCCATGCAGACCATGCCCTAGCAACACATAATACCATAAGACCATTATTCATTTGCACACCAATAGAAATAGGCATGCTCCTAAGGTCAAGTATTTGATTTGAAGTTAACTTTACTGAAATGTATTACGGTAATTGTACACAAAATCAATGCACCCTAGTATGAAACAATGAGAATCAGAAATTAATAACCAACATGCAAGAAAAAAAATTATATGCTACTCATTGGATAATGCCATTAGCCTGCACATTTATATATCACTGCATTGGTAATTTAACAAAAATAGAGACATCAATATCCTTCATCTCCTTACTAGCACCAACATATTGCTGCAAATGACGTTCAAAATATAGCTGATGACAATAATCATCAATTAATCATGAATGGTGTAATATAACTCCCTCATTTACTCAACAATTCTGGCAAAATTCCCCTTTATAATCTTGCTCATATCAATAAATCTCTCAACATTAGCTTCACCAAGAACCGCAACTTATTCAAATGGATCTTCTCAAATATGTTAAAAAACATCAAAAAGCAGTCAATAGCAAATGAAACAATGCGTCATAAGACTCATATCCAAGAAAGTAGAAATTTTCTATTGATTCGCCTGTCAATTGAGTGACTTTGTCATGATATACCAAATAAAATTTTCGAGAATAGATTACCTAGTTTCCTTTCTACAAAATTAAGAAATCAAATAATAATCATCAAAACGCAGATGCAACATTGCAACCCGTCTCAAAGCTAAGTAGTAAGGAGGCCAAACAAACATACACGGGGAAAGACAAAAAGCCCTGGTACAGAATTACGTGCCAAAAACCCATTATGCAAGGAATGATATATCAACTCCCATATTCTGTAGTCCTGAATCCCAACTACACAAGATAGACCTAAGGGGGCTCTCGAGTCTTTGCACCAGCTCCTCCACCCCCAAAGCAAATAATCACTTCAACAAACGAAGCGAAAAGGAGAGAGAGATAGAGATAGAGAGAGAGAGAGAGAGAGAGAGAGAGAGAGAGAGAGAACTCAATCCAGTAAACACAAGGTCACAGACCCAGATACAATTGCTGATCTGTAAATAGTAGACACATGAAGGCCCAATTTCTGCTATATAGCTAGAAATCGAGGAATCAATAATGATTAATTTTTGCATAAAGATAAGTTTCAGTAAAAACCCTAAAATAATACAGCTATAAACGATTATTCAGATACTGGAAGAGAAGCTACAAAAGAACGATGAAACAGGCAATCTAAGCTAACATAGAAATTGTCAGTGCATATCGTATATTTCCTTCTGTATTGCATAAAATCTAGTGAGAGAGAGAAAGGGGAGGAGGAGAGAGAGAGGAGACCTGGGGAGGGGAACATGATCAACGAGCAATTGAACTGCGTAGGCAATCCAGACGCTGTTGACTTGGAAACAGTAACGTGAAGTGAGCTTATAACCCAACCCTAGCACGGCGATGGCATTTTATGTAAACGCAACGAGCAGTCCGGTTCGCGGTTAGGCCGCTACTGCAGAACCGGGTTCCGGTTCGAAACTAATGGTAATCATTTCGTTAGATCTAAAACGATCCAAGACTTAAAAAACAAAACAGATGGAGTAAAGCTAAAGCTAGCACGCCTCTTTGGTTTGGTAAAGTAGTAGAAGTATTTTCTCTTTTTTTAACAATCGGATGTTTTGGTCGATTTGTCCGCATTTCGACAGATTTCAAAGTCTTGAAATTAACGATCATACAAACCCTCCAATAATCCAAAAGTTTGAAACTTCTGGTGTCTGAAAAATTTGAACGTGCAATTTCATGAATAATAAGCACTTATCGGTGGCTTTCTTGTTCTCACCCGGCCAAATCCGATAGATTTGGTAAAGTAGAATTGACAATTTTTCTATTCAAAATAATGGTGGTTGGCCCATTGGGAAAAAATAAAGAATTTGGGTTTGGGTCTCTATCTCACGAGACGGGTATGACTTTTTGTTGCGTTTTGCCTGGGAAATAGAGGAATATTCGCAGATTAGTATACAGGTTATGCTACATCCTAAGTATATTTTTTTATAAAAGTCAAAAATGTAGATGGACTGGGTTTTTGAGAGTTTTATTTGCTCACTCCTAAAATTAATGAAATGCATATGTGAATCACGTTATGAGAGATGCTAAATACACTATCATCCATCCACTATACCATCCACTACATCTTTTGTGGGCTCATTTTGGGTCTCAAAAAATTACAAAAAAATGTTCATAAATTTTAAAATAATATATTATGGGGCCTTGTAAAAAAATCAGCTCTAACGGATATCGATAAGTATTATTTCTTGATTCGTAGGGGCGAAACTGTACAGTTGAGCAGTTTCGCCCCTACAAATCAAGAAATAATACTTACCGATATCCTTTAAAGCTAATTTTTTACAGGACCCCATAAAATATTATTCTAAAATTTATTGATATTTTTTTGTATTTTTTTGGGACCCTGGATGAGCCCCACAAAAAATATAGTGGATGGTGTAGTGGTTGGAGGCAGTGTACCTAGACTTATTGTTTATATATTTATCTATCTAATAATAAGAAGAGATAGAGTCCCTTTTTTCCATTGCTGCGTTTAAAATTAAAATTTTCTCACTTTATTCCATTTTTTGAGAGTTTTATTTGCTCTCACTCCTAACATTATTGAAATGTATGGGTGAATCGCATTTTTTTATTCTAAGATTTTGTCCCTTCTCCGTTGCGGCTTCAAAAACTACTGAATCTTTTTTCTAATCTCATTACTAATACTTCTTTTTCGTTTTGATTTGTTGTATATATATTCCTCATTTTCCAATCATCTTGCATTTTTTGTTTTTCAGGTGACTCCATGATAGTAGAAGAAAATCCTGAGAGAGAATTTTCTCCAGGTTGATCACATCTTCTCCAAACCCATCAAACTCTTTATCATCTCTTAAAATCCTGGGATTTTTGTAGTAGTCCCTGTAGTTTTACGGTTGTCTCACTTTCGTCCCTCTAGTTTCAAAGTGCTCGAATTTCGTCCTTGTAGTTTGTTTTACGTTCCAAATTGGTAAAATCGTTAACACCGTTAACGAAACTAACGGAAAAAAAATAAGTGCTCCAATTTTCAATCCGTTTGAACCGGTGTAAAGATCTTATTTTATCATAAATGGTCACTCTAACCTTTCAATGAACACCCTTAAGGAGTCTTCGGGTGCTCATTGAAAGGCCTTTTCATTCATTTAGGATAAAATAATCAAAAAAATAAGATCAGTTCTTGGAACCTTATTTTTCCATTATCGTATAACGATTTTACCAATTTGAAACGTAAAACAAACTGTCGAGCACTTTGAAACTGATGTAAAACTACAAGGACTATCAATAATTTATTGCTTTCTATTTTGACTTAACAGTTGATTTTTTTGGCGTGATTGGAAACCCACCAAACTAGAATGTTCGAATTTGAGTCATAGCACTCTACCGGAGAGAAAATATAGTATTATCCATCACTACGTCGCAGGATCCATCACAAGTAGTGGACATAAGCCCCCAACAATCCAACCATCTAGTGTTATGTCCACTCGAACTTAGGATCGATGGATGGGGCAGAGTTTAAACTCGGCTGCCAACCACCATCCTGTTTAAAAAGCGTGACAAATAACTTGAGAAGGGAGGGAGTTGAACAACCGGTATGCTTAAATTAAACTCAACATAATTATCTATAAATCTATTGCAATTATGCTTAACTTTCTTCCACCGACCAAAATATTGGTGGAAATGGGAAAAAATAAAAAAACTCTGGGAAGTCCGGGAGAAATTTCTTCCACTCTCTCCTATCAAGCGACCAGTCTCTTCCCTTTCTCCCTCTACAAATCTGGGCCATGTTTTGGACGGCTAAAATCGCCGATGGTACGTCGTGTGTTACCCGCCGAGCACCCAAAAACTTCTCCAGTCTAGGGGGACGTACATATATAGATTATAGGCGATGAATTCGGCGAGTTTATTGGCGCAATAGTCCACCAACCATAGAATAGTCTCAGATCACGAGCAGAGAGAAATGTCGGATTGCCATCTACCTCACGAACTCATCGTCGAAATCCTCAAACGACTCCCCGCGAAATCGCTCCTCCGGTTCAGGTGTGTTCGTAAGTCATGGTCTTCTCTAATTACCAGTCCCGTTTTCATCGCATCATACAACAATCTAAACAGTACAAACCCTAGTACTAGTAACACTCAAATACTCCTCAGAAATTACTCCGAAACCCTCCACAAAGAGATCTACACATTGCACCATGATAATACCACTTTTGATATCCACTCGGAGCTCGAATTCCCGTTCACTAGCTTCAACCCTTACTTTAGAATAGTGGGTTCTTGTAATGGCTTGATATGTTTGGCTGATACTTTGTTCAAGCATAAGAATAACGTAATTCTATGGAACCCTTCAGTTAGAGAATTCTTGAACCTTCCATCCCCGAGTATTCCGTGGTTGTTAATGTCTGTGTTTGGTTTTGGGTTTGATAGTGAGAAAAAGGACTACAAGGTGGTGAGGATTGCTATTGATGGGTTGTCGAGAAACATTCGTCCGGAGGTTTTTGAATTGAGCACGGGAGCATGGAGGGCTATTGATGCGGTTGTGCCTCCTTATGAGATACACCATTGTTGGTTGCAAGCTAATTTGAAAGGCTCTGTGCATTGGCTTGCATTTAATCCGAGCCAGAATGGTGGGTTTTGTAGTTTGATTGTGGCATTTGATGTGAGTGATGAGGTATTTCGGGAGATATTTTTGCCCCTTAGTTTGGCTAATGAGCATTTGGTAGATTTGTCCATTACAGTTTGTGGGAATTGCCTTGCGCTATGCCATTACTATCAGGTCACAAATCGCAGGGCTTGTACCATTTGGGTGTTGGAAGAGTACAGTGTTGGAACTTGGTATAAAATGTTTACTATTGATTTGCAACAAGGAGTGTTGCTTGCGTTAAGTTTTCGGGGGAATGGTGAAGTTCTACTCGCAACAGGAGGGGGAGAGCTGGTCTGCTATAGTCCGAAGAAGAAACAAGCTACTCATCTTGGGATTCATGGGAGTTCGCAGCCGTTTAAATTGTGTACTGGCTCATTCTATTTGGATACATACGTGCAAAGTCTAGTTTTTCTCAACAGAGTGAATGGAGTTTCAGATTCTGCAGCAGCACTTCTTTCACATGATGCATAGGATGATTAAATGAAGCAAAGAATTGTAAGTTAAAGCAAGTTTTTTGCCTTTAGTATATTGCTAACTGCAGCATACAATAGAATAATTGATTGTTCCATGTCATTCCTTAGTATTTTAGAGCTGTATGAGTTCCAACTCGTTGTATTTATAAGTTTCTCTGCTGAATCCAAAATACTGTTGGTCTGTTATCATTGCCTAGGTTTGGAGCATTAAACATTGCATGTCTATGTAATACATTAACCTTAAAGAAACATAAACGTGTAAATAACCAACATTCAACTTCTCCATGCACAATATGTTCTGTTGGGTTCTCAGATACTGAGTATGATACATGATTACATGTACAATACGCTCTCTGCATAACATCATTCGTATTGAAGATGCCTACTCAAAGGATCAAAGGAAAAATAAAGGTTGATCAATTTTGCTCATAATAAATGTCTTGTTCTTTGTGCCACTTTCTTCATGAATTAATGAGGGTGCATTCCGGAGGCAGCCCCTGTGGGAACCTCTTCGTATCGGTACAATAATTGTAAACCATGTAATTGTTCTGCACCCATTTCAGCCTAGCTTGACTGGCCGAGTCCAGCTCTTGCCAGAGCCACGAATTTTTGGTGGAGTTTGAGTTTGTGCTGCTGCATGAAGATTTTCCAGCGGACCAAACACAAGCTGTGGCTGTGAAGTTTCTGAAGGCAGCAGTGAAGGGCGCTTTAGTCCAGTCCGTCTTCACAAGACCACCTCTCGTGGCCCAGTCATCCGCATTCCAGAGACTTGCATACACCCTCATTGGTTGGTTTTTTGGGTATGGAACACCTTGTGATTCCGAATTCTTGAACACTCTGATAGGTGTGCCATCGACGTAGAAGCTAGAAAAAAGGACAAAGCATGTCACCCCAATTATCAAGTAAGAAATTGCCTTTTTTATTTTCGGAATTGTTTTATATCCTTTGGTCAAAATATGCAGCTTTTTCAAGTAAGAAAATGCAAGTTGGATGAAGTGAATACTTACATGATGGTTTGGGGATTCCAGAGGACGGAATATGTGTGAAAATCAGCAGTCGGGTCGAACCATAGGTAAAATTGTTGCTCCCTACTACCTTTCCCTTGGGTGAATACATTGGTGTGGACAATATAAGGATCACCACTGAGGTTGCCCAAGAATTCAAAATCTATCTCATCATGTGTAGACCCTTGTGAAGATAACTGCAACACAAAAACATAAGTTTATATAAAGCTTAATATTCATACCCACAGATTTATGTTCATCGTGGTATACAAAAGTGACAATTAATTGGTGATATTTTAATTTCAGCACACAATAACTTACATAATATGCGGTGACGGTGCCAGCAGAATTTCCAGGAACAAGCTTGAGTTGCATATCAATTTTCCCAAATAGATACTCGTTCTTGGACTGGAAGCCTGAACCGGAAGCCTTGTCTATTGAGAGAGTGAGAAGCTCCCCATCGTTGAGTACCTTGGCACGGCCATCGCCCCAAGTGATATCAAAATCTTGATAGAAATTACTGGCTGAGACATCTATTAATGAAGTGCTGATCATGAACAAGAGAGAAATCAACACCACCACCACTGTTCTAGTTGGACAAGAGAAACAAGCCATTTGGTTCCTTGTTTTTTGTTTGATGATAGCTAGAAACTAATGGAAATACAGTACTACTACTTACTATTTATTTATTGAGTGAGTGAGAGCCTCAAGAGAGCAAGAGAGAGAATTTTGTACTAGAGCCTGAAACTTTGGTTGTATTATTGTTGTTCAAAATGGGTACGTCTATATAGCCGTGAGCAAGGCCATTTAGTGCTATCGAGTTGTGCAGCACTACTGACTTGACTGGATGGCATGGCAAGATCAGGATGGATGACGAGTCCACTGGAAGTTGATAATCATCATTGCATATCGTCACAATGGGATTAAATAATTGCATAAAAAATGTTGCCACATAGTAGGTGGGATTGATTCCACAGCGGATTGAATGAAGGATACCACTTGGGTCATTTTCCTAGGGGCCTGGTTTTTTTTTTGATCCTTCCTAGGGGCCTGTTTGAATTGGTTTTCCACTACTCGGTGCTGAATCAGTTGGTTGGTTCTAGCAACTCTTGCTGGGCAGCCCGACTTTTTCTTGTCTTTGTTAGACTAGATAGTTCCATTTGGCCATTGGCCAACAGCATGCAAGTAGCTAGGAATACTCAGCACAAGAAAATTTGCAATGCTTTGCGTTTAGTGTGATCTCTAAGAAAAGGAAATAGAAAGTTTACCCTTCCGTACCCTATGTTTCAGTTTAGCTGCTATTGGAAAATGTTTGAGGTTATGGACTCTCACAGGTGGCTCCATTCACTCGTCAAGACATTGGTGCAAGAAAATTGTTTTCGAGAAAATTCCAGTGATGTGAAGCAAAAGGAAGGAAAAAGTAGTTTCCTACATTTGTTCGTTTGATAAAAGAAATTTGAAGGAAAGTTAAAAAGCAATAGTTGAATTGTAGTATTTCTTCTTTACCGATAAAACATAGTAGTATTTTAATTGTGTAAGAAACTAGGGTGAAAAAATATTTCTGTAATTGATCTCTTCTTGATGTACCTTTTGTCGAGTATCTAATAAAATTTTGTTGCATATAAAAAAAAGTATATTTCTGCAAAATTCTCGTAGGATGAATTTTGAGGAAAAGCAAATTATACTGAGAAAATTAAAGATGCGGATCTCATAACTTTCTTGCTAACTGAACACCAAAAAATTGCAAAAAAGTCCAACATTTCAATACTTTGCTTTCTTTGCCTTGCAACTGAACCAGGCAAGAAGAACGAGAAAAAAAACCTACCCCACCAAATGAGGAGCATAAAATCCAAGAGAAATAATAATTCTTTTTCTTTTTGGGGGAAAAAGATTGACACTCGACTTGACTTCCCTATTCCAAATACAAGTGTACAATGTCAACTGAACTAATGTACTATAAGATTTGTTCCTATGTTATATAACACATGGCTAGACAGCAATACACCATTTCCCCCTTTTCGAATATTTATTTACAGAGAGCTGCTACCCATACAGATAAGAGTAAACAGATTGTGCATAGATTTTTTGTGGGACCCACCATAGGTTTCACACAAGCGATCCAAGTCGTTTATTAAATGTAAAATAGTTTTTCAAGGGTTCCCGTGAAAAATAAAGTCAATCCGATACTTACAGATTCTCGATCCAATCATCTAACTTTTCATTGAGATTTCAAGATAATGAAATTTTGAAATGATTGGATCAAGTAACTATAAGTATCAGATTGAGCTGATTTTTTACAGGGACCATTGAAAAATTGTTTTACATTTTATGAATTGCTCGAATCGTTTGTGTGAAACCCGTAGTAAGCCCTACAAAAAAATCTGTGCACAATCTGTGAATGAAATGTCTGTGTGGACATACTTTCTTTAATGCAATGATTAGCAATAGTCGGGCTATTGTTTAACAAGAACTTGATGTAAAACTATTGTTAAACCCTATTTTTGCAGGGAAGGTCGGGTTTGCAATTAATGATGAAGTGTGGAATGCAAATTATGCTAACCTTACCAAAAATTGGAAAAAAATAAACCTACATATTATATATCCAGACAGAAATTGTAAATCAATGGTCCATATTCGCTTGAAGTCAATCTGTACCATTTTCAAATTCGGGGTAATTTTGGGATAATCTTTCATGGTACATGGAATTTCCCAAAAATAAAATAAAATTGCCAGTTTGGGAATAAGAATCTTAAGCCACAAGCAAAAGTCACTTGTGGAAACATAATAGTATTTTCCTCTTCTAGTTGTTCAATTCTTTCCAAAACCGTACCTCATCATATCTCCCCATATCTCGTTACATATTCACTTCTACTGCACTATTCCTTTTTTTTTCTTCTTCTTCTAATTAAAAACCAACCCATTGCGATTATTTACCCAATTTTTTTCTATTTCGATTGATTTTCCTCAGAAAATCCGATTCTCAGAGCAGATCACAAACCCACTTTCTTGCATATCAATATATTATTTTCTAATCTTACAGATTATTACTTATGTCAGAGAGTACTTTGAATTATCTCCTGACTTCGAACCCTGCACGTGAGAAACCGCAGTTTCCCGAGGGTTTGAGAGTTCTTGCCGTTGATGACAATGAAGTCTGCCTCAAAGTGATTGAAGCCCAGTTGATTAAATGTCGCTTTATAGGTTTGTAACTTCGTCATATTCATTAATATGTACATGTACACGTACATATGCATGTGATACGTCATCTCTGTAAATATATGTAACGCCGGAGAAGTAGCTAGGGTGCATAAATCTCGAGTATAAACATGGATTGTGCTTTACTCGACTTTTCTTTAATCAAGTACGTTGTAAAGTTCTTGCGTCGTTATTTTTGAATCGGTTCTAATGTGGCAGGATTTAATTAATTAAAGCTATGCTGTTTACTTCATGCTGCTAATAGCCGAAGCAAAAGCTCTACTATAGCTTTTCCGTGTGTGATGATACATATAAACAAAGATCTGCTTTTTCTTGTTATTTGATTTGATTTTACAAATCGGGGGAGTTTATTTACCAATTAAGGCGGGGATCTAATTATATGGGCTTCAATTATTTAATGGTACAGTATGTTTACTGAATGGCACAGTATGTTTACTGAATGGCACAGAAGATCATAGATTCCCGGCCCATTGAATTTTGGACCAAAACATATAGAGCTGAAGATATTGAATTGTTGTATGTACTTACAATTTTATTATGCATTTGAAATGAATGCAGTTACGGTGACGACGAAAGCAACGGAAGCTCTAGAAATGCTGAGGAAGAACAAAGAAAGTTATGACATTGTGATCACTGATGTCGAAATGCCCGACATGAATGGTTTCAAACTCCTCGAGATAATAGGCCTCGAAATGGACATGCCAGTAATAAGTAAGCAAGCTCATAGATTAACATCTCTTACAACGCGTAGCGTACGTACATCTTCCTTCACATTTGATCACATTTCTAAAATCGTGAAAATATTTTTCTTTCTGAGTTCGCAGTGATGTCAGCAAGCGATGACACGCAAACCGTGATGAAGGGCATAAGGCATGGAGCCCGGGACTACCTGACGAAGCCGGTTCGCCTGGCCGAGGTCAAGAACATTTGGCAGCATGTCCTCAGGAAAAATCTGCCTGATCATCCCACGAAATTAGGCACGATAAAAGAGGGGAAAGATCAAAATCTTGTACCCTCAACGACTAGGAAGCAAAGAGGCAAGGAAAAAGAAGAGGAAACAAATGCTCAATTTGATGAGGAAAGTTCTCGCACTAGGAAGCCGAGGCTTCAATGGACTAAAGAGTTGCATAATAAGTTCCTTGACGCTGTTCAGCAGATGGGAATTAGTAAGTTTCGTATCAAAACAATGCAAATCGATACCCTTCAATCAAAAACAGTTACCCGTACGATCAAAACGATAATAATCGATAGAAAAATACATGACCCGCAGCTCCAAAGAAGATACTATTAGTATAAGTAATCGGCAGTTATTTAGAATCTTAATAATATTTACGTTGTTGAGTACTCTGTATGTTTGCAGATGGATTCCCAAAGAAGATACTCGAGAAAATGAATGATCCGCGGCTCAGTAGAGAAAATGTTGCCAGTCACCTTCAGGCGAGTTTTTTTTTCTCCCGTATGTTACATGTTGCATACCCCATTTTTGAAGAATGCTAAGATGTGATATTAAGTCTCTGGTCCTTGCACACCTTTTCTTCATTGCAGAAGTACAGAAATTCAATTAAAAAGGCTAAGATGAACCCAGAAAGCGAAAAAAGCAACACCGATTTGAGCAAAACAATCATGCATCTACCCAATCCAACTCCGATATCTGTTGGGATCCCTTCGTTTGACACTCAATACCGAACATTTGGTGCTTTTCCTGCTAACAATGGAAGACCCCAGTTGTACAACCAAAACCAGCAACAAATTTCACTGCCACAAAATCTAGTACCTTGGCAAGTGGCAGATCAAACGCGCTCAACCGTACCAGTTCCAGCTCCAATTTTCGTGCAGAATTCTTCTTCAGAGACTGAATTGGATTGGACGAGGTGTCCCTCCAATTTTTCAAGGCCAAAGATGGTTAACAGTCACTGTATTGAATGTTCTCCTCATTTTCCTATCTTCAATGCCGGCCGATTTGGTCCAACCACCATGCCCAATGTGCCATATTCATGTCCTCCCTCTGGTGCCTTCAACCTTGCTGGTGTTCCTTTTCAAGGTTCAACTAAATTGAATCATATTTCTCAACCGGATACTCTACTACAGAGTTCATCACACGGTTGGTTTTTTTTTTTTTTTTGAACGTTTTGTTGAGTTCTGTTTGGTTTGGTTTATAGTAAACTTCAGTAAGTAGTTGTTTTCCTCTCTTTTTTTGTCAATAAAACCAAATAGTGAATTGATCTATTACTTGGTATGGAATTGGAAACTAAGTCAGTGAACTCTTGTTAAGTTTTCTAGAGCTCATCTTTTTGGTTTTCAGGGCAATATGAAGGAAGAGATAATTTAGTCAATTTCAATGGAAGAGGCGAATCAACTATTACCCAGTTTGTGAAGCATCCCTCGGAGATTTCAGAAAGGGAAAGCAATGGCCTTGACAATAACTACGATTACCCAGATGATGACCTTAGCTTTATGGTGAGTGAAAATTTTTTCAACTACAATTAATTCCTCTGTTTTGTAACCAAAAGGTCTTGAGTCATTGAAGGGAAAAAAAAAAAAAAAAAACCTCAATTTGGTGAGTTTTTGCATTTGGTTGCTTGCTCCTTTCTCATGTTATTCAT
This sequence comes from Rhododendron simsii, assembly GCA_014282245.1. Lineage (NCBI taxonomy): Eukaryota > Viridiplantae > Streptophyta > Magnoliopsida > Ericales > Ericaceae > Rhododendron > Rhododendron simsii. Next base: position 38,605,804 of record CM024955.1, read on the forward strand.
AAAACCTTCATCATTAGAGATTTTTAGAGTTTGCCTTTTGAATCAGCTTTTGTCCTCCTTTTGTTAAATAAGTAGAAATGGGAACTGTAGACTTCCTTCAATTGATTGTGGCTTTCTATTATCTCAGTTTTGCAGCAATGCACCTCCTAGGTTGTGATCAAGGCCTCTTACTATGGAAGAACTGATCGCGACTCTTAAGTGAAGATAGGAAGACATGAGACGGATATGTTGACTGAGTGCACGACTAGAAAATCAATTACTTAACCATACGGTGAAAATGATCTCCCAAAATTAGTCGAAGTGCACGTTAGCTGGCCTAGACACCTGATTATTAAAGAATAATTCCTTGACTGGGTCTTTGGAATTAGGCAACTGATGCTATTCAATGTATCTGTTCTAAACATTATCTGATGTTCATAATACTTTTTCTTTGTTTTTTTTTGGCCTCTCATTTTAGCGAAGTTTGGGAGTTGAAATTAATGAAAACCATTCACTTTATAAGGGTTTTGTACGATTTATACTAAACGGTAGAATTAAATAAATTGATAGTAAATTTTTTTTTGACCAACCAAAAAATTCAGATTGTATATATGAGAAAACATTACAACAAAAGCAGACACTATCAATCAGAAAATACAAAGAAAACAAAAAAACGAAACACAACAACAAACAAAACAAAACAAAAGCCGCCTAGAGCCATGACGCTGGAGTCAGACCTGTCAATCACACTCGTGAAGGAGGGTTAGAGTCGCCAAGACTAGAGTGGTCAGGTATGGATACAAAATAAACTCTCTAAGATAAACCCACCACACTAAAAATGATGGGAAGAGTGGATAATCTCATCTCTCTAAGGAAGGAAAGAGTTTCAATCACCTCACAACTATGGGCATAGAAAGAAAAGGCCAAAGGTGAAGGATTGAGGCTCCGTTCCAGAAACCTTCTTAAAAAATAAATACTTATTTTGCCACTTTTCAAAGAAAATAAGAAGGTTTGTTCCACAAAATTCAAATAAGCAGCTTATTTCACATTTTCAAACTCAAAAATAACGTAAATGAGAAATAATTTTTCAATTTTTTTTGCACCGTATTAAAGATCTCAATGAGATCTATCAAACAAGATCCATATTGATAGAAAAAATATTTGCATAAGCACATGATTTTTGAGCTTGAAATTATCTTCCCAAAAAATAAGTAATTGTTCAATCTTTTCAGGAACAAACCTTCTTATTACATAAAAAATAAGTTCTTATTTCGTTTCTGGAACGGAGCCTGAGAAGAGGAGAAGAGAAAGGAAGATGGTGAGAGAGGGAGGAAAAAAGGACGGGGCGGCGGGGACGGGGGGGCCCACCCAGAACTTCTCTCTCTAGCTGCTTACTTTCTACGCTTTTACCATCAAGCAACAAGATAGTAATTAGGTAAATTTAATCCCTTTTCCGTTGCACTTCTCTATCGTTACCATTAATGCAAAGCACAATAGGACTGTAGGAGTAGGAACATGATCTCATGAAGCGGTTGGGGATCATCTCAAGTCTACTCCAAATTAAAGGTTACAGGACGGTCCTGTGGCATGTCTTAATTAAGTTTCTGAGTGGGTCTTTTTCAGGCTCTCTTTATTAGAGCGTTCATTAGTCAACATTCGTTCGCCATTGGAAACCACCACGGCCCTTCATTCGTCAAAGGGTCATCACCGTCACCGGCCCCGTCAGAACCTGAACCAGTTCCTCGACGATGAAGGGGAAACCGAGGGAATGAAAAGAGGCCAGGGAAAAACACGAAAAGCTCTTGGTCGGATCGAAACACACTAGCACACGACTCACGAGTTTAAAACATAAAGAAATCAACACAACATATGAGCCACGGTTCTAACAACTCTCATGTCGGAAATCATGAGAGAAAACCATCACCGAAAAAGAGTGGTTATTGAAAGCGAGAAAGCCATCATTGAGTAGAAGGAAAACACGATTATGTTGCAAAAAAAAAAAATTTATTAAAAAAATTGAAATCTGAATGGAGTCAAATGCGCACCTTGACTATATGACATTTAAATCACATGAAATTACATTAATTTTTTAACTACCACCCGGACACACATTGCCCCCTTTAACTATAAAATTCAACACTTAACCCCCTTAAACTACCGTCCACTGAAATTGAGCGGATGGCGTTAACATAATTCATGAAGTCACTACTATTTTCTATTATTGCCCCAGATTTTTCTTTTACCAGCATATATACATAGCACCAGGCCTCGTACATACATAACCAATGCAGCTTGTTCCTTACATACATTCAACATAAATAATATGTATACAAAATCGGAAAAAAAAAATTTTTTTTTTAAAAAGGCGTCCTGTCGTCCATGCCCTACCCCTGCCCACCAGCCCCGTCAGAACCTGAACCAGTTCCTCGGACGGGGAGGGAAGAAAAGAGGCCAGGTGGTTTAATGAAAACACGAAAAGCTCTTGGTCGGATCGAAACACACTAGCACACGACTCACGAGTTTAAAACATCAGAAATCTTGAACGGCGGTGTCGGGTGCGACAACATGAGCCACGGTTCTAGACTTTTTCAACTCTCATGTCGGAAATCATGAAGGAGTAATTTTCAACAGTTGTTGAAAACCAATTTAATGTTTGCTTTTTTATTGTTTGTGGTGTTGTATTGAAAGAGATCACAAGTTCGATCAAAAGGGTTTTGTCGAGTGGTGTTCGGGGTTATGCCGGATCGGTTCATGCTCTGGTCGAAGCGAGGGGAAGAGTTGGGAGCATTACATTTGATCAAAAACAAGAATTTTGAAGCTATACAATAGAGAGACTGCAGTTGTAGTTGAACGACAGAGCTTTTTTTGTTTGATCCAGAGAGATGTACAATGGTTTTTTTTATAAACGGGGGAGACGAGGGCAAAAAAAAAAGTCACTTATTAAAAAAATTACAAAATCTGAATGGAGTCAATGTGTGTCCGGGTGGTAGTTAAAGGGGGGTTAATGTAATTTAAAACAACCAAGCGAACTGTTATTAATAAGGGCCAGTTTGGACGCGGGGAAAAAGATGGGGGTATTAGTTAATAAGGGGATAAGATAGTAGGGGTATTAGTTAATAAGGAATGACCCAAATTGTTGTGATGTTTATAGAGGAGAGATTAAATAGTAGGTTGTTTGGATGCGGTATTAGAGAATAGGGATTAAATAATATTTCGTTTGGATGGATGATTAATAGGGGGTATAAAGAGGGTGGATGATATAAAAAGCTATCAAATGACCCTTTTGCCCTTGTGCAGTCCCTAAATTATTATGTATTACGTTTTATATGTAATTACAAATTTAATTATTCTTTCACGACTTAAGCCGTAATATTTATTTCTACTAACAAATTAACTAATTTACAATTATTATTAAACAATTTTTTTTTTTTTTACGTTTCTACTAACAAATTAACTAATTTACATTTTATATGTAATTCCAATTTTCAATCTGTTTGAACCGGTGTGAAAATCTTATTTTTTTGATCATTTTATCTTAAATGGTCATAATGGATTTTTAGCTCTAAGGCTTTTCAATAAGCATCCGAAGAGAGTCCTGAAACTAAATAAGAAGTCTTCGGATAAATTTGAATGGAAAATATGATTTTGGGTAGAATGGATAGTAGAAGCTGGTTGAATGGTGGATGGAGAAAGGGGATAACGAGGGGTATTTTTGTCCACAAAATACCCCTCCAAACCCGGATTATTTTTGGGGAGCTCAAAGGGAGCCCAAAATTATTTTTGGGGGGTAAAAAATAACGATTGGGGGGGGTGGAATTGGATTGCCAAACGGTGGGAAAAAGGGTGGACCCCTCTCTTATACCCCCTCTTATTTTTTCCCTCCCTTTTTTACTCCATCCAAACAGGCCCTAAGGTTAAAAATTAATGTATGCTGAAATAGGTGAAAAACGTATTTACCAAATAGGTTAAATTAATTATAGATTCTTCCATGGACAGTTTTGAGATATATTTTTGAGATAAAAATGCTTAGATTTGCGTAATTTTTCGTGTTTAGTTAGTTTTTTTTAACATTTAAACAAACTTTTTGAGTTTTCGAATAGAAGTACGCTAAATACATCTAAAATGTAAAATATAAGTAGAAAATTTGATTAAAAAAATCACTACAAACAAAAAAACACGGATGACGAAACAATTAAAAAATTTGCAGAGAGTATTCCTAAGATGGGAATCAAACATGGTGTTGAATATTTCTATGCATAACTTTTAAAATTTGTTAACACCAAATTAAAGATGTACTGTACTATATATCGTTAACAATATGGGATAGATGGAGTATTTTCTTTTTCTTTTTTCAATGGTCATGGGTGTTCGGGCCGAGTGTTCAAAAGGAGACAATTCATGCCGTATTAAAGAAGGGTGTTGCAAATTCTCCTTTATATTTAGCCAGACCCTTAAAGAATGTACAAGAAATTTCGTTCTTGCTATCTAATCCCAAAAATCGAAAATTGATCAACCACCAACAAACCATACTTTTGCAGCGCCTCTTTCTAACTCGGGCCAAATCACAGGCTCTCTCGCTCCGACACGCGTGTCGCATTCTGACCATTACTCTCTCTCTCTCTCTCACGGCATTAATATGATTCAGGCAGGAGTGTGGATTTAGATGGAAGAATAAAGGGTAATAATATTGTCAAAACCGTTTTTATTGATGTCAAATTTTAATGCATAAAAGTCTTGTACATTATAAATAGTATAAGTCTTTTGTGCACTAAAATTTTGGTACCAATAAAAATGATTTTGACACTAACAAAAACGATTTTGGTATTATCATTTTCCAAATATTAAATTGTGAAAGAAATACCTAGCTCGGGCCCAGCCGACATTAATGACCGTCTCTTTCTCTAGCTAGCGCTCGCTCTCTCTCTCTCTGGATGGTGGAAGAAAACAATGCATATTCAATGTTGCAGTTGGATATCACTGGTAAGTAATAATGGAATTGAACAGTACGTATCGGTATCACTTGGAAGAGAGAGAGAGGCTGGAAATTTTAGCTTGATCCTTGTTATTGTCGCATGCATGCATGCATGATCAGTAAAGAAAGGGGAAAAAAAAAACAACATGCAAGTAGCCAATTAAAGTAGTAGTAGTAGTAGCAGCTAGTTTCTTCTTGTCTCCATCCATATTAAAAGTTTCTATCTATGGCTGGCTCCATCTTGTAGGTAGAAAACAGTTGTACATATTAAATGAGATTAAATTATTTACAGTAAACATTTGTTTCCTCCAAATTAATTACGTACTACATCGTGTTACGTCGCAAAACAGTGATCTCAATTAATAGAACATTGCGACGTGACACAATGTACGTAATAGTTTTGGAGGAACAAATGTTTATAACGCCAGTGTATATAATTTATTCTCATTTTAAATAGCTATTAACTATCATACATACATACATGCATGCATCAACTTGATGAATTTCTAATAATAATCACAATAATGCGTGAAAATATATTTAGCATTAGTATGTCATCTGTATGCTAGCTATTTAATTAAAATGCATGCCAGCGAAAAATATATAGAAAATACGGAGTAAAATATAATGACAATAATGCATGTCCAACTTGATGATTTAATTTCTAATTAAATGGGTGGATTAATTTCAAACCTATTAAACTAGCAACAGAAAGCATGTCACAACTAGTATTTAATTACAAGCCTTGACACACTATCTAAAATTGGAGTATGCTAGTATTAAAAATGGAGTAATTTTTAATTTTCAAGAAATGTTATATACGTATATAGATTTGTTCGCACAAATTCAAAAATAGATATGCCTGTAATCGTTGGATGCATCTTAATTCTTCAATTGTCCACATGTATATCGAACTGTTTCGAACATAATCATAATTAAATAAACAGCCGTTTAATTTCATTGGTTAGCACTAGCTTTCCCAAGCCCACTCACGTATGTGTATACTTCCAGAGAAAATTTTCTTTACGGAGGTGCTGTAAACAAGTGTTTACAATACTCAATCACAACCGTCGAAAAGTGTTTTGAACGGTTAAGATGTTAATGAATTTTTTTCGGAAAAAAGTTAATTGTGACTAGTCGTAGTTAATTGTGACTAGTCGTAATTAAAAAAGAATCACAGCCATTGATAACACGAATAGACGGCTGAGATTGATTGGTGCTGTAAAGATATTTACATCACCTCATTAAATAAGATAGTCTCCTGCTTCTAACACCAAAACCAATTCTCTCTCTCTCTCTCTCTCTCTCTCTCTCTCTCAGTATAAACACACGAGTTGCAAGTAGTGCTGACTAGCTCATTCAGTTTGGGAATTGCAGGCAGAAATGGATACTGTCAAAACGGAGTCCTTCCTACGGATCTCAGCTGCGCTCCTCTTGGTCTTGACGGCTTGTCTGGTGGGATTTGATTCCCAAACCAAGCTTCTCTTCTACTCAATTGTCAAAAAGGCCACTTTCAGAGACATGAATGCCCTCATGTAATCTCCTCTCTCTCTCTCTCTCTCTCTGGAAAAGATACATACTATTCCGAAACAAATGTATTCGCAACTGCTTGATGCGCGTGGATTGCTTGTGCAATGTGTAGAGCCCCACATGTGATGAACGATCTGAGATACATGTGCTTTTAAATCTGTGTCTGATATCTTTGTCTGTAACGCTACTCTCTCTTAATATCTATGTAGTTGTTTTATTATATATTCTAAAGTACTGATCACAGATTTCCTGATTGTCTATATATCTAGTGTATTGGTGTGGGTTGATTCTGTGGCTGCTGGCTATAATCTCCTCCATTTACTATTCAGAAGCTCTCTCTGCTCTAGTAGGTTCAAAGGCAAAAATATTCCATTGGTGTCACACCACTCACACCCATATATGGCTTGGTTTTGTTTCTTCTTAGACCAGGTAAGTTACGCACTTTTCATACCAAATTAACATGTACTCCACATATATATATAGGGGCGGGTCCGGGAACCCTTAAAAAAAACCTTCAAATCTTAATTTCATAGTTTCGAATCAAATTTTGATGATCTGAGCCGCTCAATGTTGTTAAATCGTGATTTTAGAGATTTTTTTAAGGATCTCCGGAACTGCTCCGTATATATATTTATATACATATATATATATATATATAGTTCAGTACTAGTACTTTTTTTTTTTTTTACTAATCGTCAAGTTTAAGACAATTCAAACACACATTATATATAGTCTAAGGTCTAATTTGAAACAAAAAAAAAAAAACATTTAGATTCGCAATCAAAGTGAAAATCTAAACTGCAAAGATGAAGCGACTCAACAAAACAAGTTACTTGAATGACACACACAAATTAGAAGGGGAAGCAAAGAACAAAACATGCAAGACTCAAAAGACTCTTCCCAAGATGAGGCAAAATGAATGTATCCTGTTCCTGTGTAATTTTAGCAGCATGATTGCTCAATAAACTCTTTCGGAGAAAAGATATTGCGCAATCTTGCAGTATAAATTGCATGAAAACTAAAGTAAATTGACTTTTTCGGTATTAAAGATATATATCATGTATATATGAAGTATAATGTATAATCACGAGACACTATAACTCAACCACTATAAATCTAACCTAATCACAAGGCCCATAAAAGGAAGAATAATCCCAACAGAATAACACCAACATGCAAGTGGAAACTCCTAATCTCCTAGAAGTTGCGGCTAGTTGGGCTAGCCCAGTTGCTTTAGGTATTATGATCAGGCATAAAGGAAAGACAAAAACAATTTCTCCTTGATGAGAAAGATAAAAATAAATTACTTACCACAAAAAAAGAAATAAGTAAATAAATATGAGAGCAGCAGTCGTTGAAGTGGTACAATAATTTTCAGAAAGTCTGCCCACACAGCAGATCTGTGCACAGATTGTGCACAGATTTTGTTGTGGGACCCACAAAAGGTCCCACACAAATCATCCGAGCCGTTCATTAAATGTAAAACATTTTTTCAATGGTCTCCGTAAAAAATAAGTTCAATCCGATACCTATAGGTATTCGATCCAACCATATAACTTTTTATTATCCGGAAATCTGAATGCAAAGTTAGATGGTTGGATGAAGTACCTATAGGTATTGGATTGAGCTTATTTTTTATGAGGGCCCTTGAAAAAATGTTTTACATTTAATGAACGGCTCGGATGATTTGTGTGGGACCCGTGGTGGGCCCCACAACAAAATCTGTGCACATTTTTCTGTGTGTGTAGAACGGTTCAATAATTTTCAACAATAATGATTTCCACACAGATTTTTGTGCACATATTATGCACATACATTTTTGTGGGATTCATATTAGGGTACCACAAAATAATCAAAATCGATCATTTTTTTTAAAATATTTTTTGGAGGGTTCTCGTAAAAAATCAGTTCCAACGGATATCGGTAAAAGCTTTCTCAGAAATCGTAGGGCAAATCATTTTGTTTTGTCCTACGATTTCTGAGAAAGTCCTTACCGATATCAGTTGGAACTGATTTTTGACAGAAACTCTCGAAAAAATATTTTTTAAAAAATGAATGATTTGGATCATTTTATGGAATCTCGATTAAACCCCATCAAAACATATATGCACAAATGTACGTGCAAGTAGCACCGTTGGCAGTGGTAGTTGAGACCCGAATGAGGGGTCCAACTCTGTTGACTTGATAAATACAGGTCGATGGCTTCGGAAAATGGTCGATAGTAGGGGTCCTCGGTTGTATTATTGTTTCCGTACTTTTGTTTATTCATTAAAAAATTCTGTTTTTTTTTTGTTTGATCCTTCCAATATTCTGTTTGATTCACGTTGTCCGTGAGAAGATTTTAAAAAGTAAAAAATTACAATTAAAATAAGAAAAAAAAAGTTTACCAAGGACCAAAATTAAAATTTTGGAACATTTATTTTTATTTTCTTTAATGTCGTAAATTTTAAAATTTAGATATGAAAGTTTTGGATGAAAAACTAAACAAAAGATCAAGTAAAATTTCCAGGACTTGATTGTCTTTAACACAAATTAATTAGGTAAGAACGTATATAATTTTCAAGCCCGTTTACTATACTCTCTCTTTATCTAGAACTCAACCAATTAATTCCACTGATCGTGATCTAGTCCAAAAATATTGACTAAGAAACACAACTTTTTTTTTGGCATCAAAAAAGAACTTCATTGATATAAAGATAGAAAATACAAGATAATCAGGGCAGTTGGCGGAGCTATATTTTGTTGCAGCACTAAAGTGTTGTGAGGTTGTGGGTTCAAATCTTATTGAGAGAGAAGTTTGATACCCATTGATTGGTTAAAAAATGATACAAGATAAAATAAATGCTTCCTACTCAAGTATTTCTTATATGATAGTGTCTACTTTTCTCTTGTCTGAACAAGAACACCATCATTTACAATTTATTCTGGAGTGTTTTAATTAACCAAAAAAAATCCTTACAGGCAACGGTGTACGTAGTATTCGCAGTGAATTCAGCAGCGATGGAGGCCTCATTTCTAGCGGTAACCGGCTCAAGTATCTTTCAATGGATGAAAGTGTGCAACAGATTCACCAAGTTCTGTGTTCAAATTGGCGGAGCTTTTTTGTCTGGCATTGTTGCGTCTGTCTTGTTGATTGCCTTATCCTTCCTATCGGCTTTTAGCCTGTTTAGACTCTACTCGCCAAGTCGGTTCTTGCTCTTGAAATCCAGATGATTTTATTTACTGTATGTTTCTACCGTGCCAAGCTCAATCGCACGTCAAAACTTCATGTACTTAATAAGAACATAAGACAGTACTTGTTAAGGCATCATGTCAATTTGTTTTGTTTGATCAGAGTTTGCAATGTAGTTAATTAAGCTAAGTACTACTTGTCAAGTTCTTTTTGAGTTTTTAATTATTTTTATTTTTATTTTTTTAGTTCTGAAGAAAACCTTGCATGAAAAGGTCATGACAAGCACAATGAAAGTTTTATGATCTCCTCCATTGTGAATGGGTTAAGTCTGAAAAGAAGTCTTTTTTAATCAATTTCTTTGATTGCCGAAAAAGAGATTGATGTAATCTCTTAACAATATTTATGCTGTGTCCAAGTCAGGGACACAAAAGAGACAACTTCTACGTGGTTTGGCAAACATACAAGCCCAAACATATGCGCACAAACACACACACAGAGACAACAACTTTTATGTGGTTCGGCAAATCGTCTACTCCATGGCAGCAGATTTCACCATGAGGATAAGCTCTACCAAGGTTTCATTCACCAAAACCCCAAAACAGGGAACCCCAACCCAGTTTCACTCTCACTCTTAACAGTTTGTAACTTAAAAAAGATAGCACATATTTACAAGCACGAAGAGAGTATCCATCAAAAGGATCACGTATGCTTCTCATTTAAGAGAAGATTATCTGCATATCCTCCTTTGTCAAACTTGATGGCTGGCTTGACCTCATCATCCATGTCAAATTTGAGTCAACAGCACGAATGTGCAGGAATTCAACAATAAATCCCAATGTGGACCCCACGAGAATATATGATAGTAAAGTGGCCCGGAACACCATGTGGCGATGTTCCCAAACTATTGAATAATTTCACACAAGAACGACCATCTATGTCACCAAAGGCCCAAACAAGAAGAAGGGTTTGGTAAGGCCCATTGGACACCGTATGGTTTATGGCCCAAAACAGCATTAATTAGTTTAAGCTGAAATTTACCCTCATATCACATGGAATGATGCTGAGTAATTAATACCCACTTGTAGATTAATCTCAGTAAATTACCTCTATGAATAAGAAGATTTCATAAATCTATAGTGGTTCATTTGTATTATTAGTTCAGAGGTTAACAATATTTTCGATTCAGGTAAGAATGAGTACCTAAAACTACTTGACTTTGTCAATTTTGGGCTCAAAACTCAACTCAACCCAACCCAACTCTAGCTATGAACCTAAATATTAGCTCTACAAACTATTTAAAACGCGGGTTGGATTATGTGAACCGGGCAGACTCGAGGTCCGGTATGCACCCCGAACTACCACCAATGATATCCCCAAGGGGTTGGCACGGTGGTTAATGCCTGGAACTTAAGCTCCCTCCTAAGGTCTCGGGTTCAAAACATCTCAGATGCTACCAACTCCTATGGATCTAATTCATATGGAGTTTTGCTTCGGTTTTAATTGAACTTCGCGCAAGTGGGTGGTGGGATTGGATCTCCAGAATTAATTGAGCTGCGCATAAGCTGACTCGAATACCTGAGTTATTAAAAACTACCACCAATCATACTCCATAGTGCCAAACCAATCTCTAAGGCCAGTGATTAATTATTACGAACACGAAAAGTTAAATCACATTAGTCCAAACAAAGCTGTCCAATTCTTCATAGAAGAGTGATAGTTCATAGTTTTAGGGGAAAGAATCTCTTTGTAAACTAGTTCACAAGGACTATATAATTACTAAAACGGGCTTAAACAAAGCCATCAGCCATGTGATGTGATCTATGTCCTGTTGATCTGAAGGATTATTGACTCATTACACACCAGTTGGTTTGGGCAAACTTCACTTATGCCTCTTCTAGTTTGGGTTATGTGTGGTTACACCCCTAGGGTTCACTTGGTTGCATCCGCAGCTCATATGGTTTGTGGATTTGTGCAGGCGCAGCCATTTAACGGAAATAATGCTTGCACCGTTAACAGAAAGGACTAAAATTTCAATACGCCATAATCTTCTTCTTTGATTCTTCACCTTCCTTAGATTTAAGAGGCGCCGTAGGATGTAAACCTCCTTTAGCAAGGACAAAAATGGGTGCGAATGCATTTATTTTAAAACCACATGCAGGGGGTGCAAATGCAACAGTAAATCGGAGCGGGTGTAACCACACATGACTCGAATCAAAGGAGTATAATAAAGTTTGCCCATTTAGTTGAAAATGACATTGCATGCACCCATTATTGTTTGTTGCGTGTGGAATAGTCTGTTTTTAATGTGTCATTAAGCTAACTTAAGTTCCTTCAACTTTACTTTAGAGCATCAAAGCAGGATGTTTAGTTGGGGAAATTAAAATGGATGGATCATGGATGGATGTGATGCACAAGTGTGAGACATTATCTCAAGTGAGTTGTACTAATGATTTGCTTAATGAGGATGGTGATAGTGAACTCTTGGGCTAAGCATTATTGCTTTTTGCATTTATGAAACCATGCTTGGCATTACCATGTCAAAGAAGTCAGCTTTTTCATTTATTTGATTTAGAGAAAAAAAAATTAATTACTTTAAAAAAAAAAAAAAAAGGGTATTGGAGAAACGAGAAAAAGGACCAAATTTGAAAAAAAAATCACCAAAAGACAAAACTAAGTCCAGAAGGGTAGCATTGTTCTTTTTTTTTTTTTTTGGTCATGGTTGTCTGTAGGTTTTCTTTCTCAAAATTTTCAGTATTTCTTTATTTTTTAATTTCTCTTGCCAGAACGAATGAATTTTTTCCCTAAAACTGCAAAAAAAAAAAAAAAAGACACTAAAAATGAAAGCAAAAAAAAAAAAACACGGTTCGAAATTTAATATTTTTTTCTCTCTAAAGATTGAGTTTCTTCCACACGGATTGTAATTGATGAAAATGGAGCTCTTCATTTCATAGAGGCATCTAAGTGACACGCTCGCCGAGCAAAAAAAATCTAAGTGACACGCTCCAACTTCCATGAGTAAAAAATATTTTCGTTTTTTTTTTTTTTTCTACTTCTTAAATATGAAAATTGAGCGTGTAAGATACCCAACACTACCAGTTTAAAAGCGTTGATTAATTAGAAACGAATCTTGCAATTTTCGGCCAAGACAGTAGGTCTCATGCATATAGATGGCTATAGCAGGATTCCTTACGGATTATTTTTTGGAATTAATTCAAGTACTCGAACTAGCTTACGTGCACATCGACTAGTTTTGTAGGTTCAATTCCACTGCGCATGCACTTACGAGTTACGACGAGCTAGCCCAATTAAAAATGGAGCAAAGTTCCGTATGAACTGACTCTAAAGGAGTTAATAACACCCTTTGAAGTTTTGAATTTGTGACCTTAAAAGAAATCAACTTCTAAGTTTTCCGGTCTTAACCACCATGTCAATCCCTTAAAGTTTTCTTAAGGGACATGATTGATCTTGTATATATCGAAACCAAATAAATTGTGTTTGTCACTGACTAAACGAGCATAATTGGGTTGAAAATTGGAGTTTGGAGCTCTTTCTATGTTTTAAAAAATCTTGAACCATACATTGATGATATATTGCCAACATTAATTCATGCACACATTATATTGGCAGAATTTTGAAGCTAATTATATAGGGATACCAAGCAGTTCTAAGTTCTAACTACATAATGCAAGTAAAAGCTAGCTTTAACTCTTCACCCTTTTCAAAATTGTAATTTAATTAGGTTTAGGTGTGTTTACATCCAATTATCTGTTGGATGTTTATTTTATTTTTTTTCATTCGCTCCCTCGATGTATCCCTTCCGAGTTTATAAAAATTTCGTTTGCCAAGCAAAAAAAAAAAAACTCTTCACCCTTTTCAAATTGGAATACTTTAATCTGCGGAAAAAGTTAACGAATCAACCACAAAATTCTAGTGACATGGTCCACCCCATTGGGTGCCAAACTAGGAGGGCCCTAAAATTTATGAATTTTCAAGGGCCTAAAGTAGGCAAACGTTGAGCTTTAGCTCACAGATAGCTCTGATCCTCATGGCTCGTACTCAAAACCATGAGATTAGGAATTTAATATCCAAAAAAATAAACATAAAAATAAACAACATCTCAAATTTTAAAGTTGTTCAAAGCCTCAATGACAAGTCAAGATGGTTGAACTCCTCTTGGACACTTTCACCCTGGTATCCCTTTCTCCAATTCTCCTCATTCTCTCTAGAACCATAATTCATCTCTCTCCTCCCATAGCTTTCATCATCTGAAAACCTTCCACCGGCCTGGTGGCTTGAGCCAACGGAACTGGGTCCGGACCGGTGGTTTGACCCCCCATGTGGTTTAACAGCTGAACTCATGATCAGCTCTCTGCTTTTCTTTGCTAGGGTTCTTTCAAGCTTGTGGGCATTCTGGTGGCCTCCGAGAGCTTGTGAGCTGTAAAACTTTCTCTGGCAATAGTTACAAGAGAAAATTCGGGCGTCGGTTGATGAGCTTAGTGGCGACGAAGAAGATGAAGAGGAGGAGGAATGGTCAAGAACTAGGTTTAGGTTGAGATCATTGATAGGAAGACTCAGATTGAGGGAGGTGTTTTGGTTCAAACTCATGGCTATGAGAAAGGTCAAGTGATAGAAAGTAGAGAGAAGGTGTCTGTATAGTCAAAGTGGCAAGATGGTGTTGAAGGCCAATCAAGGAATGTTATATAGGTCTAATGGAATTTAGATGATTGGTGGAGTGATTGTTGAGATGGGTAGGTGGGGAAGAGGAGGTTAAATAGAAAAATGAGAGAGAGAGAGAGAGAGAGAGAGAGAGAGAGAGAGAGGTGTCATAACAAGTGCTCTTTGTTAGGAGAAAGATTTCGGTGCCTGGTGTGGGCCGTATCCCACGTGGTGTTCATTCGGCACATCCAGGCCGTCTAATACACTTTTAGACGGTTCATATTGAAACTCTCACTCCTCTCACCCCAACACTTTATCTCTCATTTTTTTTTCTCCAAATCCGAGCCGTCCAAAAATACAATGGACGGTTCGGATGCGCCGAACGGGCACCACGTGGTACCCACTCGGCATTGAAATTTTTTTTCCTTTGTTAGGCATGGAGCTAGGGGAGAAAAGGTGGAAAATTAGGGGTTTAGTTCTCTAAACGGTGTCCATTTCAAAATGCGTGAGATTGGTTGTGGAACTTACAAAAAGCCCCAATACTCACTTGTTGGCTATTGGGAGGCACACAAACTCCTCACTTAGTTTGAATTAAATCCTATACTATTATAGAAAGAAAGGTCTGTCATCAAGTGTATTTGATCTGATCTTATTTAAAATATGAATAATGCTATGAACACAATTTTTAAAATATAATTCCAGACACAATTGTATCCGTAGTCGTTCGATGCACGTGTGAACTTACATAAATTAGACGGCTCCAAACATGTACATCGTACGCGTTCCTAGACTTTTTGTTAAAAAAGTATTCATGAGTAGTTTTGTCAAGGAAATTTTGAAGACCATTGATGAGGTTCAGTGGTTCCAGTTTCACAAGATAAAAAAGAAGGGTGAAGGTTCAGTGGCTTAAGTGTTGCTGGAATCACAAATAGGGGGCACCAGGTTATGTTTACCCATTTGCCTTTAATATCATGTTTTCCTGTAGTTAATTCAGTCACTGGATCATTTAAAAAGCTATTTTTTTCCCCCTATAGGAGACTTTTGTGTGATCTCGTAGCTGAAATTGCAAGAGAACATAGGTACCGAGCTATTTTCAATATAAATGACTTAGTTTCAAAGGTCAATTATGGGTTACTCTCGGAGTCCCATCTCACATCATGTCACGTGGTTCTACTTGTAAAAAAAATAAAAAAAAGATCGTTACCACACAATGTACGCCCGTGTTATTGTTTCCTAACCACATAAGTTGAATGGTAATGTCCTTACGGTTACATAATTTGTCGCTACGGAAATGGTTAGAAGTATAATGCTACGCTTAATAATTTGTGAGTTCCAAATAGGAATGAAATGAGAGAACGATTAGGGGCTTAAGATACTGAGAGAGGGACAGATGCCTGCAAAAATAAGTTGGGGAATCGGAGGGGTTGTCGGCTCCACAAATGGCAGCATTCGAGCTCCATGTTGCTCCATCGAAACACATGTTCCATGACATTCCCTAATTGCTCCCATACAGCTTATAAAAGTTTTAAAAAAAAAAAAAACTTAATTATTCTTTCTTTCTTTTTTTTTTTTCTGAGTTTTTTAGATTTTGTAATTCGTTTATGATTTTCCATATATAAAGGAAATTTGGATGCTCTAGATTTTACTGAATATTAATTTGCTCAATTTCGCATTAATATTGCCCTCTATATATGTCCCATATAGTTAGTCCTCTACGAAAAATGTGTAATTTTTGAATAAAAAATAAAGTACTTATGTGCCTATCAATTTTATGGAGGTCTTCCTCTTTCTCTTTTACACCTTTTTTCCTTTGCGTACATATCAATCAATTTAATTTGCACATCTATTTCACGGGTCCAATCACACTTTGGTTTGGTCGTACTCATCTCCTTAATCAGCCAGCACGAGCAATAGAGGTTAGGAGAACTTGTACTAGTTTTCCAAGATAAGTAGAAGCATGTGAGTAAGATAAACCATCTCGACACAACTTAAAATATCAAACATTATAGTACCACAATAATAGACCACTTTTGTTGTTTAAGGTCGGGGGAGTTTGGTCCCTCCTAGATCTCAAGTTTGAAGCCTCTAGATGCTATCAATTATTGTATAGGACCAGTTCATATGGAGTTCTACCTTATCTTTAAATGGGGCCTCCGCTAATGATCGGAGGAGTAGTTCTCAAAACGTACATTAGTATTAAAAAAATTAAGTTGGGTAATGCCTCCAAGCACATACCCTAGATAAACGTGGATATAATTATGTATACCTCACTTAATTTTGTCGTTTGGTTTGGGTGGGTTGGTACAGGTCTAGGCCGGATTTGGGCGTTTGTGCTTTATTTGTTTTATTTGGGTGTTGGGTTATACTGTATTATCAAACATACTAATATTCTTGGGGTGTTCTTGATCTTATTCATTATCGGAGAATCAAAAACCGTAAGTAAACTAATCTGGACAGTCCAGAATAAGGTGTCTACAGTAGTCTTCCTTTGACGGCACATGGAGCGCACTATTGACTTGGTATGAGTAACGCCAAAGGTTTCTAGACACCTCTCAAGGCTATCCAAAACAGAACATGCTAGCGAAATGGACATGAATACTTAAAGAACCTGATTGGCTGATTTCGACAAAACAGGCTAGCTGTTGTGGAGGTGGACTCTCCTGGAGAATAGTTGATGAATCGCCGCTATGTTGTGAACCCCGGTAGACCTTTGGCTGTTTTGGGCTATTCCCTCGTGGTGTATTTTTCAACTCTTTGTTAGATCCTCTTCCCCTTTTCCCTTTTTTTAATAAAATTTCATCTTTTGCAGATCAAAAAACTACATAATCGTCACTGTTTTTTCCTTAAATTATTCTCATGACAATTACGAGAAGTTAATAAGTAAAGAGACGTTGACAAGAATAAAAACATTCAGCTGCATGTGTCAATTCATTGATTTTGTGCGCATATCAATCATCAAGGCTTTACGATGTTGGATGATGCTTTCTGAAACCATGTGCAATCGAGATTAGTTAAAGGATTAAAAGCAAAAATATCATTGGAGATCATAAAAAAGAAAAGTACTAATAGGCTACCAATTGATGTTAAGTATCCTATTTCTCTCTTCTGCTTGAGATCACTGCACATAATGTTCTTCATGCATCATATGATACCAAGGCAGGGCTTTAAATAAAGAAAGGTCGCTCCCATCGTATCAATCATTTTAAGGAACGGGATTTCAGACTTTTGATATCGTTACTTACTCATTGGCCGTTATAGTATAATATCGGCCAATATATAGATACTATTATCTTTTCCGATACCCCGATTTAAAACCCCGGAATCAAGGCAACATCTCTCTTGCGCACATGATCCAATTTTAACATTAGATAAAGCCACTAGCTAGTCATGAACATAAACTGAACCAAGCACATGGGAATGTGTTGAAATATAACGGCAGAAAATCGAGCAGACAAATTATGCATGTATACTGTATGCTTCCTAACGGGTAGTAAATAGTACTATAGTAATAGTCTGCAATGGAAACATGAGAATGGGCTTCATTAACATGGCACAGCAATGATATTTTATTATTCTAAATCATTTAATTTAATTAATTTAAAGAATCATATATAGTCTTGCAGGGGTCGGCTATAATTGCTGTGAGTCTTGTCTCTCATTTCCGGACAAAACACAATCCGGCCGGGAAACTACAACTTTTCCAACATTAATTTACTTACCACCCAGAAATATGATACATAATCTTTTGTTCCTCATACTAGTAAAATACATGCAATTTTCTGTATCAGGGTCATAATATAAAATAGATTGGGTTGGGGTCATCCCGTAAGCATTTATATTTGGTTGGGGTCAATAACATTAATAGCGATAAATCTGAAATGGCACTAATATTAGATCAATGCATATAGTACCGATAGAAGAATCAATAATTTGACTGCCGGTACGGTACTCAACCTTAGTTATAAAAATTATTTGGGGCTCTTGGGGTAAGAACTAGTAGCACACTACTCCGTATTCCATTTCCAAGATGTTACTCTTTTCTTTTTTTACAAGAAAGATGTTACTCTTAATTTGGTAAGTATATTCTTAATTATTCTCAAGCCCCTGATTATATCAAATCGGAAACTCTGTTCTTATGGGTCAGAAAATACAATGTCGACATGCTAAATTGATATTTATAACTTATAAGCATGCACTAATAACTACTAATGGCCTCGAATAACAGCTAGCACAATATTCAGTAATCAAGTAGTGTCACGTTCCAGGGTACTCGATAACTTGTTCAAAAGTTTAGGGCACACATAGATTCACAAAAACACTTGCACACAAACTCATAATTCTCTCTCTCTCTCTCTCTCTCTCTCTCTCTCTCTCTCTCTCTCTCTCCAAATGGTTCTTTGATTTCATTTTCTCGACTTCCAAAAAAAAAAAAAATACATATGGTCGTAGCTAGCTAGTAAGGACCATGCATGATCTCCAAATTAAGGACAACAATCATACTTTATCTTTTGTAGTGGCTTACAGTGTGAGCCACCGTAGCCTCTGATGTTGAAGCAATATTCCTTCCTTCGAATTTTCATGGTGATAGCTAGCTAGATCTCTTTTTAGTTTTGTACTGTTTCATTTGCTGTTATGCTGTTGTGAACTAAAAGAGTAGAGGGGGGGCCACTTGATATTTGAATCTTTTGATCACCTTTCCCCACACTTTGGCTTTCATTCCGTCCAAGTTTTGGTTCCTTTAGTAGGGTTTAACATTTGTGTTTGGCTGCAAGAATATGTTTTTTTGTTTTGTAACAGCAAAAAGATAAATTTATTAACTTATAACACGAAGAATATATTCTTTCATTGGAAACCTTTTTTAGTCGAATAGTCCAAGTTTTTGGAGACATGTAATTTTGTTCTCATGCACCATTTATTTATTTAATTTTCCTCAACCATCTAGCTTGATGCTGCTAATTGATCATCATTTCATGATTATCTTGGAGTAATTTCGTTGAGATCTAATATCCATCTCAATATGAAGTTAAATAAAGCTACCGAGATTATAATTCTATTTTTTATTCTTAATTTTGAACAGCAGCTACTGAGTTTCTATGCTTTGTTCCTCGTCCTGATACTCATGATCATTGTTAGAATAATAATATTAGGAAATATTATAGTGATATTATATTTTCTAGATTTTATTATTGTGTTTCCTATTTATACTCAGCCTTAATATTATTCATATTTTTTAAGTTTTTAATGCATCATTCAGTTACCAATAAAAAAAGGAGCTGAACCTCAAACCATAACTTCGTGAAGTCTCTACGGCAGATCGATGATCACCTACTACTGTGCCAACTACCAGGCGTTAACTCTTGAGCTCAAATGATTGATCAAAAGGGTCGGACACAAGGGGATGTCAAAGGGTGCTTGGATCGATCCACTCATGTACGGTTCAATTTGAAAATCTTCTATCACGGGATTAGTCCAACTTGCATGAAAATTTCATAAAATTCTTGCATACAAGAGAACAAATCTCCTGGAATTCTAAATTATCAATCACTTTTTTTGGTTGCATGTCAATTTAAAAGATTGGTACCTATACACACACAAACTCAGATCTACTGAGTAGCAATATATATCTATGGAACATAATTTTGTTATCAATATAGAAATATATGTGATTTGAACCCTTTTTTTATTTTATATATAAAAAAAAAAGGGTACTACTCCTAGATAACTACATCAATCGCTTGATCGGATAACTAACAAACCTTGTTTTTCAGGGCATAAGACAAAGTCAACATTGTTAATTATAATTACTACGATTTGAAGATCTGTCCAATGCATTGGAGAACAGTGTCTATCACTCCAAGGGTCAGCTCCCCTTCGGTAGTTCTATGTAGATTGATGGTTGCAGGAGATCGAGCCTAGATGGTGACAAGTCGGCTATTGGAAGCTGATGTGTCACCACTCAATTAATGTTTTCATACATCTTCTTAGAAATTTCAATAAAAGTGTGAGAGGATCGTTACAAAATAAAAGTACTAGTGTGTGTGTGTGTGTATATATGTATATATATATATATATATATTGGGGGTGTCACGGCTAAAAATAAAGATGTTTTTTGCATTTTAAAAACAATGCGTGTTACTATATGATACGAGGGGCACGTATACTTGTAGATAGATAGTACCTAATTTACTTGGATGGGCTTGAGAACATATATAAGTGGTGTCCCCGGTCATTTTGGGGACACCGTAATTTTTGGCATAATTTTACCATTAGGAGCATAACAAAAATCATTACAAGTATAATAGAACCATAACATGGCATAACCAAGGCATAACCAAAAACCAATCAAGGCATAACAAAAAATCAACCAAGGTATAACCAACCAAGTTATGCCTTATTATGGTTTTAGTTATGCTTATAATAGTTTTGGTTATGCTTATAATGAATTTAGTTATGCTTATAATGGTTTTATTATGCCAAAAGTTACGGTGTCCCCAAAATGATCGGGGACACCGAAGTCATTCCCCTCCTATTATTATGTAGTGCAGGTCCTACCCTAATCTAGTCCAGCCCTAGAAATTTTTTCATTATCTTTTAAACACTGGGTACATACGTGTCCGGGTCTGCACCACATGCTCTTGAATGAGTGAAAAATACTGCATAGTCATTCAAAGTTGCATGAAGTACTAGTAGTCTTTTTATTAGTAATTTGGACCAATGAAAAGCAAGAAGTAGAATGTAAATTAGGATCGGAGCCCCCCATGTTCATGCAAAAGTGTTACCTAATGCCCCAAGTTGACGCCATTTAATTGATACTACTAGTTTATGCCTGGGGCGATATACACTCTACACATGTGCTAGTAACTAGGCCCTTTTTTCCTCAACGGCAGTGCAAGTAAAGGCCTTCTCACCCAAAAAAAAGAAAGGCTAGGCCAATTCTTTTATGCGAAAACCTAACGTTCGGCACAATTCTAGTAGTCTTCCCAGCTTGCTTAGTGGTGCGAAATCAAAATGGTAAGCCTCAGTTGCACGAAATCGCCAGCCATAAACCTCACATGTATAGGAAAGCTGGAAGCTAAAATACGGTCACTGCAGCAACTCATTCCCGATATTCCTCTCTGCATAATTCTACTCACGAAAACACCACTGCCTAGCTATTTTTCTCCGAACAGGTTTCCAATTTCCTGCCACAATGGAGTCCCAAAGGCCAAGCGGATGGCGATTCATCGCCTACGGCGGCTGCTTCGCTCTTCTGCTTTGCATCTTCGCTTCAACCAACGAGTTCCGTTTCGACAGCCTCTCCGAGTTTTGTAGAATACCCTCCCCGCTGTGTAGCGCAACGCGGTCGATTTCTTTTGATCACATGGAGAATTCCTCGCCCAACGACATCCGAATCTTCATCGGAGTCTTGACAGTTCCCGGCAGACACTGGCGCCGCCAGCTCCTCCGCCTCCTATACAGCACACAATCTCCAGCGGGTGCGAAAATCGACGTGAAGTTTGTGTTTTGCAACCTACGGGAAGACAAAACGAGCCTACCGGAAGACGAAAAACTCAAGATTGACCTAGAAATGATGCGCTACGACGATATCATAATCCTCAACTGCGCAGAGAGCAGGAAGACCGCCCCTAAGTCTTATGCGTACTTTACAAGCTTGCCGGATATGCTAAATCGCTCTGATGGTTCAGAGCCGCCGTACCATTACGTAGGAAAGTTGAGCGATGACAGCTATTTTAGGTTCCAACCCCTGGTGGATTCATTGGCAAACCAGCCTAGACAAGACTTATACTATGGGTCTGTCATTCCATGCGAAGAAATGGAGCCTCACAAGAAAAACAGTTTCATGTCCGGGGCGGGTTATTTCATCTCCTGGGATATAGTGGAATGGATTAAGAGTTCTGATATCCCGAAAAAGTTGCCAATGCGTGGGGCGGAAGACAAGGCTATGGGCCGATTGCTCGAAGACGGCCGTCGGGGGAAAAACTGGTATAATGCTAAGGGGGCAATCTACAATTATCCGGGGACGGAGCCAACCAAGTGTGCCCGTGAGCTGGTGCCGGATACGATCGCAGTTTGCAATCTGAAGTTAGACAAGCACTTGATTCATGCGATGGCTTACTTTAATGTCACTCAAAATTTGAAACCATCCATATTTTACAGTATCTCAGACCTTAATTTGAAACCACTCATAGCTTAATGTCGTGGGTCATTCGAGCCGGCTTTAGGAAAAAATTATTATTCAGTATCGGTCTCATGCCCCTTTTGCACCAGTACCACACATTGTGTTGAGGTCCAAAACATGGTGTATGAGCTCCACCACGATGTTTTCGTGGCAAAGGGATTGGAGGAGGGAGGGGCACTCGATTTTGTTCTCTTTCTTTTCTGTCAATTCTGTTTTTCTTTGAGAGGTTCTGAGTTGCAAAAGGGCATTTGCAGCCTTTCAAGTATTACAAATTGGAATAATAAGTTTTTGGATATCCTTTACTTTTTGATGGTGACTTACTTGGTTGTTTAATTATGAGTTTGTATGTTTGAATCTCACGGAGGCCAATCATTCCAAATATTGGGGCCATTGGGGGTTATGCGTGGTCATTACCTTTACAACTCCGGAATTAGTTGAAATACGCACAAACTGACTCGAACATCCGATTATAAAAATATAAGAAACAATATTATATATTGTCCCTGTCTTGTAATTTAATTTTCACCTGGAAACCGTCGAGCTCAGGGTATATCTCTCTTTGATTACTAAATTGAAGTTTCATTTTTGTCAATTTAGTTAAGAGGTTATCGTATCACCTAATGGGTTAAGCACGCTAGTAGTAGCAAGACGTACTAGGCCAGAGGTCAAGCCACAAAATGGTTCGTACCAGCCCAATGAGTTTTCCATTTAATCTCTTTTGCTTTTCATGTAATCTTGAAAATTATTTTCATAATCAATGGTAATTGTTTTGCAGGATTTGCATTCTATACTTGAAGTATGGTAACGATTTAAAACATTATGAGCTTTTTTTTGTTAATGCTTTTTGGTTCTGTTGAATTTTGATGGTATGATATTAGTTGAAAAAGAGGGGCCACAACCACTTTGCAAAGCTTCAAAGCCTGGAATTTAGCCCAAATCCAGAACCTAACCAAGCCCCATCGTGGGCACGGATTTGGGTTTCAGAATTATGGATATCTTCTGAAATCATTGTGGACAAACCTATTAACTCTCTGTTCAACTGTCGTTGATATATACAATATTAGTAAACATAGACATTGAAATTGCATATCATTGAATTGAAAATCCTTGTATATCGGGGTGATATTGGAACTCATTGTGACATGCCGGATACTTGCACATGTCCTATTATGCCCACTTTATTTGTTTGTATGGTTTTACTATAGTGGAAAATAACGTTCAATAGCACTATTTTCAAACAGTCACAATTGGACATGGTTAGAAGCACATATAATCTTTATTTATGAAAATAGTGGCATTGAAATTCCCTACTAATAATTACTCCCTCCGTCCGGATTTAATAGTCTATTTTTCAATCATCTTTCATATAATCGTGATTTTTATTTATGAAAATAGATCTATCAAACAAGATCCATATTCGATATAAAATCCATTACGGATTCTAAGATATAACCCATTTTTTAGCCCGTTAGAATAGAACTAGAGACAATTAAATCCGGACGGAGGGAGTACTACTAGTAGGTACCGTACGTTAAAAAAGAAAATGATGCCATACCAACAAAAAAACTCATATGAAGTTCTATCAGATTGATGTGGCTTTGATTTTCTTTTTGATGAAACCAAACCGGTTATCATCATTTTTTTTATGTTTTTCAACAAAAATTATCATTAAAATTACCCAAGATTTCATTGCCAGCTCGTTTTAGTACATAGTTTTATCCAAAAGGTTTATTCTGTCAAGTGTAAATAATTACTTAATTAGTACTAATAACTTTTTTTCCTTTTAGGGAGAGATTATGGTGGAATAGTTACTTTACCCAAATATTTCTCAAAATAATTCAACTTATTTCACTTTTTCTTCTAAAAATCGTTACTATTTCTCAAAATACTTGAATAAAAGTACAAATTTTTTACTTTTTTGATTTCTCTCGTCGAGAAGAATCAATAATTCATAAGAATTTAGCACAAAATTAACAAATATAAAAAAATTCAAATAATAACAAACTAACTCATTTTAAGTTAAATTTAAATGAACGTAGCCGTAGTTAGACCGGCATAAACCTGGAGTATTTTCAACGTCAAGCGGTCCAGTCCGGATAACTTATTTTCCAAGACTCGCCAAACCGTTTTGACCCGCACCGGTTTGACCCAGTACCTTGTAACGATTAACCGGCCTCCTTATGCTACATCACGGATTCACAGCAGTGGCTAGGGTTTAAAATTCTACTTTTCGATTCTCTCTTGACCTTTGCTATACCTCCCAAGGTCTCTCTCTCTCTCTCTCTCTAGATTTCGTATGAGCTATTTGTATGTATCGCGATATACAGGATTCCTAATCTGAATGTGGTTGCAGATTGTGTCTGTTTCACCGAACATGGCCAACGGTCCTGCACCATTTTCAGATATTGGCAAGCAAGCCAAAGGTATACTACTTTTGACCTGTTCCTGCTTGAATTCCTGATCGATTAGTCTTGTTCAGTTTGGATTGCTCAGTTTCTAGTTGAGTGGAAAGAAGATTAGTTCATACTTTCCCCTCCTATATATCCGTCTTTTGTTTTTTGTGCCTTTTCTAGTCCTTTAAGCAGTGTTTACCAGAACTGTTGGTCGTAACGCGTGTTGGAATTGTTGGATTCCATAGTTCCAATTGTTGGGCATATATCAAGCATGTTTAGTGTGTATTCATGGGTAGTCATCTGCAGTCATTAGTATTTTGTCGGCGTAATTACTGTTGTATTAGAGACTAGTGTAGACTTGCTTCATATAGAAATCTTTTACTCGTAAATTGCTACGCCTTCATTGATGTTGATTCCCTTTTTTGTTTCTTTTTGTACGAATGTATAACGAATAACAATGTTATAAATGTATTAAGGCCATCCACAGTGATATACTCCCTCCGTTCCAAAATGACTGTCCCGTTCGGTCTTCAATGCAAATTTTAAATTGTTAATATCTTTCAATCTATAATGAATTTTGTGTACAATATGGATCTTATTTGATAAATCTCAATTAGTTCTATTATACAAAGTTTTTAAAATATTTAAAAACATTGTAGATTGAAAGTGAGACCGAACGGCACAGTGATATAATCAAAAGAGGATAACCAAAAGTTGACACATCAACTTTTGATTAATTACTTCAGAGGTTGTTAAGCTTAACAATGTTGAGCTTCACAATGGTCACTTCTAGTCCATAACCAAAATAAGGGTCACTATAATATCACTCTCTCTCTCCCCCCCTCTATTTCCTACCATGCACTTTCCTTCATTTACCTTTTCTTTGGGCAAAAATATATCGATTCTCTCTCTTAATTTTTGGGAAAAATCAGTGATTTTCTTCCCTCTTATTATGAATTTTTTTGGGGGGGAAAAAAAATAGCAATGGAAAAGAAGAGTAAAATACCTTAATCCGGTGACAATGGGTTGAATTGTAGATGATCAAGAGATATGAGTTTCACTTTTGAGGGAAAGAAAGAGAAATAGTTTGTGGGTGAAGTGAAGAAGATATAGAGTAGGCGAAGAAGAGAAGAAGAGAAAACCAAATGAAACACGCGTGTATACAAATTTTGGAACTAGTTAACTTATGTGGTGTGGGATCTACAAATTTTGATTATTGAAAAAGGTTGTTAGTTTTGGTTATCCAAAGCCCAAAATTTGATTATTTCTAAGGATGTTGCTAAGTTTGATTATACCATTATGAGCCATCTCTTACGCCAACATTGTTAACTTTAAAAACAATTGGCTTTTGATTATACCACTGTGGATGGCCTAGAAGACAACCTTATGCTGACAAACTAGGAAAGACAACTTTTAGGTACTTGCTTTTTCTAGTTAAATCCGCGTGCCCCGTCCTCAACAGGCTTGCTTCACTCATAATCATTCCGGAATTTCTGGAGATCCTGATCCTGTTTTTTCTTAATTTAGGTTTTCTTTTTCTTTTCTTTTTTTTTTTTCTGATCCTTCTTTATGGACATGGGATAATGACTTACTAGTGATATGACTCCGACACAGAATCTCAGTTAAAATGACTCAATCTGTCATTTTCTAGTTGCTCTTATTCAAGCACCTAAGCAAATAAGGGAAGGAGCATACTTCTTGCATAATCTCCAAATAAGCGAGTTCAGGATTCATTTTTTCTTTCGGTGAGGGATAGGATTCTGTAATTTATTCCGCATTGGTATGTAATTCGGAAAAGTACGCTCCAAAAAGTTTAAAAGACATGTGTATGGTGTAGATTCAATTTTGGTTTGGAGATGGTCACACCCAAAATAAATTTTAAGACGTGTATGGTGTAGATTCAATTGTGGTTTGGCGATGGTCACACCCGAAAGAAATTTTGTCCACATGTTATGTTTCGGGGTAATTATCATTTTTGGAACCTTTTAGTTATTGGAATGCTGTCTCTAGCTTGATTCTTTTTCTTTATTTTGTTTATGTTCCTTTGAATCCCCGTCTTCCTTCCTTTTCAGACATACAAGTTTGATGCTTTTGTGATTTAATGTCGACATCTAATTAATTGCTATGACTTCTGTCTGCCGATATGAAGTAATACTGAATTTGATTGCTTTGTGCAGACCTATTGACCAAAGATTACAATTTCGACCACAAGTTCACCTTTTTAGTTCCGAGCCCTACTGGCCTGGTATGGTTTGATTTCACTCCTTGTTATATATGTTTCTATTGTATTGTATCTACTATCTAGGGCCATTGTTTAGAACTTGCATCTTATCTAGCATTTCTACTGCCTTCTTTAAAATGTCAATTTTGGTGCTTTAACTTGGGTTTCGCTCCTCGCTCCCATCGAGATAGAATCTTGCTTGTAATTGGGATGGTTTCCAAAGAAATAAAAGCAAAGTTATCAACCAAAAGAACATGATATAATCTAAGAGTGCATTAATAAGTACACTTAGATTCTGCAAAATCTACCAAATAAGAAAAAAGGTAAGTATATTTTGGAATATATAGTTTTTAAATGAAAATAGGTAAACGCTCTCATAGGCACTCGTAAATATAGAAACCGCTTCCACCCCACCCTGACTCCCGCTTTGTGCAACTATGGACTTATGTCAGCTGCAGAAACTATACTCTGTCTTAATAAAGTTCGTGGTGATCCTAATATAGTCGATCCTTTAAAATTGGGTGGTTTATTCAAGCCACTTTTGTATTGTACTGAATGGGCTCTTTCTGAGACGAAGACCGTTATAATTGGTGGGCATGATAAAAATCTCAACCTTCTACCGGGTTACTGAAGATATCAATTATGAAGGGGATTTGGAGAGGATGCTGCCCATAGAATGGAGATGGGGTACCAATGTTTGGTAGAGTTCTGGCTATCAAGAAGATTCATAGAAATTAAGCGGTGTACGTTAAAGAAGATGTTAAGATGGATGATATTGTAGAATTGAAAGATTGAACAATGACTACATTCATGAAAATTAGAGGTGGCCTGTTGAACATGACATGAGTTGTCCAAGATGGTTCTATTATCTATCATGTGCAATCAAGTTCAATAAATGTACATGTAACAGTGATGTACTCGGTGTTTCTGTTGTTTTCCTGGGTGTAAATATTTTTATATTACCCAAAAACATTGATATATTTGAATTGAATGTCCTGCGGTCACCAGTGAAGGCTGAGAAAGATTTGAATAACTGTCGAATGGCTTTGTACTTGCATTGATTAAGTTGATTTAAAGCAGGTAGGGTTCTAGATTATTTTTTCAGTAATTGTAACCATTCGTAGGGCTGTTTCCTTCATATTTGTCTGTAATTCATAGGTCCGACATATCTTCGATTCTTCATTAAGATAAAAATGGCAGAAACATTGGCAGAATGATTACCTCTTAAAATACACATGAATATTTACTATCTCCTGAGTCCTGACTTTCATCGACTTCTTATTTTGCATAGTTCTGTCTGTTTTTTGCTTTTTTTTTGGAAGCAGTCGAATGGGAAGTCATTGATTGTTCATTTGCTCCATGTCACTTTGGTGTGCCATGAATTTCCTCCTATGAGCTAAACATGTCACTGGTGTCCTACTTTATTTTTGTGGTTTTTGACCTTTTTAGCTTTTAATTGCTGATGGTCTAGCTTTTTTATTTCACGGTTTGGTTCTCCAGATAAAATGAAATGAGATGAGAATTTGGGCTGCCGGAGAGGGAAGAAAGCACAAACCAATAGAATTCTCATACAAGCACATATGCATTTCATTTTTACTCCTTGTGTTGCTTCTCTCATGTTCAATGAATATAATATGTGGAACCCCTCGAATATTAGGGAAAAAAAAGATATTCACTTCTACTACCATTTCTAGTCAATTGAACTGAAGCTTTGGGACTGAACTCTTACTATCATATTGTTTCTTTTTTACATGGCCGCAATGGTTCATAATGATCATCATCTGAACCATTAATAACATGTGTAATCATAGCAACAGTAAATAGTGGAGGCTGTTGCATCCTGAACTTCCTGTATTAATAATTACTGTATTGTTCATGTTAGTTTTTGCCAGACTTGTGATTTTAACTTTTCTATTTTCCATCTTTAATTTTGTACGGCAGGGACTGACAGCCACTGGTGTGAAGAAGGATCAAATATTTATTGGTGACATATGTACTCAGTATAAGAATGGGAATACTACTGTGGATGTTAAAGTTGATACCTATTCTAAGGTATCAAGAGAAGATTTTGCCACTAGACCTTTTGGGCTTTTCCCCACAGTTTTTTCTTGGTGCATTTTCTGCGTGTGTTACGTGAAGTCAACTGCACCAGTACGTATCTAAGTTTAGTTGTTTGCAGGTATCTACAAAAGTGACCGTGAATGAAATCTTTTCCTCGACCAAAGCAGCATTAAGCTTTGACATACCTGATCACAAGTCTGGGAAGGTCAGTTCTTTACTGCTGAAATATGTTGTATGTCATGCTGCATAAACCAGCTGAACTTGAACAAGTTCTGTACCTTATATCCTTGGGAAAGCATCAACTTTTGATAACTTTTGGGAAGCATCAACTTTGGAATATTGCAACCCAGGTCCTTAACTTAGCACTCCAAGGAATATCTAATCAAAGAGGAGAGTATGTCCAGAATATTTAGTATCGCTCCTAAAAGTAAATACATCCTGTTCATGTACAAACCTTATAGTATTGAATCGAGTTATAGTCTTGGTTTTAAGAATCATGGATACATGCACGGAATGTGGAAAGGGGCACAGACACGCTGACAAATCAAGTTACCCAACCATAATATCTGTTGTTCCCTTTGATATGGCTATACATTTCCTTTACCGTTTCAACGACACTGAGCAGAAGCGCCTTTCATAGTATTGACAAGAAGTAGTTTAAAAAAATATTCAACTGACACTGGGCAGAAGCGCCTTTCATATTATTGACAAGAAGTAGTTTAAAAAAAAATTCCTGGTGTTTATTTTGGTTGTGGAATTGTAGTTTGCTTGCCAGCTAGGATAATTTGATCATTTATGGAGTTCTGCACATAGATATCAAAAACTGTATTTGTGTATGCCACAGCTGGATGTGCAATATCTTCATAATCATGCGGCCATCAATTCCAGTATTGGCTTGAACCCTGCCCCTCTTTTGGAGGTTGCTGCAACACTTGGAGACAAGAATCTTGTTTTGGGTGGTGAAATTGGTTTTGATACTGCCTCTGCTTCATTCACCAGATACAATGCTGGGATTGGGTTTAATAAGGCAGATTTCTCTGCAGCTCTTATATTGTATGTATCCAGAACTATACTTAATAATTCGCCTTCTACTATAGTAGAATCTGTTTTTTGTATTTGTATTGTATTCTGCGAATGTAGAATCACTGTTCAGATATACCCTTTTGTGTACGAGTATAAAGTTTGTACACATGCTAAAAGGATTTACTCTATGTAGCATGGACACTTCGTCGGAGCTCACGTACCGGTGTCGGACACTTTTCGGACACCGACACTCCCGGACACATGTCCGACACTTCTCCCGGAGTGTCCTATTTTTTTTTCCAATATTTGGGGTCCAACACTCTACGGACACTTTAGGGACACTTTGGGGGTAAAAATACAATTAGAAGGACTTTTAAAATGGATCAAAGTGTACAATTTAGGGACACTTTCTTTGTTTGAATGTGTTCTCTCTTCCTTTCCCTCTCTGTGATCAGATTTTGGGCTATCTCGTTATAATATTATTAAACTTTTATCTAATTTGAATATATTTTTTAATTTATATATATGTATATATAACGTGTCCCTCAATGTGTGGTGTCCCCCATTTTTTGAAAATTTGCGTGTCGTGGTGTCGGTGTCGTGTCCGTGTCCCGGGTCCGTGTCTGTGCTACATAGGATTTACTTATATAAGAAAGGATCAGCATGCGGGAAGTATACATTAATGCTAATGTATGATATCACGAAGGTCAACCTAAGGAGGGGAGGGGGTTTGGTCTTTGACGTTGATGTCTCTGGCACATGCGTGGTCTACCTCGTTTACTTCTTTAAAGGGATGAATTGTGATTTGCGTCAACAATTCTAAAAGTGTGGAATGCACAGTGTCTCTGTACATGGATAAAAAAATGCCAAATTAGGGGTTCCCATTGCATGGTTCTAGACCAAATAGAAAGGGGTTTTAGAGTAGCATTTTTTGGGTTCTTCCATATTTGTTAATGACTTGGCACCTAAGTTGAAGGTGTTGGGTTTAACAGACCACATGGACAGAATAAGGTATTTTTGCACAACACTCCATTACTTGCACAATCTCTCTTTGTGCATATCCAACTAGATAGGTTAGTCCTACCCTTACTCAAGTGTTGAGTGTCGTCTTACCCAAGATACTTCACATTTTCAAAAGAATGCGGGTGCAGCTGGTTGTCAGAATGGTTAGTGATGTCATGTTCAAATCCTTTGCCTGCTCTCTGAGTCCAAAGGTTTGTAGCAATGTAATTAGCAGGCGGTCATTGAAGCCGATGTATGTAAGAGACACTATAGTGTATGCTTAGTTGGAAGAAGAGAGAGTTTCTACCCTTCAACTCATGGGCAGTAAATTACGAGAAAAGAAGATAATTTGCCTGTCAGTTTAGCAGAATAGAAGAGACTTGATAAGCTTTTCCTAGTTTTATTTGGTGTTCTTTCGTTGTTTGAATTCATCTTCTTAACATTTTTGACTCTTCTGTTATAGAATGGACAAAGGGAAGGCACTGAAGGCGTCGTACATTCACTCTGTGAACCCATTGAATGGAATGGTGGTTGCTGCAGAAATGACTCATAGATTCTCCTCATATGAAAATAGTTTTACCATTGGAAGCTCTCATGCAATTGATCCTTACACCAGAGTAAAAACAAGATTCTCTGACAATGGAAAGGTTGCAATGCTGTGCCAGAGGGAATGGAGGCCTAAGTCTCTGATATCAGTTTCAGCAGAATATGATACAAAGGCCATCAATGCATCCCCAAAGCTTGGACTTGCCCTTGCTCTCAAGCCCTGAAAATGCCCAAATCCAGGTTCTCTGGTTCAAGATTGTGGGTTTAACCTTTTGATCTCGCTGCAATTATTTAGACCCCAAGGTGAGATTACATTTTAACATCATCATTTGGGAAAAGCTTGAGATATAGCAGGTGTATTGCAAAATTCAATTTCAAAATGGATTTTGGGAAATTGAACCCAGTTTTGAAGACATATAGCCACAATTGAAACACATTGAAATTTTGGAAGACTTGTAAGCTTATGGAGGATGAGCGTACCACAATATGATGGGATCATGATACTTAATAATCTCTTTTATCTGGGTTCCATAGTGGTGGAATTCTTGGTTATTTTACCTAATTTTGTCGGATTGTAATTTCGCAACCCATTTATCTAACCTATTGTGTTAGTGGAATGGTTCTTTACTTTCAGTAAGTTGTTATTCGAGAGGAAGATCAACCATGACCTAAATCTTCATATTCTGTCCAAATTTCAATAATTTTGTTCTTATTATGAAGGGCATACATCAACTGAGTGTATGCGACTCACCTGTAAATAATTAACAGAACCAGTTTTAAGTTGGCCAACGCACTATTTTACTCTCCGAGCATGGCTTGCGCCCCGTTCCGAGGTAAACTGAATTAAAGCTTTAACACATTCTCCGTATACTGTTGTAAGCATCTTCCATTTTAGAAAGAAAGCTAGCTGTGGCACTTACAAGCATTTTAGTGTGGTTCCTCTCTTTGTAATGCTACTTTTATGCGTGATGTACAATGGGACAATTTGTTTATCATCATGTGTTAACAAAGATTAGATTAATCAGAGATCATTATTTTTAGTTAAACAAACCATAACCGTCACACGGTAAAGAGCGGTCATTGTCTGACCATCAGTTCTTTTTTAACTAATAATAAAAAATAATACGATGGAAGAAGCCAAGACTGATGTTAACATTATTTTGTACCATGAATGAAGTGCGCGTTCAGTATACAAAATCAACGGCTTGGATGATCCAATCTAATCTAATGAAATCATTACAAATCTCATTTTGTGTTAGTATATAACTAGCACATGGGTGGATAATACGGATCTAAAGTCTTGTTTAGACTATGTGTTGGTTGGTGGGTAGGTGTGTTTTTAGCATATGAAACTTGTAGCTGTAATCACGGTTTAGTGTCTGTATCTGTCGCGTTTCTTTTCCTTGTTCCCTTTGTCTAGTTAATTCCACCAAATTAGTTGATGATTTTATTAGGAACTCTTGTACTCTCCAAAAGGATAGAAAGTGTTTTTGCACACCTAGTAAGATCTTGTGCATTATCTGTGATCAGTGGCAGAGCTATGTAAGGGCGGGGGTGGCCCCGGCCCCACTCAGTTTCCTTACTAACATAATTGAAAGTAAGAACAATTTTCATTTCGAGAATACTAAATTATGGTGAATGATACCGTGCAATAATAATGATAATGCGTCCATCAAATGATAAGATAGCGACAATCCACGAGATTAATCATTCAATTTATCCAAATCGTCCCATAAAAACTCGAATTAGTGAATTTAGTTTTGAAAAAAAAAATCACCGAACCAAAATATCTTTTATATTTCGGCCCCCTTCCGACTTCGATTCTTGGCTCCTCCACTGTCTGTGATCAAGATCTTTCTTCCATCTTGCCTCTGTTACACTCATTACGGGCTATTTGGTTCTCGTGAACCTGAGACTCTGTCTTTTGATTTTCCAGTCCGAGGTTTTCGCTGTTGCTTTTGCACTGCTCGCAGCCGGTGCTGTGATTCTAACGTTAAATGTACTGCTCCTGGTAATCACCTCTCTCTCTCTCTCTCTCTCTCTCTCTCTCTCTCTCTCTCACACGCACTCTTATGAGGCATGTATGTATGCTGAAAACTTAAAAGTTCCTTACTTTCTTTGAAGGTATGAGTTTTCGAAGAGAACTTGAACTTACTTGAAAGTTATCAGGATTTTGGAACAGAGAGTTGAAAGTGGAAAACTGGCCTATTGGAACAGTTGGGTTTAGGTTGACAGGATTTTTCGATGTACATTGTTTCAGGGTGGTCACATAATCTTCTTCCAGAGTCTGAGTCTCCTGGGTTACTGTCTATTCCCACTCGATGTTGGTGCTCTGATCTGCATGTCGAAGGACAATGTGATATTGAAGATGATTGTGGTTTGTGTAACATTGGCTTGGAGCCTTGGAGTTCTTGGGCTACTTATCCATCATGAGTACAGCCGTCGACCCAAAGAGAAAAGCTCTTGCACTCTACCCCATTTTCCTCATGTATGTGTCCGTTGGTTTTCTCATCATTGCCATTGATTAGTGCATCGGTGGTGGCGGTTATAGAGATCCTTGGATGCTGATCAAACACAGTTGCAGTTACATGTATTCTTCTCAAGTGATGCTGATCAAACACAGTTGCAGTTACATGTATTCTTCTCAAGTGGGATCTTCTGTTGCTCCCTTTTTTGGGTCTTGCTTCTGACTTGATGTGTGGTACTCTATCCACAATTACTCTAATATCTAGTACATTAGTGAGAAATTTACATGGACTATACCCTGTTTCACATATAACTTAGATGATATGCTATTGTATGCAAGCCTGCAGCCACATTCCGAAATTGGAAGTTGTCAAAAACATTTTAGGAATTGGAAATCTATTACTTCCTGACTGTGTTTGTCGTGACTGTTGGAAAGATAAGTTCATGTTATTGTCACTTCTACGCAAACTTCCTGATACACAATTTTCGTAGTGTTAGTTGTCGTAAGTGAGGCTTGAACACCAATCATATGCATGGTGCCTACCACTAGACCAACCCACTGGCCAACCAATAAAAATAGTTGAGGAAAAGAAAGATGGATGTGAGGATAATTTCAACAGGAAAACATCAAGATAAAAGCAAGTTCTAGGCCCAAAAAGAGTATGTCAAGACTCGGGACTTAGCATTACAATTTTACATACTTACAAATCAAACACAAAATGGGAAGACTTCAGCTCCATTTTCATTGCACTAAGAGAGCTACATTGGAATCAATTTTGATCTTCTCTTTGACAAGGGAACCGAAACTTAGCAGTACGACAAGCATTCCTCTGCGGCTTATCATTTTTCAATCCCAAACTCCCCGCTCTCACGATACAAAGGGGGCGATTTGTCATCTCTCAAAGACTTCTCATCTTTCGATCCTAAAAAGTAAAAACCCTTTCTCTCACGGTCGCAAATTCAGAAGACAACTCCGGCAAATGGGGCTCAACTTATGCAGAATGAATGATTATCATCTTTCGATCCCAAAAACCCCTTCTCTCGCAATCACATACTCACAAGACGATTCAGGCAAATGGGGTGCAAAAATGACACGAATTTGCCGCCTTGTCCGTCGTTGGACATACTCATCATCACTCACATCGACCAAACTTTTCTCTTCGTTCAACACCTCCTCGTCCCTTGACAAAAACAGCCTTGAATTAACACAATTGGCCCACGACAGCCCCAAAGCAGGGCAAACCCGCCTCCCGGACGAATACAAACACCCTAAATTCCCAACCCGAAGCCCATTCAACCCGTCATCCGGTCCCACAAAATCAACCACCTGGTTCGTAACCACAACGACCAGGCCAAACCGATTCGCCAGCGACTTCAACTTGCTCGAAATCTTGAAAAACAGAGACGATCTTCGCTTGAGATCACTCGGGGTATTATCAAACTCCGATCGGAACAAAGCCGCTATTGAGTCAATCACAACCAGCTTAATGGGTAATTGGGTCTTTATTTGGTTAGAAAGAGAAACATCTAACTGGAGCAACAAGTCGAACAGTTGGTCTGCAGAGTGTACCGGGCGGATAAAGATTTGGTCAAGTGGGTTGTGAAGAGTGGGGAAGGAGAGGGAGAGTTGGCGTAGGCGGCGGAGAGGGAAGGGGAATTCGGAGTGGATGTAGAGAGAGGAGGCGGCGAGGGAGAAAGAGAGTTGGGCGGAGAGGAGGAGTTGGAGTGAGAGTTGGGTTTTGCCGCAGCCGCTTTCGGAGACGAGTTCGGTGACGGAGTTGCAGGGGAGGCCGCCGCGGAGGAAGCGGTCGAGTATTGGACAGCCGAGGGTGAGCTTTTGGGTTGGGAGGAGGAGGGGGTGGAGGAGACTTTCTGGGTTCATGAGAGGGAGAGAGAGAGAGAGAGAGAGAGAGAGAGAGAGAGAGAGAGAGAGACAACGTTTGAAATGGGGGGAAGCGGCAAAGGATTGTGGGCTTAATTTTTGAAGCCCACTTGCATATTGGAGCAATAGGTCCGTGCTATGTCTCTTTAATCTTTAGGGAGCCGAAAGAACTGAGCAGCCGGTTGATCAAATTTTTAAGATAGACTCAATTATGAGACAAGCGGGTCTTTAACGAGCTTTAATCGAGTCAAATACGAATCGATCTCGTGGCTCGAATTTTTCATATATCATAAGTCGAACAATCCGAGTAATATCCAATTCAAGACTGGTTTGAAACTTTAACGAGTTTCAAAAAAATATTGCAAGTTAGTTCATAACAAATCAATCTTTAACAATACAAGCAAACACAAGCTCGAACAAAAGTAACTTGGTTTGTTTTGTAGTGCTAGCTCCAGCTTCTGCTCTCAATCCTCATTTTCGTGAATTTAACCGGTTAAAAAGTTCTCGAAATTTGCTTTTAGACTCGCGCTTCCACTCCCACAAGGTTGGGGGCTGTAAATATTTTTTGCTGTAAAATTTACTCATCTCCTCTTCACTTCCTTTTCTTGCACCACCACCCTACCCAAGAGCAAGGCACAATTCATCGAAAGAACTTTTATTTAGCCAAATATTCGAGCACAATATGAATTGAGCGCAAATAATTTGGTTCATTCAATAACTCTGAGAATCTATACCTCCCCAGCTAAACAAAATACACATGCTAGGAGCCTACAATCTAAAAAGAACAATGAGAAAGAAATCTGGCTATCTAGTCCCAAACCTGCTTTAAGAAATAATGTGAATCAGGCTAAGAAAATACAAACTAACACAAAACCACGAAACTTCCGGTTTCTAAGGTAAAAGAATGACATTGCTCTGCTCATGGCTAGAGAAACCATAATTATGATGGGGCACCGAGGTATGAAGCAAGCCGCAAAATGTCACTGAAGATTCCACCGGCAGTGACTTGTGCCCCAGCACCTGGCCCTCGGACGATCAGAGGCTGCTGCTTGTACCTTTCGGTGGTGAATGCAATGATGTTGTCTGATCCGGAAAGTTGTGCGAATGGGTGATCTTTCTTGTATCTTCCCAATTTCACAGCGCCTCTTTGATTAACCACATCCACCACCCCAACATATCTCAAGACCTTCAAAAAGTATCACAAAATCATGAGAAGATAGAATACACACATGAAACCAAAGAGAAAATGGAAAGACAATCGTATTGTGGAAAAAATAGTGCCAATTACTTTGCATAGCACCTTCATTACAAACTAGTCAGGGCCAACCCCTGTTATCCTCGTCTAAAATAAAAACAGGGTTGCTAAGTGGGGTCTTGAGAGTGCCTGTGTCTTCTTTCTTTTGTATGAGGGTGAAAGGGCAGGTAAATTAGCGGGGTTTTGCAAATAAAAAATGCAACTGCATTGGCTAACAGACTGTGCAACACTTTATCTAAGAATACTCACTTCCCCTACATCCTCGGCATCCTGACGTTTATTAGCCATGTCTTGGTCAAATTGTGGCAGTTGTTGGAGGAATTCCTCGGCAGATGCAGTAACCTAAAACAAAATCGTCAGAAAGAAAAACAAAATGCTCTCATTCAAGCTATTGTACAGATTAACCAAACAAAAATTACCCTTAATGGTTCAGGCACCAAGCTTTCAATAGGTATGTCTGAAAGTTCCAACTCTAGACCAGATTCTCTGGCAAGAATTATCACCTGAAGCATGAAAAACACATGATGAGCACCGAAATATCTCACTGAACGACAATACCAGACACAATATTTGACTGAAATATCTCAGTGTTTTCAAATGAACATATAATGATTTTTTCAATTGTATAAATACCGGACACATTGTTTAGCTGGACAAGATTTTTGGAAGAGGAAGAACACTTACAAGAGTAGGGAAGGAGAGTATTTGTATTACACTTGAAAGGCTCTAGTACAATAATCACAAGGATATTCTAATTTAGAGCAATTGGATATTTATATCTTCTTCAATAACATCTACCATTTTGGGTTTTGCATTGGAGTGACTTAACTTTTTTCAAATCGCTTCAACAACGTTAATCATACTTAATATACAATTAAAAAGTAGATATACCTAATAACACCAACCAACTATGCTTACTTTTTAAAAAAAGGTTTTTAAGATACAAAATTCAAGTCTCTCAATTGGGGCCTATTACATTAAGGCTTTCTGTTCCCTTTGTTAGGGAAAGAAAAGCCAAGGAAAACACAATCGAAATATGGTTCTTTCTTTTATACAAACCCTACATTGAGATTGAATTTCTATCAATTGGTTTGAAAGATGTCATAATTAGATCAAACGGCTTAGATAAATGCATTTAGGGTTCCGCTTCCTAAAGGTCCGATTTTTTCCTAATAAGTAATCATAGGGTATGTACCAAATTAGGATACGTGTATAAATCATAGGATACGCGGTCGTATCGTAGAATTTCTGTACAAAAAGGATACATGGTGGGATGCGTATCATTCTCCAAAAGAGAAGATACAAATCATAGGATACGTATAATGTATCGTAGGCTTTTAACAACTATGGCTAGCACACATTTAGTCGTATATCTAGAGGCCAGGAAAAGAAAATTGAAGAGAACTTCACTCACTAAAGAGCTCATGAAATTTGCAGCTAGGGAGAGTCACTTATGACTAGTAAATATTCCAAAAGTCAGACTTAGAACCTATTACCTTCCTGGCCACATCCATTCCAGACAAATCATCTCTTGGATCCGGCTCAGTATAACCTGCCTCTTTTGCCTCCACCACCACCTCACTGAAAGATTGTGTTCCTATGAAATTGTTGAAAATGTAACTCAGAGTCCCACTGCATCGTTACATTCATGTAGTGAATACAAGTTCACAAAAAGTAAACGTACACCAATCACATGAGCAAACATAATTAACATACATGGTTACATACATGTATGGTAGTTGAGAAATACATGTTACATTCATATCTTTGAGAAATACATGTGACTAACCTGAAAATGCCTTCAATCTGCAATATTTTGTCCCCAGTTTCAAGGAGACCATGTAATGTGCTAATAATTGGAAGACCAGCTCCTACAGTAGCTTCGTAAAAGTAATGTGTATAGGACTGTCGTTGAAGAGCTCTCAACCTCAAATACTGGGGTTTGAACAAAAACACGTTACGACAGCTCCAAGAGTTTTTCACAAAACAAGGGGAAAGAAATATGCAGAATAGATTTTCAACAAGTACGGATTATATATTGAATGAGGCCACATCATTGGTGGGACAAACAAAAAGTGCCACATATGGGGTCAAGATGACAAATCTACGAACAATGATGGTCCAAACTTGCAACCATTTATTTAATGCTACCTGATCAAGTGGTCCGGAATTCGCCTTCTTATTTGGAGTAATTACGTGAATCCCTCTTCGCAACCAGTCATAGTAATGACTTGCAATGCCAGAGTCTGATGTACAATCTACCAACACCGTATTTGGAATAAAATGATTTCCATGCACATTTTGGACAAATTTCCCTAGATCGGCCACTTGTCCATTCTCCTTTTCAAGTTCTCTCCATCTAGACAAGTCAATACCACTGCAACAAGAGATATAAATTTGCCCGGGTCATAAGTAGTCATAACACTTGTACAGAATTTCTTCTTCTGTTTTCTTATGGTTTTGAACTAAAAATAAAGTCAAGAAAAAACAAATAGAAGAAAAGGAGCAGCCATACGCCCAAACCTAGCTTCTGAGAATAAACCACATATACAGAAGTAAAGGAACCCAACAGCTAAACCAACAAGTAAATGCTGTAAACTAACAAGTGAAAGATAAAGACATATTCGAGATATTGCACTGAGTTTCGAATTGCTCTGTTTTAGCCATCCTTTAGTTTGAATGAAAACCGTTATATTGACACAGTAATCTTCAATCAGTTGTACTAGTTTCTCTGAGAAACAATTTAAGAAACCAATCACTGCTCACATAAACCTCTTATGTTTTGATTATTTTCTTCTTTCTTTTTTGAGAAAAAGGTTTCCGGATTTAGTCTATTTGCATATTCCAATTGAAGGGTTCATAAAGTATCTTTCGATGTTTTGAAACAAGACACAAACAGGAAACAAACGCAAACTATAGAAACTTGAACCCAAGACCTCCCAGAAACCTCAATATCCAACACAACAGTCATGGGAAAAATCTTCAATGAATGCATGCTTTTGCACCATCTGCTACCTTGGTAGGGAGGATTCAAAACACCAACGATGCCATTTAGAAGGGAAATAAGTTGGTAGACACTGGGACTTGCATGCTTTTCCATATTAAAATGAACTTGAACTTACGTGTCACTCAAAAGCATTCTCCTTGAACCTGTGATTCCCATAACACGCAAGTCGATGTTAAACTTTTCCTTCAAGATTGCTGCCTGCCAAAGAGAATTTACGTATCCGAGTCAGCGAGAAAAGGAATGTGCTATTGATTTCCTTTATGGATGTCAATCCGATGTTTCCAGAATAACAGATTTTTTCTGTCACTGGTTGCATATTTGAGAGCAATGCAGAAGGGGGGAAAAGCAAGTTACTTTACCAATATCATATGATTAACCATGCCTTCATTCCTGTCCATTTGTTGAGTAAGTTTCCAAAGCCTTTCGATCAAATATATTCAAGTTATTTAGACCCATTATATCTCCTAGTAATTGAACAAAGTTTTTTGACTTTTTTCCAACCTAACTATGCTTTGTTCTACTGCACAATGCAATCACTGTGCTGTGAAGACTCGACATATCCAAAACCTTTCAATCAAATTAATATTCAAGTATTTAGATCCATTATAACTAATAGTAGTTACAACCTAACTCTTTTTGTTCTACTGCACAACGCAATCATTAGGACTGTGGAGAGTCTGGAGACTCGACCTAAATAGAATATAAGGTTTGAATGTTTATTTCATGTTACTATGACGATTGCAGTTGCATAACAATATAACTTTAAAAAAAATTAAAAACAACAGATTTCCAAACATTAACTTCATGCTCTCAGAAACTAAAACCTACCAATCATCGTCAATCACTCAAAGAAGCGTCAAAACATGTACAGTCTAGACTCAAATAATTCCATGTACCAAAACACATCATGGACCTTATTTGTATGACGTGAGAGATAAAGAAGACATAATGTACCTGATCTCTGAGCTGGTCAAGCAAGGTACCACCTATCAATCCAGGTCCAACAATACCCATTGCTATTGTGGTTCTAGAGAGATAAAACCTTGAGTGAACAGCCCTTAGAGCCCTTACACAGTCTTCTCGCTTGATAACCACAGTGATATTATACTCTGAGCAACCTTGGGCTATAGCACGGACATTGATATTAGCCTGTCATACAGTAAGTTTTTGTAAGAATTTCACGAAACTTATGAGAAGCTTATGCATGTAAACCTAGACACCGGGTTCCACAACAGGGGAAAGGAAGTCAATTTATTTGCCCCGTACATATTTACCTAAAGTACACACGCCAGCAATTAAGGGGTAATGTCCACTTATCTTAAAGTGCAGGGAAGAATTATTTCGAAGTTCCCTATTGGCATGCTAATATTTGCTCACTGCACCCCACTTCCATTTCTCTTGAATTTATAGGCATTGACAACATAAAAACAACTGAAGCCAAAAAGGGGGTGACAGCAGCGTGCACATGAAAGTGTGGCAGAGTGTAATACTAATTGACAACCACTACACAACGTTCCAACCTTTGCAAGGGCATTGAAAAGTGTCGCACTGACTCCAGGAGTACTAGCCATTTTCAGGCCTACGGCTGCCAAAATGCTACAGTTTGGGATGACTGCAACCTGAGAGGATCAGGAACCATATAAGATGGGAATGAAGATTAAAGAAGTACACAAAATAAATTTTCTATAAGGCAAGAAATGAATACAAGATGATATGGGTGTCCTCAAGTACAACAGAAGTACAAGGAAAACTAATCTCAGCTTCAAGAATGTTAACAAATCACACAAACACAAAGTACAAGACCTGAGAAAGACGCCCAGCATCCAGAGCTTGACAAAATCTAGACTGTAAAGCCTTAGCAACAGCATCTACTTCCTTCTCAGGGACGGCAAAGCAGACAGAATGCTCACTGCTAGCCTGCATTAGGCCCAGTTAATGACCACATGAATTGTATAATACAGAAAAACAGACACCAGAGGATGAAGATACCTGGGATATCATGATTACGTTAGCTCCTACATCTTTCACTGCACCAAAAATGTCACTAGCGGTACCAGGAACACCAGCCATTCCAGTTCTGCAAAAGAGTGTGCATGAGTCAGTTTAATCAAAAAAGGAAACTAAAGAAAATGCATAAAACTGAAAAGAAGACAAACAGTATCATCCTAGCAATACAAGCTCACCCCTCAACATTTACAAGGGCCAAATTATCTATTGTTGCAAAACCTTTGACAAAAGATTCCATTCCTTGCCCATCTTCAAATTCATTGACAGGAGGCCGGCAGATCATCGTTCCAGGTGCCGAGAGATTGAAGATGTTTCTTATAAGAATCGGAATGTCATATCGCATTACAGGAATGATGGTCCGGGGATGTAAAACATTTGCTCCAAAATATGACTGCAAAAAAAAAAAGTTTTGTTGTTAAGAATGCGAAATAGCAAGTGCCAGCAACCTTGCCAGGTAGAAAAGGAGATTAAATGGTCACCATTTCCCAGGCCTCTTGATAAGACAATGTCTTCAGTACCACAGCCTCGCTAACTGCAGAAGAAATATTCTTTAGCACTCCATCAAAACCCCAAACTAACATAATTGTTTGCACCCATCATCATTGTAATTATACAACCAACACGTATAAAAGGATTTTCGCCATCTGGTTATGGAACAGACAAGTGCTCAAAAAGTTCAAGAAAAAAGTAACATGTCATGTGATTCAAACACAAAAACTAGGGGTTTGCACAACCTTTTCGTGGATCTGCACTATAAACACCATCCACATCTGTCCAGATTGTGACTTGGCGTGCCTTGACCAAAGCACCCATTATAGCTGCGGAGAAGTCACTTCCATCCCTTTTCAGTGTCGTGGGAATATTTTGAGGTGTACTGGCTATGAAACCAGTTGCAATGATTGTCTTAGATGGATTTTGCGAAAACCAGTTCTCAAGTCTTTTTAAAGATTCCAAGTAATCTGGATCAACTTGATCAGAACCAGTAAGATTTACAATAAGTACATCCCTTGCATCCATCCAATTACAATCCACACCGTTCTGTGACAAAGAAAAGAAAACGAGAATAAGTTTTTATGACCTAACTTCCAAATCACAACTTAAAGATGTTCTGGTAAAAGAAAAAGAGCAACTAAGCACAGCACCACCTTTCTGACAAGAGCCGCCAGCATTTGAGCTGACCATAACTCTCCATGTCCTACGACAAATTCTGTAAAAGACTCTGTTGCATGACCAGCTGCATACATCAAGCACGAAATGAATTCCGCGTCACCACTAGAACCCAAGGTAGCAACAATTATATGATTTGATAGATAAAAGATAAAGGGAAAAACACGTCTACAAGTTGCAGCATTCTACCTAAAAGAAAAGTTTATCAAGGATATTTATGGGAAGGAAAGCGGTGGGGAATGGAGGTGCGGTGGTAAACCATAAGCAAAGGTTCATCATCCTATATCAAGAAATCATACTTAATCAAATTCTCTTTCCCCTTGTTCCTTGCTTGGTGTCCGCATTTGCAAATGGGATATCACGGCAAGAAATTCAAACAATAAGCATGCATAAAAGACTTTTCCGATTATGCAAAGGAAAATAGATCATAATAAAGAGTTGTTTTAATACCTATATATATTGCACGAAGCATCGCTTTAAGGTTATTAATATCATGATACAACCGCGCAAGGAAAATAGCACGATCATCCCCCTCAAGTAGATCAACTGCTGTTAACTTGTGCTTTTCTAAAACAGAATCCAACGCAGCTATATAAGAATCATCCCGAGACTGCGCCTTGTAGATAAGGTCATACATCATATCAGTCACCTTTGACATTGCAGACACAACCACCAACTTTCTTTCCGAATCATCATCAACAATTATCTGAGCAACATTCCGAATTCTTTGGGAGCTTCCCACACAGGTACCACCAAATTTATGAACAGACCAGGAGTCGCCTTTGGGAAACGGAACCTTTTCTACAGATGGTTCTTGTTTTTCTATAGATGATTCTCGCCCATCTGCCAATAAAATCAATATTATAAATATAAGTAACTGCACGGTGTTCCTTGAACATCATAACATGACTTCAATGATCAAAAAATAATTGCCTAGTAAAGGTAGGTAACCTGTAACTGAAGCACAAATATGAAAGCTTAACAACTTCCTCTCCTTTCTGAAATAAGAAACAAAGGCAAAAACCTTCAGCAGTTAAGAAACAGAAGGGAAAAGGTGCATCGAGTCAAATTCTTTGTAAAGAAACAAACGGCATCGCATTCCAGATAATATAAATCAGGAAAAAAAGAAGGGAAAAGACCCTTCCAGAAAGCAAGGACACTCCCAAGAAGGTGGTTTAT
Source organism: Rhododendron simsii (assembly GCA_014282245.1). Lineage (NCBI taxonomy): Eukaryota > Viridiplantae > Streptophyta > Magnoliopsida > Ericales > Ericaceae > Rhododendron > Rhododendron simsii. The sequence continues at coordinate 38,650,501 of CM024955.1, forward strand.
CCATGCTGGGCACCAACATTCATCTACTGCCGACATGGATCAGCATGTCTGTGTTGTGTTCGTATCTCTATGCTGTGTTTGTTATTGAGTCCTGTGCCCAACTATGTGCTTCCTAGAGTCCCTTGAACAAACATAGGAATTAAATCGACACATGAAAACAGGTTTTATAAATGTATATGCTCATCAATAGATGTAGTCATTGACCCAACCACTAAATAAGTACTGATAGTATATTAAGGTCCGGCAGGAGGTAACACACAACTTTATCACGCTCCAGCAATTCAGTGAAAGACATTGTTTGTTTCTATGTATATTCACGTACTGGAGAATTCTAACGTATAACACATGAAAAGCATTATACAAATCTATAGTTTGATGAAATATATACCACACATAAAGTGCATTCAGTGATGATGCCATAACCTACCCTTAATGCTAACCTAAGGAGAAACAGTGAGATGTAAACACAAGGCACATGTCACACTTTCTTGACATGGTCATGTGCAAAAGAGGACCCACCTATTAGCGATGCTACCAACCTCAATGTAGAAGAGGCCTTTTATAAGGCCAAATTTGTGACAGGTTGGTGGATGTTGAATTGTGGATTGTAAGTAATGTTATAGCTACCGTAAAAACGTGCCATAAGGTAAGAGTTATCGGTTTGTGATGCAAGAAAATGCATGTTTTTGGGATGGTAGAAGTAACCATAAGAGAATGCTTATAAGAAAGTAACGCAGGCTCTCTAGAGTATCCCTTCCTACTTCCTATCGGTGGCCCCTGCTTGGGTCTTCTTAGAAAGCTACAGCTGTGTGGAATGATTTATCAAGAAAATAGAGAGGAGATTGGTAGGGCACATTGATGAACCTGATACCAAACCAACTTCACCCTGATATGACTGGAGAATGTCATTCAAGACTGTTCTTCCAAACGAAAGCAACAAAGATCCCGGCGTTGGCTAAACTTACATTCGGCAAGTTTATTCTACTCAACCAATTCATATTCAGGTGAAAGAAAATCTTCATCCAAATAATATTTAGACTGAATTCTCCTTCATGCATCGAAATAAACGTAGTAGAGGACAATTTTGGATAGCCAAACTGTAATACAGATTAAAAAGCAAACACCTTTCAGCTGAGCACTAAACTTGGTTCCAATTATTTGTCTCTGTAGCCAAACAAGAAGTAATAAATTTAACATAAAGAGGGAGAAAGCTATTTACTTGGAGATGGGAGAGGATTGAGGGATGGAGAGTTGTGATGGGTAGATCTTGGTGGTTGGATATAATACGTCGCGTGACAGTGCAGTGCCCTGCAAAGAATGGGAGATCGAAGAAGCAAACGCCATTGGGATTTGGCTGCTTCCCTCTTTTGAGAGTTGCGAAAGAGAGAGGCAGCAAGAGAGAGAGAGAGAGAGAGAGAGAGAGAGAGAGAGAGAGAGGCTGCGCCAAATTCGAACCAGTGGAGGAATTGAGTTAGTACTCTCAAGGTTTGTTGTTTCTTATTCTTTTCTCTTCGGTGAATGGGTTAAAACTCAGAAAAGCTTTGTGCAGCTGTGCACAGCAGCTGTGCACAGAGCACGTTTTTTCTCGCTTCGGGTCGCACAAAGATGATCAGAGCCGCTCATTTTGTTCAAAATATGTCGTTTAAGGTCCTTGTAAAAAATGAGCTTCGTTCAATATCGTTAGAGGCGTTAACAAAACACCCAAAATCACTTCAGAAATTAGGCCTAATTTCTGAAGTGATTTTGGGTGTTTTGTTAACACCTCTAACGATATCGAACGAAGCTCATTTTTTACAAGGATCTTAAACGACATATTTTGAACAAAATGAGCGGCTCTAATCATCTTTGTACGACCCGAGGCGAGAAAAAACGTGCTCTGTGCACAACTGTTGTGCACAGCTTACTGTGCACGTAGCACAGCTCGTTAAAACTAGGGTGCACGCGGTCCTGGTCCTATAAGGATTGGTCTCTTTCCTCGTCGGTGAATGGGTTAAAACTAGGAGTGCCCGCGGTCCTGATCCTATAAGGATTGGTCTAATAATCTGACCAATCCAAGCGGCTCTCGAAAATTAGGATCCAAAACTTAATTATATATGTGGAATCTAATCAGAACGAAACTGCAAAACTGTTCCAAAGTTTAATTCTGATTCTATCTAATTAGCATTCAAACATTGAAAAATTTAGTAGGATAAATGAATGGTGGAAGGAATGTATTATGTTAGGATAAAAAAAAAAGGAAAGAAAATAATTAAAATAATATAAAGTAGGAGTTTAGTAAGGCAAAGTAAATTGTAGAATCTTAAAATTGGATAAATATTCAAGTAAGAAAAAATAAAATTGGTTACACTCAATATTATTAAGAATCATATGGTTTGGGTTCCTATAAATATACTACTAGTATATTAAAAACTTTAATAGTTCTCAACGGTCCGGATCGATTCTAACTACTGATATTTAATTGAAAATCAGTAATCGAATCAAAATTAATTTTTTTATTTTTTGGGAACCATGACTAATGAAACCTAGAGACAGACCAAATAGAAGGGTTCAGTCCGAATCAAACCAGTTTTGTGATTGGAGCGGTTTTTCTTCTGAGCATGGTTAAAACACAAGCCCAAGCCCAAGCCCAAGCCCAATCCCGAGCCCTAGTGTTGTACAGATGCGGAGCAAACCTCCGGTTCTGAACCTGCGAGTTCTCTGAGAATGAATACAAGGCCGTCGTGCTTTGTTGACGCGCGTTTTACTTCAAGTAAACCTCCCGTTCCGAACCTGTGAGTTCTCTGTAGTATCGAGTACAGACTAGTAGACCTGGCTCATCAGTCTAACGCAGTGTCTGTCTAAATCATCACCCGCTCTACCATTCCCGACATCAATGGCGAATCCAACCAGCTGCGATTCAACCAAAGGGTCCATTACTCACGTCATCTTCGACATGGATGGACTCTTACTCGGCAAGATTCCTCACCCCCCAAATCCGTCTTCTTTGATCTGTTTAGAACTGTCATTGAGCCCTCATAATTGGTCTCTTTTCAACTGATTACCTGATACATTTTGGCATACTATATTTATTGCACATATGTGACTTCCTTTGAATTATGTGCGGAATTGTTATAAATGTTGGGTCTGTTGTTCAATTTCTACTCTCTGGTTTGGGCCAAGAACGCCATACATTTATACATGTGTGTCCCATATGTGCGCGTATACATATGTAGCCCTAGAACTGCTTTTATACACATACATGTTTTCTTGGTTCAGTCCTTTAATGAATCGTTTGGCAGATTGGAATGCTTCTCCTTCTCTGACATAAAACTAAGGCCCACTTGCAAATTCCTAACCCTAGTTGGACTAGTTTGCAGCTTACTACCGATGCAAATTACGATGCATAATTTGTTAGTAGAACTTTTGATAACAAGAATGGTTCAGCAATAGGTATTGCAATTCATATATTAACCTTGAATCTCGTCATTTGCGTAAGCCTGGCTAACTCTAGCTTTCCTAATTCTTGCTCATGGCCAAATGACTGTAGATGTGAGAACCCACTTGGGGGCAATCCCACATCGGTTAACTATGGAAAGTTAATTCCATATATAAAGGTTCACGACAAGCTACTGTATAACTTGAGGTTAATCTGTTGAGCCATGTGGTTAAGCTAAGAGTTAAGCAGGTCAGCTGGCGCGGGTCGTGATAGGTGGTATCAGAGTTTGCACCAACTGGAAGTGTGAGGCGGGTCCCGCGAGGAGAAGTGCTTGGGTGGGCCCGACAAGTGAAGAGTTTGAGGTGCTTGTCATGCTTGGACGGGTCCCACATAGGATGAGCTTGAGATGCTTGTCGAGCATGAGATGAGCCTGAGGTGCTTGTCGTGCTTAATTGGGGACTTGTCTCACAACGCTTGGTGGGTGGAGGTGATGGACCTTGGGGCGCAACGGGGACGTTACGATCCAAGTGGGGGAGATTGTGAGAACCCACTTGGGGGCAATCCCACATTGGTTAACTATGGAAAGTTAATTCCATAGATAAAGGTTCGCGGCAAGCTACTATATAACTTGAGATTAATCTTTTAAATCACGTGGTTAGGCTAAGAGTTAAGCAGGCCAACTGGCGCGGGTCGTGACAGTAGATAACCTCTCTCTCTCTCACACACAAGCAACGCATTTGGCCAATGTAATGCATTGGAGCATTTCCTTGTCTCTGTGTATGTAACGTTTAGGACATTTCTATATCAATATGGTTTTGCATTTTTTGCCTTTGGTCTTGTTTATAGTTGTTAATTGGTTCCCTTTGCATTTTCGTTGGAGATTCCAGTTGCTTAACAGCTCAGTTGGAGGCTATTAGGCTAAAACATCAATCAAACTTCTAACAGAGAAACTGAAATCTGATGCTGTTCTATTTTCTGCAGACACGGAGAAATTCTATACCGAAGTCCAGGAGATTATACTCGCAAGATACAATAAAACTTTTGATTGGTCTCTCAAGGCAAAAATGATGGGGAAGAAAGCCATTGAATCTGCTCGTATCTTTATTGAGGAGACTGGAATTGACTCTCTTACACCTGAGGAGTTTCTTGTAGAAAGAGAGGATATGTTACAGAGCTTGTTTCCGACAAGTGAGCTAATGCCAGGTACCTTCATTGAAAGTGAAAAGTCCTTTATTAATTCCTAAATGGATTCATTATATCTTTTCTTTTGTAGTATATGTATACTTCTTCCAATCGGAATAAGTACCTTTACGAAAGGATCGAAGGAAGGCTTAACGGATTGTGGTGTCCCGATTTATCTTCAAACCCATTTGGACCTTCAAAACTAGTAGAGCATTAGCCTCTTAAGCTCACTCTCTTTCTCAGTATAAGAGGCCCCATTCTCTGTTTTCCTCCTCGCTTTGCACATTCTTCAACCTTCATCAGAATCCATAATCCTCTCGTCACAATATAGCTTCCTTCATGCATTGCAACTAGTTACTCGTACCACTACTCTTATTCTCGTTTGCTGTCTTTTTTATCTTGTAGGGGCAAGCCGTTTGATAAGACACCTACATGCAAATGGAATACCAATTTGCGTGGCAACAGGGTAGGATTTATTCTTGTGATATCTCGTTTTTCTTGTGTTGTTTCCTTTAGCAGTGAGATTTGGAGGACATACCTGTAAACCAGTTCAAGTATGGAATGGAAAGAATGTCACATCCATTACTAATTTGAAGATATATCTCTCAGTTCTCACAAAAGGCACTTCGACTTGAAAACACAAAGACATGGCGAACTTTTTTCATTGATGCATCATATTGTTCTTGGTGATGATCCAGAAGTCAAACAGGGCAAGCCATCACCAGACATATTCCTGGCAGCAGCCAAAAGATTTGAGGTATTGGAGATGTGTTGTAGATGCCCTTACTGCATGATATATCTGTCTGTTATGCTAAGTCGACTTCTGCCATGTCATTATTTCATGTATCTGTAATCTGTATATGTGTATTCTTCTCTTTCTGTTCATTGCTTCTTTCCTATTATACATTTAAAACCGCAAGACCTGGATCATTAAATTCTTTGCTGAACAGGGTGGCCCCATAGATCCACAAAATATACTTGTCTTCGAAGATGCTCCATTGGGAGTTTGTGCAGCGAAGAGTGCTGGGATGTAAGTGATTTAAGTAAAGTTCTTATTTTTCATACATGTAACTTATCTACAGTCACAATGGATATACTCTACTTCAAACTTCACGTTGTTTGAGTTCGAATTGATATAAAACTAGAACAATTCTTTGACAGATGAAAAATCAGTTGAATACTTGTTATTGGACCACCGACCACTACCTTCTGTGATTTTTTAAGTTGTATCTTCCCATTGGTTTTAATTGACTTTCTATTTCTTGATTACCGTAAGTACCATCTTGGTTGTTAATTTATGTGGGAGTATTTTCCCTAGTGGATTTTGACGTCACTTGCGGATGACATGTTACTACCCTTGAGGATCTGTTTCAGCACTTTCACTTTCATCTGGCGTTCTTGTCCTTTGAGTTACAATGGGTGCACATGCATAATCATTCAAAACACTTTGGATGAAAGCTGCTTCAGTAAATTGGATATTAATTATCTTCTTCTTTTGTTTCCCATTTCTTCTGATGCTTCACTATTACATGTAAAAAGTGCACCTCCGTATCGACTACGTTTAATTTCTCAAGTTCGTGGTTGCTAATTATGTTCTTACATATGGTATGCAGGTCAGCAGTTATGGTTCCGGATCCAAGGCTTGATAGCTCTTACCATGGAGGTGCAGACCAAATTCTGAGCTCCCTGTTGGATTTCAACCCTTATGAATGGGGTTTGCCTCCATTCGAGAAGGCAGCTAGTCAGACCCACATATAACAACTAGCTCCAGATTGGGAGAGAGTTGCCTTATTTATTGTTGAGGAGGTTCAACCGACCATTGATTTGATAATTTCCTCAATGCATGCATAATTGTTTTTAAGTGAGGGTTAGCTTATTATATTAGTTTAATGAAAGGACAAGTTTCCATTAAAAATTTGTTGAACTCTGGTTCAGTTGAAAATTTTAGTTCTTTGATGAAACTTATTTTACTTTTGATCAGTTCTTCTGGAATGGTAGCATGATGGTGAAGGATTGCCTTTGATGTGGCAAATGGAGTTCTACTTGGGATTGGACTATCTTGCAATGGTTCAGCTAATTTGATTGGCAATTGGGAGGACAGATTAGAACTTGGAAAAAGCTAGAGACGCGCACAAACTCACACCAACACTTGCGCACACACGTCCTAACTCCTACAAAAATGGGACTTGAGACAGATTTTAATCCAAGTATTGGTAGTCAAGTGCCTACTAATCTCATGACACTGTACCCCCGCCGCAATTTGTTAGAATCCAGACCCACCATACATCCCAAAAAAGACCAATTTAGACTTCAGGTAGGTGATGGAAACTACACTTATGTAAAGGACTCGTTTTATGTCAATGTCAAGGACCAGTGTTAATGTTTTTGTTTTTTTTTTTGATTAAGACCAGTGTTAATGTGAGAGGATACAACATCGACGTATTGTGGTTGGGGTAGTTGCCAGTTTATGTCTCTTTCAGGAAATCAACTAAGGTGGGTGTTTAATAATAACAACATACTAAAAGGTGGTATAATAAATATGAGAGAACATTGGAGGAATCTGAACTGGAATGTGCTAAAACGTTGATCACATTGCATGAACTTCTGTAATAATTGCAACTAGTGGGAATGTGTGTAAGACCACATGGTAAAAGTGGAACTAAGCTTGTCGTTTGTAGACCCACTCTATAAAAGAAACTTGAAATCTTCTCCCCAAGAATTTTATAGTTCAAAAATTAATCAATCGGTGGGTTTTTTCTAGCATTCTTTTAGTTTTGGAGCTTTTACAGCTGGGTTTGAATTTTAAATTTGGGGAGTAAAAAAAGGATTATATAAAAACAAAAAGAACGAGCAGCAAAGGAAAATTTTCCAGCACAAACATAAGTAATTATATTTCTCAAGGCAGCAGGGTTATAGTTTTACACACAGGAAGGAGTCCCAAATCAACATTTCCCACAAAACCACGTTCTCGCTCCATAGGAAAACTTACAGTCGACAAAACCTAGTTGAAGGTTTGGTCATATAAATTACACGAACCTAAAAAACAAAAGAACTTGAAGCAAGATGAATGAAATGAATCGACCAACCGCACAACGATAAACCTGCGCCCATTGCTTTCAAAGAGGCAGTGGAATTCCGACTTTGGTTTTCTCACAAGCTTCAGTCGTCCCACAACGTATAATTTATACAAAGTTCTCTCCCCGCGTTTCCTACGGGCTCGTAATGACAGAATAACTACCAAACATCACGCAAATACCTCCCACTCATTTGCAAATTCTTTACCATGCTCTCAGCCTTCGAGTTGTCCAGAGATCCCTGAATAAAAAGATCAGATGAATCACAAACGAAGCACAGTTTTGAATTTGCCGCAGAAAAAAAACAAAATACTAAACGGATATGGATTGGGATTTGGACGCCAACTTGCATCTAACTTCCAAGCTAAAAGATGGACTTCATATGTAGGGAATCTAGCGAGAAGTGGAATAAATTACAACAGTTTTCCTTTCATGGTTAGTGAGGTTACATTTCGCTCCCTGCAAATCAATTTTCATACCCCTTGAACTTTCATTTCTATTTCAATGTAGCCCCTCGGCATCACTTATTTTGCGGGGTATGAAGGAATTTTCACAGTGAAAAGGGAATGAAATTGCAAGATTCAAACTGTTCAAATTGACTTCCCACCAGAACTCTGGACCAATGGCGTAATTAACCCATGGAAAGACTTCTTTCTTTTGCAATTTCAAGGCCCAAATGGCCCAAGGACAATTCTATTGCAGTTGCAAATATAGTTGTCACTGGCAAGTTGTCAATGTGTGAAAAGCAACTCCGTTGGTAGGGCTCTTGGTCCAGGAAGAACTTCCCTCACTCACTCCCTCCCTCTCTCTCCCCTCTCTCTTTCTACCATGAAAAGGATGCTTCGGTTGTTGCACAAATGCAACAACCTTGCTACAATAGGTAGGTGGAGACCGGATACTATCTAACCGACAACTCAACACAATATTAATGACGTACCTGCTCTTGCACTATTGTATGTAGGGTTCGGTGGACATCCCGGGCCATACCTTTGGCATCCCCACAAACATAAATATACCCTCCTTGAGAGATAATGTTCCAGATATCTGAAGCCTGGAACACAAACGACACAGGGATATCCTTAACTATACAAGCAACAAGTGAAATATTTACAGCAAGGTTAATTCGAGAAAGCGCCATACTTTCTCTGTCATCTTATGCTGAACGTATTCTTTAGTGGGACCTTCGCGTGAGAAAGCAACAATCAGCTCAGAAATTGCACCAGCTTCAACAAAGTTGTTCAGCTCATCCTCGTAAATATAATCCTGCAGAGATTGAATGGATTTGATCAAAAAGGTTACAAACAAGGACAATGTTTTAGGAGGCTTTATATACTACTTCTTCCGTTCCAAAATGAGTGACCTTTTTGGGACTCCGGATCATTTCCAAATGCTTATATCTTTCGATTTATGAAGTTTTATGTGATTTTGAAAACTTTGTGTAATAGAACTAATTAAAATCTATCAAACAAGATCCATATTGCATATTTTTTAACATTCATATTGAAAGATATAAGCAATTGAAAATGACATGCTCTTCCAAAAAAAATTACTCATTTTGGAACAGAGGGAGTAGATCAGTTAATTCTAACCATTTTCCGGTTCCGGCATCCAAAGAATAAGACGGCAGGTCCCAGCTTGGCTCCAGCTTCTTTCAAAGCTAATCTTTCCTGAAATATGACTCGACACATTAGGTTCACTATTCTTCGGTAGCAAGCATAAGGACAAAAATGATACATCATGTCTTCAGAGTGCAAACCTGAAGGAACCCCCTGAAAGGAGCCAATCCTGTGCCAGGGCCAATCATGACAATGGGCACTTTAGTGTCAGTAGGAAGTTTGAAGTTAGATTGCCTAACGAAAATGGGTGCCCAGCTGCAATCACGGCTTTCCTCCAGTGGCACAGCATTCTGTAAAAGCACCAAAGGAGGATGGAATGCTTTGGTAGATTGCAAAACAGATTAGCTCAGATTACACAACAAGACAGGCGTAGAAAATTGGCTTTGTTAATGCAATAAATTTAGCTAATTAGGCCATGACATTAGTCCACTCGTCACCTTACGACTCCCCGATCAAAAGTTAGAGTACAACTATAAATTTATACCTTCATCCAAGTTGAACATACTCCTTTGTGAATCCGTCCTGCTGGTGTTTTCTCATAAACTAGTGAACAGGTAACATGAATTCTAGATGGTGCCATCCTGTACAATACAATAAGATGTTGTAAGCACGCTACATGATTGGAAGCAAACAATGACGTCACAAGGAGAGCTCCCATTCCACTATATTCCACTAAGAGTGCATTACCATCTCCAAAGACTGGTAGCATAGCATAGCAAAAGAATTCGTAAGAGGACTAAACTGACAACCGCTAGTCATGTAAAGAGGTGAAATGGTAGAATCTTTTTACCTGGGGGATGATGAAATTGAATAATATCTGGGCTGCAAGCGTGGGGCAACTGATGCAAAGAAAACTCCAAGTGGAGGCTTGGCCGATGAGAATTCTGCCATGACTTCAAGGAGACTTCTTTGACCCGCAACTACCCACTGTGTATATTCCTCCTGTAGATAGAATGTGCCCAATGCCCATTTAAGTACGATAATACAACATTGTTTGATAAGAAAACTCAAAACAAAAGGACAACAAACCTTTCCAGCTGAAGATGCAAGATGTCTCAATCTCTCAGCTTCCCTTGGATCCGAAGCATGAGCTGCCAGGGCAACTAATGCAGACTGCGAAAGACATGCAAATGAGAAGTCAACTAATTGGAATACACAAATATTCCATCATCAACGCACGAACAAAAACAGCAGACTACCTTCTTGGGAAAGGTCAAAAGATCCGAGTATCGAGTCAGTGCAGTTCTTAAAGTACAGGGTGGAAAAGGAGGGGGCAGAGAGCTTCCACTAAGAGGTGTTCCATCCTCTTTATCAGTGTGAACTGAGAAATATGTATGCGGTGATAAACCCAACAACCTTTCAGCCTCCTCCACGGTTTCAATCAAATTCTCACAGTACACACCAACATGATCGCCAGTATCATATCTGACGAGAAAGGAAGAAAATAAAAATGAACGAACATGGTTATAGATTAATTAAACCTTCATGATCTCATCCGCGGTTATTTTAAATTCCAAAGGTAGTTGTTCCAGTTAAAGATAAAGCAGAAAAGTTGACAAATTTGTCATCACCAAACTACAATATCCTTCTCCAGGTGAAATAGGATTGCAACTTACGCAAGTCCAGTGCCAGAAATGTCAAATTCGAGATGGGTGCAAGAACGATCAGAAGCTGGAGTATGAAGCTCCTTTCTCACAGCCACATTTGACCTTAATTAAGACACAAAATATTTGTCATTACAAAAGATATAGCCATAATTAAGTGACAAACCAAAAGTACAAGACATTCTTTTGGTACCTGCATGGATGTTGAGCATCATGGACAGCATGACCATTTGCCTTACTCAAGCTGCTATCTGATAGAGATGCATCTGTGCGGTCATGAACTACAACACGATATTCCAACACAGCAGCAGTGTAAGGAGTTGCAACAGTTGCATCATCTTCATCCCGAAGCAACTGATCCAACTCGGGCCACAACAACTCCCGCCTACAACAGCAACATCTGATGAGAAATCACCAACCTTGTATTTCCACATTTAACTTTAGCATAGTATAAAGACAGGATGCTATGAATTCCAGGGAGTTTGTGTTCTTAGTACCAAGCAGCGAAGTCATCTTCAATGCATTGATCATCATCCCCAAGACCCACTGGAACAAGACGCTTCCCACCTGCAATCGGTAGAATAAAGATCAAGTCATGTTGCTAAAAGAAACATCAACTCAAAGTAAAAAGAGCACAATGTGGAAGAGACAATCACATATGCCCTACATCTAGTCTCTAGAGAAACATAGTTCCCCTACTAATACTTGGAAGTGTCATCTTTAATATCTGTTATTTCCCAGTGTAATAGCTAGCTCAGAACATCAGGACTATAGCTACAGTCCTAGAAAAGACATGTATCTCTGATACCATACAGCGAAGGGGCAAGAGGGTATGCCTATATCTATTCTACTACTACTCCAGACAAATATAAGTACCTTGAGGCATGCTCTACAGTAACAACACTCACTCCAACCCCAATAACCTTATGAATAACTAACTATATGTCAAAGCCATAATTTCTTGAAATGTTGTACGACTCTCTTACTCTTACAAATGCACGTTTTACAATACAATAGCGAAACAGTTATCTATGTACCTATGTTACTTGTTAGAAAAACATGTATATGCACTTATTTTAAGCAAAACCAACTAGGACTAGAGTCCTAACAGCCCATCCCTTCATAAAAACTCACTAACATGTCTTGGTGGGACTAAGTACAATAAGTGGTAACATCTAATAATAAAAAAATACATACAACAAATAATAAACCATCAGACTTTTAAGAAATTTCCAACACAAGGAGATGAAAAAGTATTACAATATTGTTTACTATGTTTAAGAAATCATTTGCAATAAACTTTACACAACAGTTACCACAGGAGGGAGGGAGGTAAAACAGGAAACAGAAACATACCCTGCTCAGCAAGGTCCTCATCCACCACTTTCGCTATCTGTATCATAGTAACACAAACAAAAATTCTAACTTTTAGACAACAAGCACTAGATCTGCACGTATGCAAACACATAGAAGTGAGTGATGTTGATCCACAGAAGAAATTGAATTATAATCCGCACCTTATTGAAATGTTCATACTGCCTGTTGCCGAGGCCAAACACCCCATATGCAAGACTCTGAAGCCATTCCCCTCTCTCTTTACCCTATAACCAATAATGAATAACAAGCCATGAGCTCTCAAAATATACTTTCTCGAAGAACCATGGTCCTGGAATCAATAGAATTCACCTCTGCAAACCATTTATAGAATCTGGCAGCATTGTCCGTTGGCTCACCATCTCCATAGCTACACCAGAAGCAAAACAACCATAAAAGTTTAACACAAAGCTACATTCAAACAGTCCAGTATCAATATCCATTACTGTGTGTGTTTTAATTAACAGACAGATTGGAATTAAAACTCACGTGGCTAAAAAGAAAATTGCCAAACTCTCTTTCTTCAACTTCTCCTCATATTCTTCATCGTCCGCAGCATAATCATCCTACGAAACATTTGTTCAACCAAACCCATCAACATCAAAATCAAGTGCCGTACACACTAAAAGGAAATTGTAAACTTATCAGACCAGCAAGGAGAAAAGGCAAAAATAAAAATTCCAAACTCACCAAATCAACAACTCTAAACTTCACTTTTTCGTATCTCGCTTTTGCTTCATCGACAAGTGCCTGCAAGTAACAGTAATTGAATCACTCAAGCAAACAAACACAATAAGAAAGAAAAAAACACTAATTCAACCACTCACGCAACCAAATAAGAACATAATCAACCCAATACAATAATTCAAACAACAAATAGAGAGAACAGTAGAAAAGTACGAACAAGGCTATGAATCAGATGATGAATGTGCTTACTCAGGCAACCAAATAACAATAAATGACAGTATTTTAATCAGCCAAACTATGAAAGACACAGGATACAAATCACACAACAAACAACAGTAATTCAATCACTCAATCGAGCAAATCACCCTGGATTAAAAAAATCAGTAATTTGACCACAACACCTTTTCCTGTCGGTAATTCACATGAATACCCTCAATTCATTTTGGTATTTCGTATGCTAGCCATAAGTACCAAGTCTCGGTCAATTTGTCACTAGTATTTAGTTGAACATCCATCATACTTCCATTTTAAAAGTTGACGACCAAACACAAACTCACTCACTCGTGATTTAAGTGCTTATTTTCATTAGATGTGGATTTAAGAATAAGCTATATAAATATGTCTAACGAAAAAAGTTTAAACTGAAGTAGTAATTTAAACTGAGATACGATTTGTGTGCTTAGTTCCGTTAGATATGTAGTTTAAAATGAACATTTCAACATGCATTCATTAACCTGTACAGCTTAAATTTGATACTTCACGTGAAGCCATTACAACCGACCTTGGCGAAACCTTCAGCGGTGCCGGTCTGGGTGCCATAGAAGACGGTGACCTTCTTCTTGCCGTCATCGATTTCCGGCTCCGTCTTCGCAATCATCGGCCCCGGCGGCTCCGGCGCCCTGGCTGAATTCTGGCCGGAAGATCTCCGCCACACTAGCACCGCGACGCACCCGATCAGCACCGCCACCGCCGTGGTCAGTACCATCAGCAGCTCCCGATTCTCCACTAGCGCCTCCAGCCCCAATGCATCCACGCTCCTCCCCTTGAGGATGGCAGCCATCACGTCGAACGGCGACACCTTCACCGAGCTCTGTTCCATGTCCACAGTTGTTGCGCGGCTGCTGATTTGTTGACTGTAGTGAGAGAAAGAGGAGAGAGAGCGTCTGTGTGCGTGTGGTTTTGGTTCGAGGACTGGTGTAGTTGGAGAGACTCTCTTCCGAGTGAAGAGAGCCACGCACACCCACAGAGAGGGAGAGAGGGAACAGTCTGGAGTGGTAGGCGTTTATTAACAACGCCTAACCCCTACCGAACCCCACAAGTCCATCCACCTACCACCGGCTTAACTACGGAATAGTACTACTACTGTAGTATTTCAGATGTGCAGGTAACATACGTCCTATAAATCCAACTTATTTTTTCCCGCACAATTTTTAATAAATTTTTCCTTTGTTATTCTTATTTTTTTATTTACTGTATCATTCATTATACATTATCTAAAAAATAAATAACTTCTCAAAATTCAAACCGAACAAGATGGGTACACCAGTACACAAATGCACCGTGATTGTACAATCAAGAGCCCCATAATTTGTTTGAAATCTCTTTCTATATATTTTTATAACAAATTAGTTCAATCATATATTGGTGTACATCAAATTGTGCCTCTATATTTGAGTGTACAAATATGTTTTGTCAATATTGGGGCTCACAACAAAATAATTTATATTGTTCATTAAAGTTAGGTACTAAATTTTTAAGTTAGGTTTGCAAAAAACCAGCTCAGTCAAATCAAATAATTGTAAATGTTTTATTCAATCATAATTTTCCTTTAAAATCATGAATTCTAAATGAAAAGTTGAAAATTTGGATAAAGTACTTGCAAATATCTTGTTGAATTGATTTTTTCGAAACATCATGAAAAATTATACTTACAACTAATGATGGCGAGGATCAATTGTGTGGGGGCTAAAGTGAGTCTCGCACACCTATTTGTGCACAATCTATGCATAAAACGACAACCTATCGAACCGCATCCAATAATTCAACAACCCTTTTCGGAAAGATATTTTTGTGCAATCATGTAGCTGAAATTATTCAGGAACAAAGGTCTAAACACGTTTCAAGATGATACTTTGTGCAATGCAGCAGTTGAAATTGCACGGAAACAAAATTTAACCTCAATATATTTTTTTTCTCTCTCTCTCTCTAATGTTGTGTCGAAAGTATTCGATACAACCCAAGGCCAGCGAAGTGTGGAGCAACTCCAATCACAAACCCTGATTTGAAGGGTTGTGTTGATTCAACCATCTATATGGTTGCAATGAATGTAAGCAACTGTGCCCTAACTATTATAGGATGTGGGGCTCCCGTATGTATGTCAATTGCCTAATGTTGTATTCGACGGTAACATTTCTCTTTCTTGAAACTAAATTTTGGCCGATCATGCATGTGAAACTCTTTAAACCATGTTCGGTTTGAAATTTTGAGTAATGAATGAAGAAAAATAGATTAAAAAAAAAAAACGAGAGTAATAATTAAGATAAGGTTTATTGGAACCGTGCGCAGAGAAAAAGTCCAAAATTCAAAACGAACATGGTCTTAGTTATGCGTCGAAAAGTTTGCCGTCTGCCCACTAGAAATGAGCTTTTAATGTATAGAAAATTGGCTAATACTAAATCAATAGTAAGTCAT
Organism: Rhododendron simsii; assembly: GCA_014282245.1. Taxonomy (NCBI): domain Eukaryota; kingdom Viridiplantae; phylum Streptophyta; class Magnoliopsida; order Ericales; family Ericaceae; genus Rhododendron; species Rhododendron simsii. The sequence continues at coordinate 38,666,144 of CM024955.1, forward strand.
ACTTGAATTATAAGATCTATAAATTGCTACATAGGAGTATAAAGATACTTTTTTGACCTGTAAAGCATAGACAGGCTAGCTAAGGGCACTGGGCACACTTGATAACTCTTGCCTCTTCTTGTTGGCTTAGGGGCAGTTGTATATTTCTTTAAAAAAAAAAAAACTTTGTGAAAAATAAGATAATTTTAAAGTAAAAAATCACATGTTTACGTAAATAATTTTTCTACCAATGTAGATATTATTTGATAGATCTCATTGAAATTTTTTAAACGGCGCAAAAAAAAATGATTTTTTTTTTATTTTTTGTAATATTTGAGTTTGAAATTACATTTATTAAAAAAAAGAAGATTTTGGAAAAAAAGGGAATGGGGCCTTATTTTTTTGTTTCGTCGCAAAAGTTATGTTTTTATACGCAGAATAAATATGTAAGATAAATAACCAATGATTACCAAACGTGATGTAAATATAAAAAGACAGCTTCAGGTAGCAAATATATCACTCCACTTGGTTCCTATTTTTTAGATTAACTTTTTACTCTTTACGCAGTTTTTATCTCTCTTTATCTCTCTACTCATTATCACTCACTCATTACATCAAAAATAACTTTCTAAGATGTAAACCAAACAAAGTGACTACTATTCAACAAGGGAGGGCTCTTGTTTTGAGTCCGGATCCTTTTCAATAATTGGAGAGAACACTCTCTCTAATCCTGTCTATAAAAAAAAATTAAGATCTCACGTCAATAATCGAAACAGTTCATTTTATTTTATTTGTTGATAACATGAAGTATTATACCAAAAATTAAGTTTATTGGACATCATTAGATATGATTTCGGAACACACATTATCTTGCAAAATGGAGTATGATATTGCAACACTGGAACAAAATCCCTTTCTAAATTTTTTGCAATATAAATATGTTTTGAAAACATATCAAATAATAATTTATCAAATTAATTTTTGGCATGCTTAATGCTCTAAGTGAATTATAAATTATGAACGATCCCGATTATGAAAATATAATTGAAAAAGTTTTTTTCGAACCGAGATTCTCTCCGATCTTCATGTAAAGAGATTGATAAGGAGCTGGGCTCGTTTTGGTTGGTGTTCAATAGTAAAATTTATTAACCCAAAGCTAAAGCTATCTATTATGATTCAATTGACTTTTTCTGCTTTTGTTACAAATTTGAATGCAGGAACATCCATTGCCCTACAAATTTTCCTAGTATGAGCATGTCAAGGAAATACAAGCTATTTTTTGGCATTGCTATTCATACAAAAAGTCTAGTTAATTTCTAAAGCTAATTAGTAATTTGCTATAGATGTTACGAGATTTGGCAAAGTTTTATTTTTCGCATTAAACAAGATTACATTACAATGACAAACAAAGTTTGAAGAGCGAGTTCAATAGTTAAGTGACCTTTTGATAAGCCGATTGATTTTAACAAAATGAGTTTGCAGTTGCACCAGCAAAACAATATTATTGATTTTTTTTACCGGTTAAAAAGTTACATAATTGCTCATGTTACTTTTTACTTCGAAGACAATAGAATTCTCAAAGATTAACTCTGAAATTGTTATAAAATAAAACTCAATAACGTATGACCTAATTTATTTTCCTAAAGCTACAGAAAAGACTATTTCCCCCTCCAATTTGTTTCTGGCATCTTTCAACTCATACTTTATTCCTTCCTTTTTCTATATGGTCATTCTCCTCCGATTTATTTTTCAAAACTCTCGCTTATTTTAAAAGATAATGTTCTTCAAGTACAGACAATGGAAGAAAAAATAGAAAACTTATTAAATGCTTAAAACTCACTTGACATTCATTTTATAAGATTAGTATTGTTTAACCTATTTTTTTTAATATTTAGAAGGAGATAAATATAAAATATACTTTCATAAAAATAAAAATATTCCGTAACAGTGTACTAGTAATTTGAAAGAATTTACCACCGAACCGTTCCAATTTTCCTGAAATTCAATTTCAAATTTCCCCACTATTTAGATCTACCTTTTCTTCACAAGACTCCCGCTGCGCACTCTCCAGTGTGTGCTCCCCCTTAAACCCCCGCGCAATCTCTCCAAAATCCTCCGAAACCCCTCTCAAATCTCGACAATGCTTTCCACTGATTCCGACTTCGATCTCAGAGTACGATCTCTCTCTCTCTCTCTCTCTAAAACCCTAACAGTCTTCCATTTTAAGGGACTCATTGTTTCATGCTTTAACTCAATCCTGTCTCTTACTCTATGCAGCCACCGTCAACTCGGTCCAGTTTCGGAACCAGGTGAGCTCATCTCCGTTTTATCCACTTCTATTTTGTGTTTTTGTTTTTTTCTACTTCTTCATCCTTGATGTTTGCGCTGAATGTACGGTTCTCGTTCGTTGACCAAGCGAGCACACGTTTGCCGATGTTGGTAACTTGGACCACTGCGCCAAGTACCTGAACCAGACGCTCGTTACCTTCGGATTTCCGGCCTCGCTCGATCTCTTTGCAACTGATCCGGTGTGCTTATCTTTGTTTCTAGTTATCTGTTTAGTTTTGCAGATTTTGGCTGTAAAAGGTTCTGGCTCTTGATTTTGAACTTGTGTGTGTATTTCGTAGGTTTCAATTGCTCGCACTTGCAATTGCATATATGCTCTGTTACAGCAAAGGCAACGGGATATTGAATTCAGAGAGTCTGCTAATGAGCAGAGACAACGGTATGTTTGTTTGACCTATGGTTTTGTAGTGTTAGGGTTGGGGAGAAAACTGTATTCTATGGCGGTGTGATATCCCACTGATGGTTGGCCGTGCAGTAGAGTTAGTCGTAAATTGTTGACAGGAGTGGGAGAAATTGTTGACGTTCCAAATACCAGGATCTACTATTTTTAGTGGATCTAAGTCATATTAAACAAGGTCGATCTTACTGTTCACAAAGAGAAGGAGCATATCTTTCACTTTTTGCTGAATGTCTAGCTACGGAGAACTTTTTTTTATATAACCAACCATCAGTGGATGTTATACCACATCAGCTCAACTATGCGGTGTAAGCGTGTTGATAAGTACTTTATGAGGTGGTTAGGATGTTTGCACGGTGAAGGAAGTTGAATTTTGGTACGCTGATTCTGTCCTAATCTATAATTAGATTCTCAAATTGGAGTGGTATATTTCTCTGTTTGAGGTAAGAATATTGTATCCGTGTTTGTTGTCTTAACAGTTGGAAGCAGAATTGTAAATTGTACATTTTAAGGATTTATTTTTGGCCATAAAAGCTGTGGATCAGTAGGATTATTTTGTGAAGTAGCGAGTAAGTCTCTTGTTGCCTTTACGAGAAACAGGATAAAAAGTAAAGGCACAGGGGGAGGGAGAGGGCTATCCCATCTTGAGTAGCCCATCGCCATTTTAAATAAATTGTGGCAAAGTTACAAATATAATCATCAATCATGAATAGTTGGAGACTCAGAGTCCCTTTCCTATCTCTAGTAGCATGAGGGGTAGGAAAACGATGTTTTAAACGGCCTGTTTAATGCACTTTGCTCCAGCATCACATGCGTGTAAAAACTTGAAATTGGAGTGATTTCAGAGAAGCTCCAACTTTTGTACATGGCTGCTTCAAATGCAGAACTCAATCTTAGAAAGCAGAAAAGGAAGAATTTTTTTTTTATCATGCGTGCACAGTGGTTGTTATCTGGTCTTTTATGGACATTCTTGTACTTGTATTTAAGATTACCGTTGATATGTTGATGCTTATTTGTTTTCGTAAAATAGACTCCTCTCCGACATATCAAGATTAGAGGCCAAGGTGGAGAGGCTTGAAGCTCAAATATCCACAAAAGATAGGGAGATAGCAACAATTACTCGAACGGTTAGAGGCTATAATTTCTGTTTCTTTCTAGGAAGTGCACACCATGCTTTCATATGGAGGTATTCAATCAGTCCTGGCTTGATAACCTTGTTCGTTTTGTTTAACTCTTTAACTGTTACATGGTCAGGAAGCTAAAACTACAGCAGCCTTCAAGGTCCAAGTTGAGAAGTTACAACAGGAACGAGATGAATTTCAAAGGATGGTTATTGGTAATCAAGTGAGAACTCTTTCCTTTTATCTTGGAATATTTGTTATGGTGATTGTAAATAAAATGTATTGACCTTAGTACAATTTTTCATGTTGCCAAAGCAAGTGAGAACTCAACAAGTTCATGAGATGAAGAAGAAAGAAAAGGAGTATATAAAGTTGCAGGTACGGTCCTTCTCATGTCAGGATTAGCCTCTAAAGGAAATTTGCATTTGCGAAACTACGGTTCATATCACAAAACCGATACATTTGAGCAAGTTACATGGGAATTATAGAGCGATTGAATTTTCCTTGTAGGAGAGGTTAAATCAAGTATTGATGGAGAAAAAGAAGGAATCTAAATCAGGCATGGAAATAATGAATTTACTTCAGGTAATTGGTGAATTACTAGTTTTGTGACATGAAGTATATTATAATCCTTTTCTCTAATGGTCTTTTGTCCTATATTTGAACAGAAAGAAGGACGACAACGTGGCACATGGAATGGAAAGAAGACTGACAATGACTTCTATAAAAAGATTGTATGGAGAATGGTGACCTTTTTGAAGTTTTCTTTACCACATCGCTTATCGATGATTAAATTCTATTGACAGGTCGATGCTTATGAGGCAAAGAATCAAGAACTCGTGTCAGAGAATGCTGATTTGAGGGCATTGTTACGTTCAATGCAAGTAGGTTAACAGTCTAGCATCCTATGATTGTTGTTATTTTTTGTTATTGCATTGATATGTTGATGGAGAAGGATCCACACCTCGATGTTCCTTAATCCTTATTGTGAAACATTCCACTTGCAATTAAGTTCATAAGAAGCTTTTGTCTTATGTAGACAGTTTTAACTTGTATTTCACTAACAGGTGGATATGCGTGATTTCTTGAATGCTCCAAATGGTCTGTTCAAGCAGTCGTTTCCTGTTAATGAAAGAATAGACATTGATCCCTCAAAGTCCCCATTGAGTGGGAGGACGGTATGGAAGATTGTTTGAAATGATGCAATTTTGGAATTTCTTGATGGCTCAACTGCTATTTTAAGAAGTAAGCTATATTAGTTCATGATTTCCAGGATGTTTTTGACCTGCCTTTTCACATGGCTCGAGATCAAATAGAAGAAAGTCTCCGGAATAAAGTGGCTTCCATAAAGGTATAAAATTTTCTAATTCTGCGTGTTCACTTGTTAGCTAACATTGATAAGTCATTCATTTGTTTATGTTTCCTGCTCTCAAAATTGAAGGAACGCATGGTTCAGCTACAAGATGCACAAAAAGTAGCAGAAGTCACTTCTGAAGCAACTGAGAGGGAGCTTGAGCTTGAAGCTCAATTAGTTGAGGCAAGGAGCATAATTCAGGAGCAGGTATTGAATATTCCCAGTAATGCAGGTCAAAAAAGGAATTGCTATTTGTGGATTTCCTTTGAATTTACTATAGACTAGTTGGAGTACTTTTGTCAAGTCTTAATTTAGCCCAGATAAGTTTGATAAGTTTACCAGGTGCACCATGCTATGTATCTTCTGATAACATGAAATGGGCATATTGTTAGTTGTGACTGTAGGTGACACTGCCTTCTTTATAGACATCTTATTGTAGATACTAAACTGTTGTCCTTCTCTAGCGTTTCAGGCTGTTCTTCATCCCTTCAAAAGCCAATTTCCCTTATTTTTATCTTATATACTAATCTGATTATTAGCAATTTTTAATCTGTTGAAGTTTTGCCCTTCGTGTTAGAAGAAAGTGTTCGTTATCAGTTACATGAGATTATTTATCAAACACCCTGGCATTTTGGTACCTCATGAGGACAGAGAGGACATGATTGTATGGATCCATAACCACATTGGGTTTATTCTTCTAAATGTGCTTGGGAGTCCACCAGAACAAAAAGCCCTGAGGTGCTTCGTATAAGTCAGTGTGGTTCCACAAACATGTGCCTAGATGGTCAACAATCCTATTGATGGCCATCTTGGGGGCAGGCTTTTTACGAAGGATATGCTTTCTAACTGGGGAATAGCTACTGATGAAAGTTAGTCATGTGTTCTCCCAGGTTTGAATCTCATGTTCACTTGTTCTTTGAGTGCCTCTTCTCTAAGTGAATTTGGGGTAAACTTTGCGATAAGTGGTTTCAATAGAAGTCCCTAGAATATCATGGCTGAAGCTATGAGTTAAGAATCATGGTGAAGGTAAGGGTTTGCAGGATTTAATGTGAACGTTGGCTTTCTCAGCTACTGTATACCATGTTTGGGCAAAGGAAATAATAGGGCCTTCAAAACGAAGGGCATTGATGCTGATGGAGCTTACGTAAATACTAGAAGAGCAGTTAGAGATTGAATGGCTGCTTGGGGGAAAGTTTCCTCTACGATAGAAAATGTCAGTCTTTACTCTTAAGAACTTATGGTGCATGCCTATCAGTTTCTTAGAAGAAGGATAGTGTATGCAGCAGTTTTGGTTGTTAAGTTTTAGGTGTCACTTCTTTTTGTATACAGGCTTGATTGATGCCCTAATCCTAGATTTTGACCTCTGGTCTTTGCTTTGGCTCTCAAGGATATTCCCTTAGCCCTTGTTTAAGATTTGTTTTTTTGATCGGCAAAGAAAGATATTATTAATAGACAAAAAGGGGGCAAAGGGAGCCGCCCTTGTTTAAGACGGTGTTTCGCGATGAAATAAACCAGAAAAAGAAAGTGTTTGTAGCTTTCCTAGTATGTGCTGTGTTTGAAGTTGTTGAACACTTGCGGGACTTAAAACATTTGATCGAAGAAAATGCGGTCTCATCTAATATGTTGCTGGCCACCATTGATATCCCTTTAACTCCTGTAGGTGCATTCCTGGTCGTTGCAAATCATTTGCTATTCGATGATGATAGTTTTATGATGTGTTCCTATTTTTATTTGAATTTTTTGTTGCTGGGGCAAAGTTCAAAATATATTCCTGGGTCCCATTGCAGGCATCCATAATGTCAAAACATCTTGCCAAGCCTGACAAGCCAAGGTATTGACTAAAATTTCATCCGTCTGAATAAGCACAAATTCAAGCAGTTGGTTCTATCATGCAGGCGTCTGAATGGCCACATGAGTTCTGATAGGGATTCAATCATTTCGTCTCCATCTGAGGTATAGATCATTGCATCGCTTATTGTGGCTATTGGAGTGCTGATGAATATGCCATTGAGTTGTATTTTTTTCCTCTCTCTTTGCCATGTTGGAATATCAATGCCATTTTATTTGATGTGGCTATGAAAATTTAAGTCAAGTCTGCTTAACGACACTATCTATTTGCACTGAATTGTTTGGACATTGGTATGGAATGGAAGCACCACTCAGCTGGCAAGTAATCTACACATACTCATATCACCAAATTTATGTAGGATATGCACATATCTCTTATGATGGGAAAAGATAGGAAAGGTAAATGAGAGAAGCTAACTTTCTCTCCCCTCATTTTTCATTTCTCTTTCCCTTTCCTTTTACCTTGCAGGAAATTGTGGGGTTGTCTTGTATTGTGAAAGAAATCCTTTGTGGTATAGTTCGAAGGGAATTACTTTGAGAGGGATAAGATTATTCGCAAGGAAAAATTAGTTTGATGATGAGTTTTGTTGCATCGTAATATTCTTAATGATAGTGGTTTTGATCATACTAACCGATGTTGGTTCTCCAGGGCATGTGAAATCATCAAATTTGAGTTGCTGACTCCCCAATGCCAGCTTCCAAAATTGGATCATATCGACGCCATGTTTAGATGGAGCTTCTGTACTAGACTCACTGCAGCAGGCAAGTGTTTAATTGTTGTAGACTAATTTTATCAAGGAAATCTAGAGCGGTAGGTTTGGCTCTTTGAGAAACTATGGAAGTAAGTGTATTTGTGAGCTTTGATGTTACTGTGATCAGCATCTTGCTGTTCCTCAGTCAAGGGTACACACATCCAGTATTATGCGAGTAATCAACAATTTTCACTTCTTTGTATGCCGCACTTTATTTTCACTTGGGCTACGCATGGATCTTGAATTTATGAAGGGAAACGGAAAAGGTAAGTGAACTGGAATCACTTCACATTAGTACTCCTATGTTTTTTATGCTTAATAAAAAAAGTTATAATTCCTGCGATAAATTTGTAGTTCAATTTTCTCGTTTTCCTCTTCTAATCACAACAAAAAAAAAAACTTACCAAGTAAACCCTTGGTGAAGCAAGTTTGCCGGCGTTTTGGGGATTAACCCACTGTACATTCAAATCAGATTGAACTTGAACTTACACGTAAAGCAATTTTAAATCAGGTTGCAGCATCTTCACAATTAGTTACCCAAACGTATGTGGTAGAATACCAAAAGTCAGCTTTTTTGCCCTCCACTAATCAGCAGGACTAACAAATCTCAACATAAAGCATGTTTTCGGCAGCAGCAGCGAGAGGTTATCTGGCATCGATGTGATGCAGGATAATTTGGAATTTGGTCTCTTGAAAAAAAAACACCACCTTCTGGAGTTACTTAAATCGAGATAAAATTAGTGTCCACTACAGTTTTGCGTCTCATTTTTAATGACTTGTATCTCTTGGCCTATATTATGTTTTCAAAATCATTGTCTTATACAAATAATTGAGATCTATCAAATAAGGTCTATATTGCATATTTTTAACATTATACATTGAAAGATATATAGGCAATAAAAAATAACACTTAGAACTGTAATGGACACTTAAAAGGGACGGAGGTAGTATTGTAAATTTTTTTGAACACCCTCCCGAGAAATTTTGGAGCCTCCAACCCGTGCAGTATTAGTATAGAAGAAGTGAAATTGGGCTAGAAAGTAGTAGAAAAATCGTACTCCCTCCGTCCTATAATGTTTGTTCAATTCACAAAACGAATATGTAAAAATAATACTGTAGTACAATTTTTGCAAGAAAAATTTAAATTTTTTTTTGCAACAATTCATTAGATATCGACGAGTTCTTGTAATTTATGAAAAAAGTTTGATTTTTTTATTGAAAGAAATGCATTATTTTTAAGTCATCATTTTGCGGACTGGACAAACATTTTGGGACAGTGGGAGTATTTTTTTTTACCAGAGATTTAGAGATTTAGAGTCAGTGAGAAAAACTTTGCAACATTTTTTTCTAAACTTTGCAACATTTTTTTCTAAACCAACGCAGGAGGGTAGTTCTGCTTGTTTATTTGCACCAATGAAAATCCCGGCGCAAAAGTCAAATCGCGTTCGGCTAAATAAGCCAACTAGTTTATTTTTTTTGTCATTATTCAATTTTTTTCGTATTTTCTAGTTTTTCGTCAATTTTTTAGGGATTAGTATATCGTCATAACAAGAAGAATCTAAAAAGTAAAAAATTACGATCGAAACTTAATTTTTTTGAATAAAGACAAAAATAAGCCAATAAGTCAAATTTTTTCGTCTTTATTCAAAAAAATTGAATTTCTATAATAATTTTTTACTTTTTAAATTTCTTTCATCATGACGATGCAATTATCCCTAAAAAATTGACGAAAAACTAACAAATACGAAATTTTTTTGAATAAGACAAAAAAATAAATCACTTGACTTATTTGGCCACACGGGTACGAATACTAAAAAAGGCTTCCTAGCACATTGTAGTTTATGCTTTGTTTCTACGGTGAATATTCTGTTGCAAATAACAATTCCACGCGAGAGGGTAGGTCCACACGCTTTGCGACTTGGGGGCTGTCCCTTAGTAGCAGCGTTCAATTTTACCGTCTAAAAGTATTTTGAAAGATCGGAATTTTAAAAGAATTTTTTTTGGAAGAGTTTTTCTAAAATTTTAACTATTGATTACTTTGACGACGGTAAAATTGAGTGCTGCTACTAACTGGACAGCAGCCCCCGCTTCCCTCGCTTTGACTGTACACAAGGATGTTTCTGATTTTGCACATAACTTTTGTAATTTTGACTCACAACAAATTCTTTGCCTCAATTTATTTTTCAAATATAATAAGATATCACTAAGATACCATACAAATGCTTAGGGCTGCTCAAAAAATCTGGTAAATCGTAAAATCGGTCTGAACCGAATCGATTCGTATCTTTGAATTTTGTCCGTGGATTAATGGTCCGAACACGGATTGAAAAATTAGAAAATCGTGACTTGCGGTTCGGTCAACGAATTTTATGGTTCGTGTATTTATATAATTGATTGTTAGTAATGTTGGAACTTTTCCTACCAATTTTAGTATTTTATCTTAAAAATAGGATATAGTGTAGATGTACATAAAATATAGGAGATAAATCGTAGTTTTTTTTTATAAGTTACGGGTAACCCTTTAGTTTCGAGTGCTGCTAATGGTACAGCAGTGGCTGTACAGCAGCCCCGTACAGACGGGGTTTGTGCCCGTCTAGGGTCCCACAAAGATGATCGGGGCCGCTCATTTTGTTCAAAACATATTGTTTACGGTCTCTGTAAAAAATTATCTCAATCCTATATCGGAAAAGACGTTTTCTGAAGCAAAGTTGGTTGATTTGTAAACGTCTTTTCCGATATCGGATTGAGATAATTTTTTATAAGGACCGTAAACAATATGTTTTGAATAAAATGAGCGGCTCCGATCATCTTTGCGGGACCCGAGATGGGCACAAACCCTGTCTGTACGGGGCTGCTGTACAGTCACTGTTGTACCTCAATCTTTACTGTTTAGTTTCAGTAGTTGGTTTATTTTCTAGTGTTTTTTTTATAGTATGTACTGTAATGATACAATCTACTAGTGTTTAGATTCTTTTGAATCTGATATCTGAAATAGGCCTTTGATAGTTTACGTAACAAATACTTTTTTGGTGGTGTTAAACTTAATTCTAAGTGTAACTTCTTCCTTTTTAGTGTGAGATATATGCTTGAGCTTTATTTTTGCTAAAATTCATGGACAAAATTGTAACTGATCCGCGAGTCACTGATTGGATCGGAATTGAACCGTAGGACTTTTAGTTCAAATATGAATTTCATTTTATAGAAACTATGACTAACGGTTCGATCCTCGGATTCCTAGGAATCCAGACCAAACCGAACCACGAGCAGCCTCAAGCATTCTATTCTGTTTGCAAGTTGATCATAACAATACAAATGAGGATATCATGCATTGAAAAATCAATTTAGTAAAGCCAGATTACATTAAGTAAAATCTATGTATATTTAATTAACCTCACAATTTAATTATTTGTTTCCTGCTATAAATACATAATAATGTATAGGAACTAATCGGTTTTTTTTGATTCCCCCCTCCCTTTTTTGGTGACCAAAAAAGCTGAATAAAAAGGGTTAAATTGGCTGGAAGTCCCTCTATAGATACAAGTTCCCGGTGCCGATCTTTTCCAGTTAGGGTTTGAGAGCAGAGATGTACGGGAGCCAGTTCGATGGCAATGCCGCCTTTGCCGGCGGCGGTTTCATGCCCTCTCAGACTACTCAGACCGCCGATCCTTCCTCCTCTGCCGCTAAAGTACATGCAATCTCTCTCACCTCTTCTTTAATTTCATCGTTTCCTTTTCACTCACCCTAGCTTTTTGGTAAACGAAGTTAAACATCATTTTGAAATTTATATTTCCTGTTTTTTATTATTTTTTTTCCCGTTCTTTATTTATGCTGCTTAAGTATTTTACTCTCTTTCGTGCTTCTCTGGGATTCTCAGTTACCAAACAGAGCATTACTAAGGTTTTTGTGGTTGCATAAATTTTTTTTTCAGAATAGGGATATCCAAGTCATACACCTTAGCGTTTGGTTAACGAGAAAGCAAGAGGGAATGTTTAACAATATTGGTGAATTTTTGTTAGAAATTTATGCTTCCTGCTGCTTTGATTCGTGGTTTTGGCTCGAGTGATAGAGAGGCTTGGGTTTATGTACTTTTAGTCTCTTTTGTGTTGCTTTGAGATTATGGGTTTAAACAGGTCATAAATTGGGCTTTGTGGTTGCTTTCTTTGGCAGAATCGAGATACCCAACCACTGCTTCCGTTAACTGTAAAGCAAATAAGCCAAGCTTTTCAGGCTACCGATGACAAATCAAACTTTATTATTGATGGCGTCGACGTGAACAATGTAGGTGAACACTGTTTGTTTGCTTTTATTCTTGCCATCGTTCTTATGTGTTTTTGAATGGATTTTAGGAAATTAAGATATAGACACCTCATAAACCTCTGGATGCTTCACCCCGTACTCATTTTTAATTGGGGAGTGACATATGCAGTCGTATATGGCCTGGCTGTGGCACTGCTGAAATGTTGATGGGTTTTGTGGGTTTGAATCGTATTTAGGTTACGTTGGTGGGGATGGTTTTCAATAAGGCAGAAAGGGTTACTGATGTCTCATTTGTGATAGATGATGGCACCGGACGCATTGACTGCAATAGATGGTGAACTCTCTCTCTTAAATGGTTGTGATGTGTAAATTTTAGGGCCTTTAGGCGGTTCTTTCATGCTGAAGTTGTTTCTCGATTTTCATGTGTTCGAATTGTGAGATGCAATATGAGCTGTAACATATTTTGGTCATCGCAGGGTGAATGAAGCTGTAGACAGTAAGGAAGTGGAGGCAATATCGTAAGTTCAAACTTTGTGGTGCATATATCTTTAGGATGTGTTTGGATGTCCTTTGAATTTGAAAATCCTCGGTAACAACATGTACTTTTAATGCAGACGTCCATTTTGAATTTAGCCATTTGTAGATTGGGGCTTTCAACCGTGGTCATTCTTACTTTTCCTTAGAAATTCTGAACTAAAAGTTTTTAAGTATTAGCTATGAGATGCTAGTGCTACCATATTTTCAAATGGCTAGCGAAGATGAACGGATGGTGCACTAAACTGGACTACTGGAATTCTAGTGGTATCCAAGCAGGTCCTGAGTATGATATTCACCTTAATTCCTTATTTGGACATGTACGTTGTTCAGGTTTTATGTTTTCTTTTCTTCAATTTAATCTCAGCGATGGAATGTATGTTCGGGTTCATGGACATTTGAAGGGCTTTCAGGGTAAAAAACAGTTAACAGTCTTCTCGATCAGGTAAAATTTGAAAGGTTAGCACATGTTGTTCGGTTTTATTGTCCTCGATAATGATTTGCATTTCTGTGTGTCCATTTTGTTTGTTCCACCTGTTGTCTTTACTAGATTTTCATAATAAAGATGATTGGATGTGTTGAAAACTTGAAGCTATAAGTAGTATACTAGAATGTTGTTCTTTTTTGAGTGTTCAATTCCTTAAAATTAGTGATAGACGAGTTATGCAGAACTAACCGTCTTTCTTCTTACTGTTCATTACAACTGTTCCATGGCTCTTCTTTAGCATTTCTCAAGTTTGTTTTTTTTGTGGTTTTTGCGTCCTGGTTATAAATTTGTGTTGCTAGTAAAAATCGTTGGAGCAATCCCAACCATCGTTGTTAGGATAATATGATTCCCGTTTCGTATTGTACGGCTCGATCTGATTTAGGCGGTCATTGATATGAATAGGTTGTATGAATTGGAAATAGCTACGAGTCGATGAATCGGTGAACTGAATTGAAAATGACGAAGAAAAAATGGCATCCAACAACCCTAAATACCCTCTAAGGGTTTGTTTTGTACTTTTAACTAGCATATGATTCACAAATATTCATCTTTTGCAAGTTGCAATAGCAACAGCTTACCTATTAGTCCACTGGGTTATCACTTCATCGTTTAAAACAAGCTTTTGGATGATTTTTAGGTCTAAAATTTCATTTATGGTATATATATTTGTCTCTCAAATTCATAAATATGCTTTTCCATGTATTTTAGAAATCCTGACTGAATAGGAGCACTTCACAATTCGTTTGTATTCACAATTCGGGAAAGGACCATCTCGATTTGGGAAACTACATTTCCCTGCCCTTTTGGAAGGTCAAATTGGCATAGGCCTGGGGTTGCCATCTGATTGATACATTGGGAATTATGATGAAGTGGTAACATATTTTGGATTTCCCCTCACTTTAATACCCCTACTTGGCCCTGATAATGAACTTGCAAATAGCCACTTTCACAATTTGTTTTCAGCTATTTGTCAGTTGCATCATGATAATTTAAGTGGCATTCCTCGTCTTATGGCTTATACGGTATATGGACTATGATCTACTGGACATGTTGTCTTATTTGTAGAGATACATGCTGATGGATCATGCTTTTCCTGCCAAGTTCTTTTGTAATGTCATTATTTTGAATTCTTAAGCACGCTGGTTTTCAGGCCTCTGACTGACTACAATGAGATGCCATACCACTTTGTTGAGTGTATGTATGTCCATAACTACAACACCAAATCACGGGTATTGGTCTAACTTTTCATTTTTCTTGAGCAAGTACGGCAACTATGTATGAAAATGTTTTATACATGGCCTACTCTCTGTATCCTGTATCCATGATGGAGTTTGCAATTTTTTGCTGGAAGAAGCTACAGGGTAGTGTCCCCACTCAAAACATGCCAAATTCAGCTGTTGCCACACCTTCAAAGAGATACCAAGCTGCCCCACCAAATCAAGTAAGCCAGTCACAGTTCGTAATTAAATTCTGTTAATTGTTGATTGATATATTAAGTCATCTGGTATATTTCTTGTAATGTAGTACACTGGGCACTACAGCGATGAAGTGAAGGGCATTGGTGATTTGGTCAAAGATTATCTGCAGCAGCCTTCGTGCGTGTGAGTTATCTATAATGCCTACTCATAAAATGTTTGTTTGCTTTTTGGCCCCTGCTAGTCTATAGCTTTGAGTCATGGTTATGACTGTTTTGGAAGCTAGAATTTTGTAGTGTTGTGCTTTCTATGGTGGCTGACGACCTCCATGGTTTGAATTCAATCTCATTGGGTGGGAGGAATGCTTCTATGTCGAGATAGATCCTATTTTGCATCAATATTTACTAGTGGCTTACAATTATGTTATTAACTTAATAACAATAATATAGTTCTGCTACTTTGGATGGATATCAAGATTGTAATATTTTTCTTGTATTAGTTTTGGGTTCATTCTTCATTGTCCATTGGGAATTTCTTGCCCTTGACTCCTTGAGATCTTCCAAATTTTCAGCTCACTGGAAAAGGGACTGCATGTGAATGAAATTGCCCAACAACTGAGCATGCCGGTGGATAAAATCTCGTATGCCTCCCTCTCTATTCATGCATGTTTATCAGCATGCAGTATATATAGGACTGTTTCTTTTTTTCTTTATCCTCCTAAGCTGTTCCGGCATTTGGCAGATCATCAATCAAATATCTTGAAGAAGAAGGCTTGGTTTACTCAACGATAGATGATTATCATTTCAAGTCCACCGTCAATTGTTGATTTCTTGCATATGCAAAATGAAGCCAGGCAGGAGCACTCTCCGAAGTTCTAACCGGATTGTGCCCACATCTCTCCTTTACTCTTTTATATAAAGGTGCAGATATGTTAAGAATTTTGCATTATCTAGTAGTATGAAGTCCTTTTTGGCCACAATATTAGTTGAACAGTCATGTTCAAATGACTAATTGAGGTGTTTTTGCTAGTTTTCATGAGAACGATATGCTCTAAAGCTCCCTCTTTTTTTTCCCATTTGAAAATGCACTGTTCAGTGGTTTGGTTTAAGGAGACGCTGACGGATTTCTGGAACTGGAAGAGAAATGGGAAATGGAAGAAACCATGAAGTGGGAAAACTCTTTTTTGCTGCTCATATCCATCATTTTCCTTTCCGTTTATCCCTCCCCAAATCCATGATCCATAGACAACCATGAGGTTTTAGTCGCTCTAATGGCACAAAAAATCGGGTAGTAGTTGGGTATCTTTTTCGAGACTATGTAATTTTGTACTCTTGTGAATTAAGCATGGTGAATTTTAATCCAACGTTGTGGATTTCTAGAGGTAAACACAGTATACATTAACATTACCTTGGATTGGCCAGTGGATTACGTACTTTGTTTGACAATTTTATATGGCCGGTTTGCTGTACCAACAGAAGAAGATTAGGGTCGGCACCCAATCACAATCACAATCACATTAGACTTTTCATCATCCTGATTAACTTAAGCATTTGTCACTTTCTTGCTGCCTTTTAGTGATAATTCCATTAGTTGGAGATGGGACTACCCATGGAGATGGAGTTTACACTCGCCAACAGTCCAATTATTACCACTCCAAGCAATGAAAGCTGTAGCTACGTTGTGTGATCTGATTGGACAATTCCATTTGCATAAAGGCAAATAGGCAGCTCCAGCTCCACGCCAATCCCATCCAAATGAATTGGAGAGTGTAATTTTAGTTCAAAAAGGATTCCGTTCGAGACTCATTTCAATGATTAGGACCCTTCGTTTTGTTTAGCTCGTTCAGAATATTAACTGTGCCAAATATCAAGTCAATTGGATGTAATTTGATATGACTTTTGAACTCAATTGTATTCTTAAATCATATTAAACGATATTCGATCAACTTAATTTATCGCATGCTTGATGCATCATTGAATTGGGCTCGGAATCCTTTTAAAAGCAGTACTATACAGTATATTGCTAAATTCATATTGGCAATCCTATTCCTGTCCGATCAAACAAATTTGTATCATAGATGTTTGCTCCAAAATCTTTGAGATGAACTACTCTATCAAAGCTTATTGCAATTTGTTTTCGTAAAAAATACTTATTATATAAGTGATTTTTTAGTTTTTAATTTTTTAGGAAAGACGAACTCATGAAATATACATTAGAAAGTTAACAAGTTAATAGACGTCAAATCCCCAACCCGATTACTAGAGACCTTGGTGAACTTGGAACAAGCATCCAACCAACTGAGCCAACTTGCGAGTTCTTACATAAAAGATAGCATTTATTATGATAATGAGCCCGAGCTGGAACAAAAATAAACAGTTTGGAAGAATACAAAATACTTATTGTCATTCATCCCAGTAGCAGTACCATCATTTGGGTCTGTTCAATATCTAATGGCATATTTTCACTTTTCATAGACTTGTCATTTATCTCACCACACTTGTTCAACTTTTACTGCTGCCTAACAAAACGTGATTAGGAGTACAACTTTTCCAAATTATATCGAGAAAGAGCTGTTGAATAAAGTCCAACATTGAATGTTGTAAATAAAAAACACAAAAAAAAAGAGTCCAACATTGAAGCAGACTATTGGGTGCTTTTTATAAAACTGACACTTGGCATCACACTCATATTTAACTGGTTCATACAGTTAATGATGTGAACTGTTAACAGCAATTATAAGGTTGACTCAAATTGTTAATTGGTTCTCTCAGAAAAAATAAAAATAAATTTATCTGCAAAATAAAATTAAAGGTGTTACTAATAGATTGCTCCAAAAAACAAAAGAACAATATTTTGGTGGAGTTTACCAAATACGGGAATAAAAAACTATTCCCGGGAGAAGGTGGAAAACATGACATGCAGCCGCTTTTGGCGCTACTGTTTAGAGCCTTTATTTATTATTATTTATTGATAGCCTCACCTTTTTATCAACCGTTTCTCTCTCTCACATCTTCTCTCTCTAGGGTCCTCGACTCTCTCTCTCTCTCTCTCTCTCTCTCTCCTTGGGGTCCTGAAAAAGCCCAGTCGAGGACACGGTCATGGAATCCTTCCAAGTTGCACAATTTCCAGCCTCTCCTATTGGTACTTGTGCTTGTGTTAGCTCTGTAATCTTTCTTCCCTCTGCCATATTCTCTCTTTTTGTTTAGCAGCACATCACATCACATATGTGTCTCTATTTCTGGTGCAGAATTGGGGATTTGTTGGTAATGTGGCCGGCAGATTGCAGCCTGGTCTTTTCATTCAACAGTAGGCTATGGATTCTTCGTCCTTTGAGGGTAAAACCTGTGGTTATTCTTCTTCTTTTTTGGTTTTTTGTTGTTTTTTTTCCTCTGGGTAGTTGTAAATTAATGAAAATTGAAAGATTGCGAGTTCTTGGATATTGAGTTTTTGCCATATTTGTGGGCTCTAAGATGAATCTTTTGTGGGTCTTGGTGATGGGTTCACAATGTTTGAGACTTTGAGCTGATCTGCTTCTTTGTCATGTTGCACTAATATTTTATGATCTGTGGTTTTATGATTTGCGCGTACTGGGATTTTCTCTAGTTTTCTTTGTTGATGATTGAGGTGCTCTCTTCCTCTCTCGAAAGATTGTTATGCTCCTTTTCTTTTCTAGTATTCAGCATTTCATAATTTTAACAAATGAGTGGGTGAGCAACTTCGCTCACGGAATTTTGAGCTGGGTTGTTATACATAAAAGGAGAAATCGGCAATACGCATCCACATATCGTGACCAAGGCATTATCTTTGTGGTGGATGTTATCAACCTTGGGTGTACTTACAAAGGGGTTGTCCTACAAGACAGGTTTTAGTTATTACTCCTTCATTTTATGGTCATGGTCAACTAATAATTCTTGCCTGCCTTACTTGATAAGTCTCGCAACTTCTTTTTGACATAGTTTGGACACAAAACCGTATCTTTGTAAGGGAAAGATATACAGTGGACGACTTCAAATTTTGAGGTTAAGATGGTTTACATGCGATATTTGACATACTCTACTTGAGATTTCTGTCCCTCTTCTCCCAGCATTCATGTTCTCTTTGTTATTTGTAGTGTTGCCCATATACATGTCTTCTTGGTCGAGGGAAGTTTTTCTGTTGATCTCCTAGACTTGCCTTTCAGAACAACCATACAGTTGATAACTATATCTATATTTCTTTTGGCCCCAGGAGTGGTGCTTGATCCATCAAAATGCAGTGAGTTGAGTATGGAGGAAAAGAGAGAACTTGTTTATCAAGTATCAAAGTGGCCTCATGCCCCTGAAATGTTACAATCATGGAGCCGACAGGAGATTTTGCAGATACTATGTGTGGAGATGGGAAAAGAAAGGAAATATACTGGCTTGACGAAGTTAAAAATCATAGAAAACCTTTTGAAAATTGTATCTGAAAAGAATTCGGAGGGGAGTGAGGCTGCAGCAAACCTTGAACCGCAGTCTTCACCTGCAGTTGAGCAAAGAGCTTCCAAAAGGCAGAGAAAAGCTGATCACCCTAATCGGGTTCCTGTTGAAGTGAAAAATGGTTTAATCAACAATGTTGAAAATGATATGGCTAATATTGTATACTGCAAAAACTCAGCTTGCAGGGCTAAATTAAGTCGGGAGCATAAATTTTGCAAGAGGTGTTCATGCTGCATCTGTTATCAGTATGATGACAACAAGGACCCTAGCTTGTGGTTAAATTGCAGTTCTGAGCCTCCCTTTCTTGGCGATTCATGTGGCATGTCATGCCATTTGGAATGTGCTTTAAGGCATGGAAAATGTGGGATTGCTAAAAAGGGGATGGATGGGAGTTTCTTCTGTGCGTCGTGCGGGAAAGTGAATGATTTGCTCGGGTAAATCCTATGTTCCCTTTCTTAGATTGTTCCCTTTCTTACATTTTTTTATAGAATGCGCCTTTTTATTAACGTTCCATGTTTCTTTGCTGAGATGTTTGCTTTTATTTTCAAATCCTTGTTTCCTTACAAGGGTGATAACAAAGAAAACGCACGCAAAGATACTTTTTGAAAGCAGTTTGGCTACCATGTAGGATTCAAATGATGTATAATGGAGAATTTAAATAACCTGGTTAGTCTACATTGAATTTATGTTACTTATTGGAAATAACTCAAATAAGTGTTACAGCTATTTGTTTTGGTCAAAAAATGGATTGTACCGCTGCATTAGGTTTTGAAACCTCTCCATGTATGAATTATATTGGATTAGCTGGGTGAGGTCTTCAGGTTACCCTTAACCCTAAGTCATAAGATAAATAAGGATTTCTTCACATTATTTATAACTCGAGTGTCTTTGCCGCAATTTTTGGATTCGTCAAACCATTTGGATGAATGCTATGTGTCAAATTATCGAATAAGGCTAACAAAATAGAGGTTATGGATAAAAATATGCACAACATAGTGTCCGTCAATGGTCCTTGTCGTTTTAATGCTTTCAGTGTGGGGACAAACAAAAAGCTATGATTGTAAGTGACTTCTTTTCAGAGATCATTTTTATTGAAGCGCGGAGAACATAGTAAAAGGAGATTTGGTAGATTAAGTGGCACATTTACATGAAGCTGTGGGAATCTAGTTTGGGATTTAATCAAGCAATCTTGTATTTGTCGCCTTCAATAGTTCTGAACCCCTTTTCATAACCTTTTTCTTTGAATACGCATGCATAATTTGGTGATTCAAGCTTAAAATATCTGATTTGATAACTACTTTACATGATTTCGTGGAATGCCAGAAATTTTATCAATAGAGGTATACTGCTGTATGTTTATGTACTAGCTGGGTATCCCAGTTGAAAAAGTGGGGGAAAGATGTCATTTGAACTTGGGGTAGAAATGTGAATCTTCTTATGGTAGATGTGAATCATGTGATCTTTTGAGGATTCTATTGTCCACTAACATTGCTCCATGATTGAACAAGGGGGAAGATGGAGGTTCATTTAATTTTTTTGACATGCCTTCTACAAAATCAAATGAGGCTTGGATGGTGTAATTATTTCCTATGCTAGTCATTTCCTGTGAAGGTGAAAGGAACGCTCAAGGAGAAATGTTCAGGTTACAGTGGACTGGAGCCCATTCCCAACTCCCAAGTATTATGATGAAATTGTGCGATGTCCTATATATCCTGTCTTATTGGTTGGCGCAAAGCAATTTTGTAGCAAAGGATTTTATACCTGAAGTAAGAACATGCACTAGTCTTTTCCACGAGAAGACTAGATGCAAACATTCTTGTCTTTATTGTGCCTTGAATTAGCACAAGGTTATACTTGTGGTCTCGTTTGGGAGTAAGATGATATCTCATGGTGGGGTTCGCTGATTTGCTGTTCGTTTCATTCTTTTGGCTAAAATTCCCATGAGGCATTGGATTGTCTGTTGTCCTCTTACTTCCATTTGCCCCTCTCTTTCTCTGTCATATATGCCTGTGTATTAGTTGTGGAAGTTTTCCCAATAAGCAATATGCTTTTCCAGAGAAGGTGATTGATTGTATAGGCGATGGGACCTCTCAGTATATAAAATTAAATTTATAAGAAGCAAATGACCTACTCAATTTGATTAAACTATTTCCTTCATGAAAATATTTTATCTCCTTGTTGCTATGGCAATATGTGGATTACCTCCATTCCATGGGATTACAAAAATAAGGACATAACTTGTGATTTCTTGATTTAAGTGCACGGTCACAATTTCTGTCTAAATTTGATGGACGTGCATTTCACACATCTAACTCAAGATTGACGTACTGATGCCGTTAATTTAGATTTTAGAACATAAGTGATATTGTTATTCTTTGGAGTTATGGAGTTATAGAATGACTGTTATGTACAGGAAGAATTCTTCTTCGATTCTGTACGGTACAGTAGCTGGATGGCAACTGGATGTACCCAAAACCCGTCTGCTCTTAGTATCTCTCTCTCATTCACTGTATTCCGCGATGCTGGGGAAAAAGGGCAGTGCCTGTGCTTGGTGGTTTGGGTGATTTTGTGGTGGCAGCAATGGCGGCTCTTGTATCTGTGTATTTTGTGTTGAAGAGAAATGGTGCGTGAGAAGAGAGTGGGGTTTATGAAGCCAATTAACTACACCTGGTAGCAGAATTAGGGGTGCATTTTAGTGTAGAAACTGAGATGAGCCATGTGCTTGTTTCAAAATAACAGCTAGGTGATCCGCACGGTGGCAAACCAGATGGGGTAAAATGAATTTTGCCCCTACTCTCTCTCTCTCTCTCTCTCTCTCTCTCTCTCTCTCTCTCCCTCCCTCCACCTCCGTGTATTTGGTGCTGAAGAGAAATGGTACATGAGAGAAGAGACAGGGGTTAATGAAGCCAATTAACTACACGCTGGTAGCAGAATTAGGGGTGCATTTTAGTGTAGAAACCAAGACGAGCCATGAATGAGCATGTTGGCAAACCAGATGGGGTAAAATGGATTTTGCCCATATTTTCTTTTGTCACTCTCTCTCTCTCTCTCTCTCTCTCTCTCTCTCTCTCTCTCACACACACACACACACACACACACACAAACACAGCCATTGTAGTTATACAAAAGGATCCTGTTCTTGTGGACTATAAACAATATGGCTTCGAAAATTTTCAGCCTCAGCCTCAAACTACCAACTAGTGGCAACCTTCTTTATGTTACGTTTATTTGCCAGTGGGGTGATCGGTGGAATTTTATTTTAGAGCACAAAATTGAAGCCTTGTCAAATAGAATGGCTTAGTTCGAGTTCAAACGAAGTGAAATTATTGTCAGGAGTTTTTTGAAGTGTCGAACATTCATCCCATGGTCCCTGATTAAATTGCTATTCTTTAACTTCTGTAGATGCTGGAGAAAACAACTGATGACAGCAAAGGATACCCGACGAGTAGATATATTGTGCTATCGTGTCTCTTTGAGCCAAAAGCTTCTTGCAGGTACCAAATGTTACCAAAAGCTTCACGACATAGTGAATGAAGCAGCAATGAAGCTTGAAGCGGATGTGGGTCCTTTTACTGGTTCACCCGTTAAGCAGGCAAGGGGTATTGTTAACAGGCTTTCTTCAGGTCCAGAAGTTCAAAGACTCTGTGCTTTTGCAGTGGAGTCCCTGGATTTGGTGCTTTCTGGAACTTTCCGCCATGTTTCTTCCAACCATGTCATTCAAGGTCAGCTTATTCATTATTAGTGCCGCAAGTAGCATCTTCAGTTCTGATGGATTTTCTATCTACAAGGTGCTTGACCTGTGTGACAAGAGGAATGGCCAAATTGTCCGCCTATAATTTTGGAAGCATTTACTGAATTGTTTTTATTTCTAAATAGTGGAGTAAGTTAACCACTTTTCTGAGCTTCCTCATCACACTGGTGGGCAATTAAGGCTTTGTTTTTGTTTTGTTTTTTATGTGGAGGCTTTGTTTGGATCTTGCCTTTTGTGGAGGAAAAGGAACAGAAAGAGGACAAGGTCCAACAATTAGCATTATTGGAGGACAAGAAACAGAAAGAGGAAACGATGAAAAAGTAAAAATAGAAGTTTGAATAGCTTTCCCATGCGTTTTCTTCTCTCCACAGATTCAAGATCCATGCACAGGCAAAACAGTCTTCTCACTCGAGAGAGTGCATCAACTTTTTATTATTTGTTTTTGGTAAACGAGTGTGAACTAGAGGGAAAATATTAATCTTTAAGCTGCTAAACGGGACTTCATTCTATATTTGCAGAATCCAGTTTGACAGCTTCCAAAATAATCCGGTTTGAAGACGTCTGCACTTCATCTCTTACAGTTGTATTGGGGTCTGAAGATCCCCCACTGGAAAATATTTCTGGTTATAGATTGTGGCATCGTAAAGCTGATGATGTGGACTATCCAGCAGAACCCACGTGCACATTATTTACGCCAAATACAAGGTTTTCTCTGTCCAGACTAAACCCAGCTACAGAGTATGTTTTCAAGGTTGTTTGCTTTGATAAAGCAAGAGAGTTGGGGACGTGTGAACTGAAGTTCCGAATGGGAATTGTTAGGAACGATGTTAGCAATTCAAAGAACTTGGTCGTTGGAAGAAGTGGAAGTCCAGTGACTAACTCTAGCAGTTTATCTAATCCTTCTTCTGTGGAGGATGAAACTAACAACATTGTTCCATTCATAAATGGGAATAAGAATACGGAGGACCATAGTCTTACCTATTCCAGAAACCCTGACGAACGTATTTCGTGTCAAGTAGGATCTTCTGGAGAGTTGGCATCTTTGTTGAATGAGGAAGGGCAAATGAGGAAAATGAGCTCCCTCCCAAATGGTGAAGCTCTAGATTTTGGGAACAAGGACTCACCAGAAGGTCAAACAATTGAAGAGACGAGCACTGATAATGGGTCAAATACCCATTTTCACGCGGTTTCAGAACGTGTACCACTTGTTGGTAACACGGAAGCTGTATTACCCATTACCCCTTGCAAATTGGAAAATATTGCCGTGGGGCTGGGAAGAAGTGGGAGATGCAAAGTTAGAGAAAAAGATCTTTCTAGTGGACATGGGACGGAAGAAGAGCCCCAAGGTGGCAGCTCATCGAAGAAGAGAGGTGCCTGTGGGGAAAGGCGGGATTTGGAGGATTCCGGAAATGGCAACAGGGATTTTGAGCATTACGTGAAAGTGATCAGATGGTTGGAATGTGAGGGACATATTGAGACAAGCTTTAGGCAGAAATTTCTGACCTGGTACAGCTTGAGAGCAACTCCACAGGAAGTTAGGGTTGTGAAGGTGTTTGTTGATACTCTTATTGATGATCCCGCGTCGCTAGCCGAGCAACTTGTGGACGCTTTCTCGGATGCTGTTTCGAGCAAGAGATCCTCTGTCATACCATCTGGGTTTTGCCTTAAGCTTTGGCACTGACAGTTTCTTTAACGGTCCTTGTTATTTCAAATGATTTGTCAAACCCTATTCAGGTTTGCGCGTAGGTTTTTGTGGACCCCCAAAAGAATTCTTAGCATTCTTCCTTTAGATTTTCCCCAATGTATTTGATCATTAGTATATGACATTTTCATTAGCTAAGACATCAATTCATTGCTCATTTTCTTCTGAGAACAGTTTTCATTCATGGATATGCTTTGTCGCAGCAGATGATGAATCAAATATGTTTGATTTCATGTTCTTTATTGAATGTGGACATTTATCGTGATTGGGTTACAGGAAATGGATCTGAGGGTGCAGGAAAGAGGAGAAGAATCGTCATTTCTAGCGTAAGCACGCTAGTATTTTAGTCTTATTCTGTAGTCTTACTGCTGCAAAGTGTAGCCTTTTCTAACCCTATTTCCTTAGATCGAATGACGAAAAAAAAGAGCAAATTTGCCCTCTGGGATGTAGTATATTTGTGCATCTTTCCGGATATAGATTAGTATTAATGCATGTACAGAATGCCAATATATATATCTGGATATCACCTGACTAAAATTGCTTTTCTTGCGTCGGATTTACAAAGTAAAGAACTGTAGCTATCACGGTATCCTTCACCAGCGTACACTTTCTGTTTGCTTGGTAAGAAAATACTTACCCCATTGGCAAAGAATCTCACAAAAAATAAAATGTATGTGATGTGGTTTTAATAATCCCCTCACTAATGGACAACTTTTCTGACAGTTGAACGGATTTGTTGGAAACACTTGTCTTGAAATATTCCAAAACACCCAACACAGCCATTGTTTTTCGAGCAATGTAGGGTTCAAACTTATAGAGATGAGTCGAACAGTATGGCACCAACCTAACATATTAACTTGCGGAAAATCCTGTCAAAAAAATTTGAGAAACCTAGTTACACAGCTATAGCATGCTAACTAGTTAAGCGGCAAGGTCCCTCATCATTCAACAAACAGCGGATCAAAAACAAAATAAAAATTCAACAAACACAAGATAAGGTTGAATGGATCATCTCTTGCATCATTTTAAAACCGTTCCACAGATGTCACATAGTATGTTTATAAAGTGGCACCATTGCTTGGTGGGTCCCAAAGTAATTCTGTGTGCCAAACAGGTACTAGTAAAACTAGAATTCCTAACAAAGCCCTTCACCAACCTTGTATAATTGTATACCATTCCCCCCCTAACAAATCACACCTCATGTGCTCATACCAGAACCTGTCTTTTCCTCCAATCTCTCCTACCATCATCAAAACAGAACCCTTTACTATCCATCACTCTCTCTCTCTCTCTCTCTCTCTAGTTTGAAGAGCATGTCTGCTGCAATCTCCTCTGTTCCAAGGTATGTTGGTTTGAAACCCAGGCCATCAACGCCTTTTCCAGCTAAGGAATCAGTTGCGTGGGCCAAGAAAACTGTCTCAAAGGGTTCCAGAATTCGTTGCATGAAGGTAATGTGATCTAAGGCTGTGTTTGGATATCAGTTTATTGGAAGGCCAAAAAAGAGAGAGGAGGGCAGGAGATAGGAATAATTTGGATACGTTTGGATCTCTCTTTCCATACCCAATTCTTTTCTCCACTAGTGAATGATCCAAGCACAACCTAAGTCATGATTTGTATACCAGTTTAGATTCAATTTTGAATGTAGTGCTCATAATCATATTCTAATTATCTCGAGTTTAACAGACGTGGAATCCGATTGATAACAAGAAGTTTGAGACACTCTCCTACCTTCCTCCTCTCTCGGAAGAATCGATTGCAAAGCAGGTTGATTATATGATAAAGAAGGAATGGATCCCCTGCCTTGAATTTGATGCAGTAAGGCTAGATCATATGCTATTTTGTGGTTTGAGATATATACGTATGTTATATCCACAAATATGTCCTGTACGAACACACACGCACATAGCTAATTATACTAGTTCTACGCCACCTTCTGATGTTAATAACTTTGTCGAAGTCTTAATCACGATATGTGGATTCAGGCTGTCTTCTCAATTGATTCATGTTTGTATTTTTGAAAACATTACTTTGTGACGGAAAAACTAGAAGGGAAGGAACGAAAATATTTGACAAAAGTCAAGTGAAAGATGCTCAATTTGTGTTTTGTTGGGTTAGGAAAACTAGAAGAAGTGACCATTATTCATATAGGAAAACGATTGCAACCAAGATTTAACTTCATTATCTTCGTATATTTTCTATCGCATCTTTCCATGCTTCCTTAAATCCGTCTACAAATACATGATCCAAACACAGTTCCATCGTCCATTGATTGTCTCAGAATTGTCTTTTTGAGGTTCATCTTTGCAAATGTTGTTTTCTGGTTTTGTTCGAAGGTGGGATATGCGTATAGGGAAAACAGCAGAATGCCAGGCTACTATGACGGGAGGTACTGGACACTTTGGAAACTGCCGATGTTTGGGTGCAACGACTCTTCACAAGTGCTCAATGAAATCCAGGAGTGTAAAAAGGCATACCCAAATGCTTATATCCGCTGTTTGGCATTCGACAACAAGCGCCAGGTTCAGTGCATGGCTTTTGTCATTCAAAAACCTGCCGCCGCCACCGCTGCCTAGGTGCTTCATATCACTTAGGCTTCTGTCTTATGAGCTTGTAGAACCCACTTACCTGAACTCTTGTCCCTCTTTTATTTCGTTCTGGCGATCAGAGTATTCGGTACTTCACTCTGAATAATTCCCGAATACATAGGAAAGTCCTGTCCCACGTTTGCTTATTTGTTTCCTTTTGTGTGTGTACTTTTTGTGTGTGTACTAATAAGATGGTGGGTGGATTCCATACAATCTGATAAGTTGGAAGGAATCTTGAAGCTTTACGTGTAATAATTGATTTAAATTTTGAAAAATGCTAGCACCACAAAACACTTATAAAAACACATAAACAAATTCTCCGGCAAAGCTCATCGTTTTTTATGTTGACTAAAGACAGAATGATTCTCTCTGGTAGATTGTGCTCCGGAGTCTACTAATCCCTCCGCCCCTATTTAAGTGTACTATTCTATTTTTGTTTGTCTCTAAAAAAGTGTCCATTCTAAAAAGTCAATAAGTAAAACTTGGTAAATTTTCTATTTACCACTTACTGTATCTTTTATACTCCTATTGACCCTTCCAAATCCAAAGAATCAAATTAAATGCATCAATTAAATAGAAAGGGTATTTCAAGAAAGTTCAATGTGTAACCTTAAAAAGTTTGATTTTCAAAAGTATTCACTTAAAAAGAGACTGAGGAAGTATATATTTTATTTTGATGATTTGTGTTGTTTATTTTGTAAACCTCACTATGCAAATAATCTATGAGAAGAATACAATCAATTCAACAATAAAACCATTCCATCATATTTCTGCACAAAAGCCGTCGTTTAAAGTCACTGACCTAGGTTTGACTTTGATTCCTCCTAATGCCAAGACTTTAGCAATTTGGTGTACATAGCCAGAGCTATCTGATACGCTTCGGAGCTGAATGCCCAACAGCAATAGCCAGTTCCGTAAGTTAAACCTCTGCATAAGCTTTTTGACACGAATACTTTATATCGTTGCACCTAACTCAGGCTTCTTGTTTTGATCACGTCCCAAACTAGCATCCGAAGCTGTCCTAACAATGGATGCTCTAATTCTAGCCAAGATGGGCAAGGGCCCCAAAGCCACACAAATAAAGTACACAACCACACGCATGAAACTCCAGAATTGTCCCATCTATAGTTAACAAAATCACAGAAATCCCAAAATAAGAGTAATATGGGACTCGCACAACGATGCAGTACATCTTCAAAAGTAACGATTCAAGGTTGTCTTACAAGGTGTTCACCCTATGAGTCTCGTTACTGCATCTAGACATCCGACCTCCCACCTCATTCATCTCAAGCTGGTTGATGTTTTCCCACCTGTAAAGTAACAAACTAAATACTAAAGCACCTACACTCAGGTTCCCCAGAAAGGATATATGAAAAAAAAATTACCTCAAGAAGGCACATTTCAATCAAACAGTTTAAAGAAACCTATACAAGGACTAGATGATGCCAACAACTCTATGTATGTGTTTCGTAGAGTCGGAAACCTAGTTGGACGAACATGCAATCAAGTGGCCTTTGGGCCCAGCTTGCAAATCGACCAAGCTTACCATATTTCTGATTGTGCACATCAACCAAAAGTGAGTAGTGGTAGAGGTCAGGATGAAACTGATTTTCAAAAGTAAGGTCAATCTAGGCCAATTTCTTGTAGTCTTACAAAGGTACAACGTAATGGAACTGCTCATGCAGATATAGCTGTGTGAGTAATGGAGCAAAGCTTGCATTGATTGTGAATCGTGATAGTCATCGTGGAATAAAACTTCAGACAGCAAATCTAACTTCACTATCATTACAGCCAAGCTCAAATACTCTACAACAAACTACAAAGTTATGTCTCAAGGAAATTGCACAGGTAACCTAAAGTCTCTCAAATTTTAATGCTAAATTCTCCCTTTAAGGAGAACACACACACACACACACACAGAGAGAGAGAGAGAGAGAGAGCACTTAGTTCTTGCAACCACACTATTTCGATTTTTTGAAATCGGCTAAATAACTTGGCATGTTACTTTACAACATTCACAATGTACCTTTAAGATTGTTACCTGGGCAGCTGTAACTCAGATTTGCAAAACAAGTGCAGAATAATAGTAATATAGTATACACATAATTGACAAAACAAAAAACACTCAAGCCTTTCGCTCCAAAGCTTACAACACAATACCAAGTTCATCGTACAACACCCCCCTCACCAATTTTTTTAGATTCTCATTAATGCAACTTTGTAGTTGATTTTGTATCTACAAAATAATCAGATGAGAAATCACACAGGTCACAAAGAGAAGTACTATTGTGGCATGAGAAAATGATGACAGAGTCATGCATGTTAATCCCATTCACGTTCCTCTCAATTACTCACGGGGCCTATTTTTCATGAGTCTTGCTAACCGGGTCAGATAACTGATACTTGGTTATGAATATGCATCTGATGTATGGTTGAGCAAGCAACCATTTAGATAGTGCAACTTTGAGATTAACATATTTCGTTATCCAAGTTTGTGAATTTTATCCAGGCGAACAATAACAACAAAGGCAGTTATTCCAAACTTTGGCTACTCCTCACTGTTATAAGTTAGAAAGTTTTATTTCCCAATTTTCTCATAAGCTTGCTTTCATATCAATCCATAAATCCAAAATTATACTAAATTAGCACTTCGAAGCAATACCGCTTTGTCTATCTGTGGAACTCCTATAATAGCAAATAACTGAGGTCACAGTAGGCGCAATACTGAAATCAGAGCATAATTCAATCACAAAGTCACCGAATTGGAGCAGACGATAACGAAAACAGTAAGCAAGAAAGTCTAAACTTAAAAGAAAGAAACAAACCCCAACCTAATCAAGACGTCAAAAGGGTAAGCATGTGTCATCTCTGTTATTGATTTCAAAATTCCTCAACATGTCAAGTTCCTCCTTCCATTCAGGTAGAAACTGGTACGAGGTTTCCTTCGTCTTTGGTCATTCGGTTGTTGCATTGTTTTTAAGCCACTCCACGAATCCTAAATTTAGATATTCAACAAAAAAACTTTTGCAAACACATTTACCAAGTGATAAATCATATACTAAAAACTACTGCCTAATAAGGTCTAAGTAGGAGTAAAAGTAAATTCAAGGAAAAAGTCACAAAATCAGAGGGAACACCTAATTAAGAGGTCACACAGTACGGAGGGCAAATTTCAACCACATAACAAACAACCCTAAAAGAGAACAGCAAACCCAGAGAGCAAACAAGTCTACGATTTGAGAAATTAACGAAACCCTAACCTTGAAATAAAACTCGAACGAATCAACGGTTGGTCTCAGCAGGCAAAGGGCGATTGAATCCGCCCCGTCGGTTCATATACTGCCTGGGCTGCCGTTTCGTCACGGCTCTCACTCCGCTCACATCCGCCCCCGTCACTTGCTTCCCCTTTGTCGTGTCGAACCCTACCGGAATCCCCAGCTTCTTCATCATCTCTACCTCGTCGGCATCCACCGCCACCCCTTCTTCGGCGCCACCGCCGTCCTTGTGCTGGTGCTGCTTCTGCTCCCTCACGATTCCATCGACGAACTCCGACACCACAGCGGCCGCCCTCTTCGGGTCCTTAACGTCATCGTCCTCCCCCCGCTTGTGGCGCTTCCGCGGCGGTTCCGGCGAGGGAGTGCGGTGGTGGTGGCGCCGGCCGGAGCGGTCAGGGGAGCGGGCGTGGCGGGAGCGGGAGCGTGCGCGGTCGGGGGTGAGGGAGCGTTTGGATCGATCGTCCTTATTATCTCTTCTTCTTTCGCGATCTCGATCTCTCTCTCTATCTCTATCTCTATCTCTGTCTTCTCTATCTCTAACTCTATCCCTGTCTCGGTCTCTGTCCCGGTCTCGGTCTCGGTCTCGGTCTCTATCGCGGTCGCGACCTCTGCCGCGGTCGCTCATCTTCTTCTTCTTCTTCTTCTTCTTCGTCTGTGGTAGTAGTGGATACGGGGCAGGCTTTCTGTTAGGGGTTAGAGAGAGGGTTTCTGCTGTGAACTCAGGGGTCCAGTTGGAAAAAGGTTAAATTCCACTTTTACCCCCTCAATTATCTAATTTCTTTCTGTTTCATCCTTAATCTATCAACTGAACCAATTGAGTCATTAATCGGTTTTTTTATTTGGGTAAGTTCTTTGAGTCATTAATCTTGATCGCTATCGCTGTCGCGTTCGCTCATCTTCTTCTGTGAAAGTGGCGGCGGCAGGGATCCTGTTTTGTGCTGTTTTTTTGATGAATTTTTGAGAAATTTTGCATAAAAGTAATAAGTGAAGAGAGAAATAAGAATAATAATTAAAAATAGAGATAATAAGTGGAAAGTAATGATTAGAAGTATAAGTAATGAATGTCTTTTTGAGTAGGAAAAAAATTTCCAAATCTTGATCTAAACAAGACATTTGTTACATGACTTTATTTGTACACGGCGGATGCAGTCCGGGATCCTGAATTATTGGTAAAATGTGGACCATAATCTCAATCATTGGATTGTAAAGTACTAGTTTGAATGGTCCGGATTGCGAATGATCTATTCGCGAGAATAGTTATTTGTACACGGCAGATCCAGTCCAGGATCTCGAATTTTGTGTAAGATGCGGAACATGATCGTAGCTGATGGATTGTGTTTTGAAGGTCCGGATTTGCGGACTATCTATTCGCGAGAATATATAACTATTCTTGCGAATATATCGTCCGCGAATCATGACCATTCAAAACTTATCTATTCTTGCAAATAGATCAATCGCAAATTTGGACCATTTAAAACACAATTCAACGACCGAGGGAAGAAGCCCACGTTTTACACAAAATTCGAGTTCCCGGACCGGATCCGGAATATTTATTTGTATATCCATTTTTGAGGCAGTTCTAAAACCGTCGAAGAGTGTAGTGATGGCTCCACTGTGATATGTAAAATCTGGACTCGGCTTTGATTACTTGGGTTCTCAGAATCAAGGTTGGTCTCGTTGATTGGATTGTCTAAGTCCGATTTTAAATTTGGTTGCCGACATACTTTTAAGTTATAGTAATAAATAGAAAGAGACGTACCTAAATTAACGTAGCATTATGCTTTTGGCTAGAATTACATCAAAAAAATTAGGTTATATTGCTTTATGTAACCAAATTTGGTTCCCAATAAAAATCCTATAATCACACAATTGAGAAGCACATTG
Organism: Rhododendron simsii; assembly: GCA_014282245.1. Taxonomy (NCBI): domain Eukaryota; kingdom Viridiplantae; phylum Streptophyta; class Magnoliopsida; order Ericales; family Ericaceae; genus Rhododendron; species Rhododendron simsii. Next base: position 38,698,288 of record CM024955.1, read on the forward strand.
AAAGGAATTTGAACTAAAAACTTAATGAAACTAACTCTTGAAAAATTTAAGTACAAATCTTTTTAGCAAAAAAGCCCACTAATATTAAAATTAAGTGAGTTATATTTTTCAATATAGATATTTTAACGTCTGTCTCATCTATTGTAACCAAAAAGAATATGAAAATAAAATAGTTTGACCAAAACATAAAAAGATTTATTACAACAAAATTTAATTTACCAAATAAACCCTTTAACTTTTAATAACAGAAAACACATGAAAAAATGCGAAACGAAATAATAGTAGCTTAAGCAAATTTACAAAAAACGGGAAAAATACACAACGAGGGAAATAATAGTAGCTTAAGCAAATTTACAAAAAAGGAAAATTACACGACGAGGGAGACTCGAATCTACCAATTCCAAGGAGACGGACAACTTCCCCGCTGGGTCAAAAGTGCTAACTTATGCAATTATAACATATTTTATGGTTAATTATTTTTTTCTTGTTTTTTGGGGTTGCCCCGTGGTGCCGGCCCTGCTCAGAATCACTTCTTTTAGCACGGTTTTCATTTATTAGTTCTCTCCCCTCGGCAAACAAGGAGATCCAAAAGCTTGGTTGTTCGCGAGTAACAAAAACAGAAATCCAATTTCTATGGAGAAATTTTTTTTTTAACTGAGGTTTCCGTAAAATAGTTTTAAGGGGTGAATCGCGCGCGTCCATTATATTATCGAAACGAATGGGTGAGATTTTTCACTTTCGTGAACAACTTATTCAGGCTCCTTCTTCGATAAATATCTCTCATTTCTTTGAAGCATCCAGTTTATTTGTTTCATATGTTTTTTACCATATTCGGTACTCCGTATCAATTCGCAAAGGCTACTGTGTTCTGTTGTTGAGGTCCTAGTTGGTGGTCCTAACTGGATAAATTTTATAATTCAGACTCGATTCAACCTCAACACCCTTTGATAGCTAACGAATCCATTTTAATGATATTGTATGTGTATGTAACACGTGTTTCGGTTTGCATATCTGTAGCGATTTTGGATCTGTCATTTGTATCGATTTTGAATCGTCATTTGATATACAGTTTGTATCTCACACATTAAAGTGAATATTAGTAATTAATTCACTTTCGAAGATTTTTCGGGTCACAGAGTTATTGTTACAAACTACGGGGTAAAGAAGAAGAAGGGAAAAGAAAAAAAAGAAAAGAAAAGGTATACTCTACGGAGACCATCAGGAATTTCCTAGGGTTTTCTTCTGATCATCAAGAGCGCCGCTTTGTTTTTTGTTTTACCTAAATCTTTTCTTGCGGGGTTCTCTTCTGATCAAGTTCGTTTTTCAATCTTCGTTTGTTGGTAGTCTATCTAAAAAATCTAGGGTTTGTGGCGGAACCCTGTTTGGTTCAGTCATGAGATAACTCTCCTCCTCCGTTCAGTTATCAGGGCGGGTTCGGATATGGTTAATGTTTCAGGTGTCGGGTTCAAATATCCCAATATCGCTTTAGGCTCCGTTCCGTTTTGCTACTTAAAAAATAAATAAGTATTTATTTGTAATTTTCAAACTTAAAAATAGTAGATTTACTGAAATAAAAAATTATGGAACATGATCTTGTTTGAGATCTATTATTAAACCATGCAGTAGAAAATTAAATTTTTTTTGTAAGTCTATTATTTTTAATAGGTTTGAAAATAGGTTTTTATTTGAAAAAGCGGAACGGATATTAGAAAACTCTAGAAAGGACTCGCACAAAACCCTGGGATTGACCAGAACTCAACTTCTCCAGCAAAGAAAAGAACGAGTGCAATTTTGTTTACCCTCCTTAAGAGAGTTGAATATTACCCTCTCTCTTATTAGTTGAAATGGTGTAAGTCTCACCCCTGCATGCTTAACATCACTTTGTGGTCGGATCTACACCATTCAACCAATAAGGAGGATAATTTTCACCCTGTTAAGTGGAGGGTGAACAAAACTCTAACTCAAAAAGAACAGATCTCTTTGCTCTATGCGTTGACATATTCTTTTCTTGCTCGAGTTGAACTTATTGGCTGCGTTCCTGTAAAAACTTCCAAGTCTCAAACTAATTTTGGTATTTTTTATTTTTTCGCAACTTTTTATTTAGCTTTTTGTCAGAATTTTTGGGATTAATTGTTCTGTTCGATGTGATGAATCGAAAAAGTATAAAAATATGAATCGATATTAATAAAATTCAAATAAAACGATACTTTAGAGAAATAAGAGAGTTATTTGATATTTTGTCCGTTTTTAGTGAACATTTTTTGCTTTCGGTCATCACTTTGTACTTTTTAAATTCCTCTTGTCTAGACCAATGATTAATCCAAAAAAATATTCGAATCTGACAAAAATTTAGAAAAGACAAACAAAACACACAAAACGAATAAAATAATTAAGTTTTAAAAAATGGAAACTAAACCAGTCGAGGCCTGAAATAGTGAAATTGTAAGTAAAAGCTCCTCTCATGTGCAGCCATGCACTCGAGAAAGACAGATTCTTGAAAGCTGACATATCGGTGATAGCAAAGGTGGCATAGTATGTTAGATGTAGTTGGAGTACTTTCTATGGGTATTTAGCTTGATTAATTGTTTTTCTTCTGTTGATTACTAGTTCAAACATGGCAGAGGACAAAGAAGTAGTGAAGTCATTCAAAGATCTTGGATTATGTGATCAGTTGTTAGAGGCTTGTGATAATTTAGGTTGGAAACAGCCATCCAAGATACAGGTCGAAGCCATTCCTCATGGACTTGAAGGTTCTTGCTCTTTGTTTACCTTTATCATGTACCTTCAAATTTTGTGTGTTCGTTGCGTTTGTGATTAGAACCATATCCTTCCGTTGCGTTTTGTTTCTTGTCGTTCATCGATAGAACTTTTCCCTTGTCATCCATACTGAGTCTTCTGACTTTCTGTGGCATTTCTCTCTATTTCTTGGATCTATTTGATGTGCTGATCTTTTTTCCTTTGTGGATTTTATGCTAACAGGAAAGGACCTTATTGGGCTTGCGCAAACAGGATCTGGTAAAACTGGAGCTTTCGCACTTCCTATTCTCCAAGCCCTTTTGGAAACTCCTCAAGCATTCTTTGCTTGTGTGCTCTCCCCCACAAGGTTTGTTACACGACTCATTTGTTGATGCGAGTACATAATGAGATGGTGCTTGGTCTCCACTTAAATTTGGGAATATATCCTATTTTTCCTTCTTATCGTAGGGAACTTGCTATACAGATTGCTGAACAGTTTGAAGCATTAGGGTCTGGTATCGGTTTGAAGTACGCTGTGGTGAGTTTCTGTTTAATGTTTGCATTTCACGTGTATGAGGTTTTGTATGTCTTATGAGCTTTGATATATGTTATACCCAGATAGTTAAAAGTGTACATATATTACGTACAATATCCTTTTATATGTAGTTATTACATGTCTGAAAATGCAAGAGGACCCAGAAGAAACTATGCTTAGGCTTCAAACTATGCCTTACATGATAGGTTTCAAATAGTCATATAAATACCAAAGTCTTACTTATCAAACAAGTTTAGATTGTACTACGTCCAATTAGAATCTATGTCTAATATGGTCAAATGTCAATCATTGCATCCTCTATGTACCCTAAAGTAGAATATAAAGCAAACTTTCCTAGATAGTTGCATTCACATTCAGTTCACTATGTTGTTCGTACTGGGGTAGATAATTGAAAGTGCACTTTTTTAGTGGGGAAGGCCTACCTTTTTAGCTTTTGAAGTGGTCGCATTCTTTCACCTATGGTGTGGGGAGGGAAGTTGTTCTGCAGCATGTGGTGGCAAGCTCTAGATTTTTATTTGAGAGGAGGATATAAGTTGAGATAAACTGGAGAGTACAATAAACTTAGACAATGGTCGTGTACTCAATTTGCCATTGATTGAGAGCGAGATGGTGCTTATAGTGGATGCTGAAGAGTGAATATACGATACGCCTTTGTTATACATTATAAGTGAAGGATGCAAACTTGGGCAGCATTCCTCTTTGCTTGATGTGGATTCTTTGGGGAGAAAGAAGTTTGAGATGCTTTGAAGGGGTTGAAAAGTCTTAGTTTAGAATCAAGAAGTTTTTTTAAAGTTGAATTGCTTGTATAGTTGGGCCAAGAGAGAATGTTATCCTTCTCTTAACCAATTTTTAGATTGGTTTGAGCTTTTTCATTCTTATAGGAGTGTATAGGGTCTTTTTGTCTTGTGGCATTCCCTTAATACCTTCTTATTAACATAATTATTTACTTATAAAAAAAATAAAAATAAGTGTGCTTTCGAGTGAATGTTCATGCAAGTAGGGAGTTTGGTTCAAAAGTTGCCCACCGGACCTCCATGTAATCTGTATATGTTTTGTGACTTCATCGGGAAAGTATTCTCTCATGGGCATTTTGTTTACCAAGGGACTATGACGCAAAACGGAAGCGAGATTTTAATTCACGAGTCCACGGGACTGGAATCCACCATAAGGAGAAATAACTTCAAGAGGAATATACTTGAATCTTAACCAAAAAGGAAAGCAATCAAAAGTCCAAGTTTGCCTTAGATTATGCCAGAACATGCTACGAAAATAGAAAAGGAAAAGTCTAAGACCCTTCCATCTATTACCACTCAATCACTTAGATATCCAACCAATCACACATTTCTTGCGATTGTAATCACAGGATTATGTCCTGCACGAGACTAACTTTGTCATCTACTCTTTAATGCATTTTTTTAAAAAACATATTTGACGCAGTTAATTTTGATTGGGTTAGTGAACGATTTTATTAGCAAAAGAAGTGAATACAATGAGGTAAGGACACATAGGTACACAAAATACAAGAAAAAGAATAAGAGATCGTAGGGAAAAAGTACCTATCCAAACCACCCAACTCCATTTTCTTTGATGTTCTATTCTTGACCTTTTGGCTTGATGAAGAACTACATCGATATTCCCATCACGACCCTTTTCTTCCTTGTTACCATTAGTCTTTGATGTGCTACAATACGTTTTTTCCGTTACTTCGTTGCGACCACTATTGTGGAAGGGGAAAAGACTAGCCACATGGAAATATTATATATATATATATATATATATTTTGAGAATTCCGTATAATATTCTTGAATGTTTTTCATTCTTCTTCTACACCAATCAAAAATTGTAATAAGTGACTTGTTCATATTTTTTGCAGCTTGTTGGAGGGATTGACCATGTGCAACAAAGCATTGCCCTTGGAAAGCGGCCACATATTGTTGTAAGTGTTCATTTATACAGCAGTGAGTATGTATTTTCTGTTCTCTTTGTATGAGTATGTGTGACCTGTTTGTTAAATCCTCACAAATTTTTTGTGCCACTTTCCACAGTGAACTGTCAACACATTGTGTACATGATTCAATCACATTCTTGGATGGTTCATATTGTACTCTGTGTGTGTGTGTGTGTGATTGTGTTGCAGTTGTCTATGGGCAATGTAATCATAGGTACGCTTCATGAGCACTTTCCTCTTTAGCCCCCAAGCAGCTAATTGCTGAGGCTGAAATGTTGATGCGAAGCCTTAGTCCTGTGTCAAGAACGTGGGTTCTTGTGGAGCTTTGGGCTTCATACCACGCGGCCATGAGACAAATTGTTGCGGTGCTTCCTAGCCCGCCCTTACCATCGTGACCGCCCTCTTAGAGATGAAGTCAGAGCCAAGGCTATGGTGTGGGCCCTTATGAAGCGGGGACATGATGCAGGCCATGTTGCAGGAACCCAAAGAGATGGTGACATGGCTTGGGTCCCTCTGTATTATGCTACATGTACCTACAAAGTACAAAAGCTTGTTGACATGTTCGTAATGTGACAAATCATCGATCGGATAAGTTTGTTCACTAATTTGTTGATGGCTTTATTGTGGTACTGTGTAACAGATGTTGTCTTCTATTTCATCTTGTTGACACCCAATTTTCATTTTTGGTATTAACTTACTTTTTGTGCATCTTTGTAGGTGGCAACTCCTGGTCGGCTTGAGGATCATCTATCCAATACTAAAGGATTTTCTCTTCGTACTTTGAAATACTTTGTAAGATGTTTGTCTTGATGTGGATTTCTTAATTTTCTCTTTCTATTGTGATTTCCAATTTGGTATGACTGGGATGTGCCAACTGCAATATGTTTTCCATGTTAGTACTTCCGTTCGAAAATAAATATCTGGTCCACAAAATGAGAACTTGAAAATAATCCTTTTTCTACAAGAAAAAAATCAAACTTTTTTCAAAAATTAAAAGAACTCATGAATATCGAGTAAATTATTGAAAAAAGTTTGTATTATTTTTAAGTTTTTGTTTTGCGGACCAGACATTTATTTTGGGATAGGAGGGCGTAGTATTTGTCATGTAGCTTTGTTGTGGTCTTGTTGTGATATGCTAGAGAGACATATTTTGGCATTGCAAATTACCCAATGTTCTCTTATGCATGGTGGTTGCATTTCAATTATCTATTTTTAGATTTCTTTTGTGGACCATGATTTTGACCCCTTAATGGAAGAAATGAGGGGAGACTTGATGCATATGTCTATGTCAAAGGAGGGTGTTTGACATTGAAGACATTACCTAATTTCACGCTGTTATAAGTTGTCCTTGAAGTCAATAATAATCTTCAATGTACTGTAAATTTGTAATTGTTCCACTTGATTCGCAGTATATAGTTTGTTTAAGTGGGGGGTTGGTGACTTCCAACTTCATCTAGAAATGACGTGGTGCAATGTCTATGCCTCTATGCCTTGAAAGCTGGCATATTGGTATGGCATTTATCGCACAAAAATACATGTTAAAACACGTTTAGTTATTCTGAAGAATAACGGTTCATCCACGGGGAATAAAAATCTAAGTTTCTAATATAATTCGGAGAGAAAGTGGAGGGTGTTTGATGTTGAAGACATTACCTAATTTCACGCTGTTATATGTTGTAATTGAAGTCAATAATAATCTTCAATGTACTGTAAATTTGTAATCGTTCCACTTGATTCGCAGTATATAGTTTGCTTAAGTTGGGAATTGGTGACTTCCGACTTCATCTAGAAATGACGTGCCACAATGTCTATGCCTCTATGCCTAGAAAGCTGGCATATTGGTATGGCGTTTATCGCACAAATTTACATGTTAAAACAAGTTTAGTTATTCCGAAGACTAGTGGTTAATTCTGAGGTCGTCCACGGGGAATAAAAATCTAAGTTTCTAATCTAATTTGGAGAGAAAGTGGAATTTTGGAGTTGAGCTGTTTGAACTAAAATTAACAAGAAAGGTGATTAGGGTTTTTATAAATCAACCATTGTTAGGGCTTTCAAACCCTACTGATGATCGCCAAGAGGATACATAGGACTCGTACACCTTAAGGGCGATATCAACATAGGGCGGAACCCTACTGATGATCGCCAAGAGGATACATAGGACTCGTACACCTTAAGGGCGATATCAACATAGGGCGGATCGTCTCATTGGCACGACCCCTCTCAAAGTAAAGATTGCCCAACAGGACAATCTGTCTAGTGTTGTGTAACCCATCTTAGGGACCATCATTGGAGCATTGAATTCGTTGTATAATGGTGCTTGATATCATGAACACAAACACAAGGTTGATAGGTAAATATGCTCTAAAAACAATGAATTATCCCAATATTAGACAACTACTTCTTGAATAAAAACCCTAGAAATCTATACAATCACATTGCTTGGAGAGAAGCATCCTCGCTACCCTAGCCGGAGAGTCTAGCAGCTCATAGTGGAGTTGATGGTTGCTAGACTGATGGTGAAAGCCTCGGTACTGTCACTGCCATCCGGACTTGATACCTGAGTTCTGAAACAAGGAAAACGATTATCAAACTTCAAGTAATACCATAATGGACATAACAAGCATAACTTAGGGGGTGTAAATCTATTTCGTATGCTGATAATGTTCCTGGAAACGTGGCATATGCTGATGTTAGATTAATGAATTAGTTCGTTGTATGGAGTTTCATTATTTATCCTTAGTATGTAAATAGTTAATTAGTTAGGACCTCATCGTAATTGTTGTATCTTGCGTTGTATATATATCCAGTTTAATGAAAGTTACCCTAATTTTGGGTTTTCCACAAATCAATACTGTCGTCTCTCAACTTTACATGGTATCAGAGCAGAGATCCTAACCCTAACGTGGGATTTCCCTTGCACCAATCTTGAACAGCGTTGCGTGAACAGTAACCCGTGAACAGTGTCGCGTGAACAGTACCGTGAACAGTAGCTTCTGCTATATCAACCAGTTTCAGCCCTATTTGCCACTCAGATTTGAAACCTAGGGCTCACCGACAGTCTTCTGGCCCTATTCGGACCTCCGACCACTGTTTTCAGGCGTCGCCTTCCCTCACCGGAGCTCGCCGAAGTTTTCCAGGTCGTTTCACGTTCAGGTTAGGTACTTTCAGGCTTTCGCTGCTGCTGCTATTTGAGTTCGACTGAGTCAGTTTGAGTTGACCCAGTGAGTTTGGGCACCTTTTCTGCAATTTTTGGGTTCGTCTTCTCTTATTTGCTGCTGGTTGTAGCGTTTTGGGGCGTGTAGTTGCACTATTTTCAGTTTTTGAGAGGTTATTTTTTAGCCTAGTGAGTTTGGCTCCTGGATTGTTCTTGCAACATTTTTTAGTTGATTGTTACTACTATCTCTGGTTGTTGGTGGTTGATTGTTCGTGGATTGTTGAAGGTTGGGGTTGAAGGTTGGGGCCCCAATTGATTGGGTATTGCTTATTTTGAGTTGATTCCCTTGATTGGAGTTATTTTTGGGAATTGTTATTGTCTAGTACTTGTTCACTACCTTCTGTTGATATGGCGGGTAATCCCAACCATGTTCCAACTGGCCCTCTTTCTCAGGAGGAGATACAAGCTCTTAGGTGCCTATTGGCCAGGCTTGATACTCCATCTACTATAGCTCCTACCACCACTGCAGCTTTCTCTACAAGTATTCCAGCTAATGCATCCTCTTTTCCGTGGATCATAGATTCTGGTGCCACAGATCATATGACAGGTTGTTCTTCATTTTTTGACTCATACTCTACATGTTCTGGTAAGGATAAGATTCGAGTGGCAGATGGATCCCTATCTGGTGTTATTTCAGGGAAAGGCTCCATTCGCTGCTCTCCAACCCTTCCCCTTTCTTCAGTTCTTCATGTGCCAAATTTTCCTACTAATCTTCTCTCCGTTAGTAGTCTTACACAATCCTTAAATTGCTCAGTGACATTTTTTCCTACACATTGTGTCTTTCAGGAACTGGGTACAGGGAAGGTGATTGGCAGTGGTAGATCATGTGATGGCCTTTATTATCTGGAGTCTTCTCCTCGTCCGTCTCCTTCGCCCATGCCAAGTGGTCTGGCTCTGCAGGTAGATACGAGTCCAAGTCTCTCTATGTTACATCAGTGGCACCGTAGATTGGGTCATCCATCTTATGGGATTTTAGAAAAACTTTTTCCTAATCTAACTAAACATTGTCCTCAGAGTCAGTTTTTTTGTGAAGCTTGTGAGCTTGGAAAACATAAGCGTTCTTTTTATGCACCTATTAACAAAAGAAGTGAGTCCCCGTCAGGGCCGGCTCATAAGTTTTGGAGGCCAGAAGCGAACCTTTTGAATGGGCCCACCATATATTGTTCATGCAAAAGTGATCTACAAAGGGTCATAAAAAAAAAACCAATACAAAAGATTTACCATTACAAAATAGAAGCATATAATTATCCCCAAAAAAATGCAACTGTTACGATACCTCAAAATCCATCATTTGAAAATTATTCTTCTCGCACTTTTTGCTGCAAACGCACTGATTGAGTCTCCATAGTCAAGCTGTTTCACCAACTCCTTCTCGATAGACAACATAGCCAATCCATTTAATCTTTCTTGAGATATGGTTGACCGAAGATAATTTTTGATCAATTTCAACTTTGAAAAGCTTTTTGCTTTTTTTTTTTTTAATGCATTTCTATTGAATAATTCCTCAATTTGGGCCTAATTTGTGGCTCCTAAATATTAATTGGGCCTATTTTGTGGCTCCTAAATTTCCATTGGACCTATTTTGTGTAAAGAAGTCTAGTGCAATTTTTTTTGGGACCATACATACATACATACATATATACATACATACATATATACATACATATACATACATATATATACATATATATATATTGTCACGACCCTAACCCGCCCCTAAAGGTATTAGTCATAACAAAGTGCCAGTGATCTAATCACTAAGGCCATTTCACATGGTTAACCTGTTACAATCAAACGACTATAAGGGACTCGAGTAACGAATAGCGGAAGAACAAACCATTTTATTACATTATCTTAACAAACGTATCTCACAAGCCCAAACTCCTCAGAGCTGTGCATATCAACAAACTCTTAATCCATGTACAAGCACTTACAAAACCAAAGCAAAGTTAAGTTACAAACTTTCTAGCTAGTTAACTATTCACATAGCACGCCCAAAAGAAAAACTCCTCGCCACCACTCTACTCCTCGTTGCCTGAAAGGTGGGGAAAATAACATAAGCCGATGCTCGTATGAATGACCAATACATAAGTTACATGCTTTCCATGGACAACAATAAAAACGTTTCATAGAGATTTAGTCATAGAAAAATAGCCTTGATATAAAGCACATTCCACTAGTCTTGTGTGGCTACCAGGCGTCCCCGGTAGTGGATAAGCTTCGACGTCTTGGCATTATCCCTAGCGTTTTATGTGTCACATTGTAGGAATGTCTTTACTAGATTGGAAAATGTATCCACCTTTCATTGATATTCCATGGAGTTCATATCGTAGTACAAAACATGTACGATAAAGCTTTGCAAATAAAAAACTTGTATAAAACCATGTAATTTAGGTATTAGGTCACTCACCTCAGCTCTACGAATCACCCGAACTTCCTATAACAATTAGACAATAAAACATGATTAGACGAAGCTAAACAAGCCTATCTTTAATGAACATAAGGTCCTAGAGTGAAAGATATGAAGTTAAACAACCAATCTCAGGAAACAATTTCAGAATCTGCAATTTCATCAACTTTAACTTAAAATCTGATTTTGCACAGAAATAACTAAGGTACAAACTCCACATACTTTTTAAGGTCTATGAATCTAGTTTCAAAATCAGAAATCGGATCGCAATTTCATCACTCGAGCTAAAAAATATGACCGTTTCCGTAAAGTGCGATGATGCTGTCAGCACTGCAGATACCCCAACAGCAGGTCAGTTAACAAATTTTAACTCCTTCCACATTTTGAGTTAGGTTCTGAAAATTTTACACAATAAAGTAGACATATATAGGCATCTACGATAAAAATATCAAAAAATATTAAGGTCGGGAAGTTGGTGAGAAAAATTCCTCAAGAATAAGGCAGATTCAATTCTGCAGATTTTCCAGAAAAAATTCATCTTGTTCTTCCTTCAATTTCTGACTCCAAAACCTTTTAATACACTTTAAACTCACACCAAAACTTCACTAATCATGCTCAAACTCAGATATATTAAAGAGCTACTTCAAGAACATCAAATTCATGCATCAAAACAAGTTCCAAACATGAAATTCAAGGGATCCAATTAGGGTTCTTGAGCTTCTTCCAGAGTTCTACCTAATTCAACTTGTGATTGAACTAAAACCCATAAAATTCGTCACGTAGATATAGAATTCAACTACCATAACATGTGATCAGGGAAGAGAAGCATAAATTACCAAGTCAAGTCTTCAATTCAAAGCCAACAAGATTTTCCCTAATTTTCCCCTTCTCCTTCTTCTTTCTTCTGGTTGTTCGGCTCTCTCTCTCTCTCTCTCTCAAAACGGTGGTCGATAGGAACAAGAATAGAAGTACGTAGAAACTCGGTTTTGTTTTGCTAGACTAATAGGAAAGTTATTGGGTGTGTGTGTGTCATATGCCAACTTATGTTCCAAACTTATTAAGCATGTAAAACAAGTATTTAACTCAACCAATTAGCCCAAGTATAACACATAATTAACTTTAAGCACTATTAAAGACTAGGGGTATTACATATATACATACATATATATATATATAGGAATCCTAAAAATTTGGGGGCCCTCGTTTTTAATTTTTTTCGGGGGCCGGAAGCGGTCGCTTCCCTGGCCTTGGCTATAAGCCGGCCCTGGTCCCCGTTTATGATTATTCACACTGATGTCTGGGGGCCCTCTCCTGTTACTTCTCTTAAGGGGTATCGTTGGTTTGTCACTTTTATCGACTGTTATTCTCGTGCTCCGCGGGTGTTTTTACTTAAATCAAAGAGTGAAGTTTTTTCTTGTTTTCGATCTTTTCACGCGATGGTGAGTACTCAGTTTGATGCAAAAATTAAAATTCTCCGTAGTGATAATGGCACTGAGTATATTGATAAAGGTTTTAGGGCTTTTCTTGATGAGCGTGGTATTCTGTTTCAGACGACTTGTGTTGACACTCCACAACAAAATGGAGTTGCTGAACGCAAGAATCGTCATTTGGCTGAGGTTGCTCGGTTTCTTTTGTTTACCATGAATGTTCCAAAATTCTTATGGGGAGAAGCCATTTTAACTGCCGCTTATCTTATCAATCGTATGCCATCCAGTGTTCTCAACTTCAAGACTCCCATAGAGTGTCTTCCTAGCAGTTATCATGCTATCACTCTTCCCTCAAGAGTTTTTGGTTGTGTGTGCTTTGTCCATGCACCCCACCCCTCCGGGGGTAAGTTGGGTCATAAAGCCCATAAGTGTATTTTTGTTGGGTACTCTCCTACCCAAAAGGGCTACAAATGTTATGATCCACATTCTAGAAAGTTTTTAGTCTCCATGGATGTCACTTTTTGGGAAAGAGAGTCTTTTTATTCCCTCTCCAAGTCATCTCTTCAGGGGGAGTCTAATCAGGAGGAAGAGATGTTTACTATGTATAATCATGGTGAGGGGGAGCACCTATTTTATAATCATGTTGAGGGAGAGAAAGAAACAGTATCTGCTGAAGAGACAACACATGGCATGGGCAATGACACTGATGGACTTCCAGCACGGTTGCAAGGTAACTTGAAGACCTATGCTAGACAGAAAGATGGGAAGTCCTCCCATGTGATACCACTCCGTCAATCACCGTTGCCTACTCCAGTTCCAGACTCCTCAACTGACTCATCTGGTAATGATTCTTCTCCTGTTAATGATTCTCCTCTCTCAGCTGACTTACTTAGTAGTGATTCTTCTCTTATTGAACCTCCTGTTATTGATGATCGTCCTATTGCTATTCGAAAAGAGAAAAGATCATGTACTCTACATCCCATCTCCCAATTCGTGTCTTATGATCGTTTATCTCCTTCATATTATGCCTTTGTTTCGTCTCTTTCCTCTATATCTATTCCACATAATTGGAAGGATGCGTTTGTCATACCCGAATGGAAAAAAGCTATGGTAGAGGAGATGACAGCTTTGAAAAAGAATGGCACTTGGGAGCTAGTACCACTTCCTGGAGGAAAGAAATCAGTGGGATGTAAGTGGGTATTTACTGTTAAACAGAATGCAGATGGTACAATTGACAGATACAAAGCTAGATTGGTCGCCAGAGGGTTCACTCAAACCTACGGTATTGACTATGAGGAGACATTTGCTCCAGTAGCAAAGATGAATTCTGTGCGAGCTCTACTTTCCTGTGCAGCTAACCTGAATTGGCCACTTCAACAGTTTGATGTAAAAAATGCATTCCTCCACGGTGATCTGGATGAGGAAGTGTATATGGATATTCCACCAGGTTTTTCTTCCGCTGCAAGTGAAGGAAAGGTGTGCAAATTAAAGAAGGCACTGTATGGTTTGAAGCAGTCACCTAGGGCTTGGTTTGGTAGATTCTCAAAGGCCATGCTGAGTTTCGGCTACAAACAGAGCCATGCTGACCATACTCTATTCATTAAGAGGAGTGATGGTAAGATTGCTGTCCTTATTGTTTATGTTGATGATATAATAATGACAGGTGACGATGTGAATGAAATTCATAATTTGAAGTCTCGACTTGCCCAAGAATTCGAGATTAAAGACTTGGGAGCGATGAGATACTTCCTTGGAATGGAAGTGGCAAGATCTGATAGAGGTATTTTTATCTCTCAACGAAAATATATTCTTGATCTTTTGGAAGAAACAGGCATGTTGGGTTGTAAACCTGCAGATTCTCCTATTGAGCCAAATCATCACTTGAGTGGAGATATGGGCGAATGTACTGATAAGGAGAGGTATCAGCGACTTGTTGGGCGACTGATATATTTAGCTCACACCCGGCCGGATATTACCTATGCAGTGAGTGTAGTTAGCCAGTTTATGCACGATCCTCGTATTTCACACCTGGATGCAGTTTATCGTATTTTGAGGTATCTCAAATCAGCTCCAGGAAGAGGAATTTTGTTCTCTAATCATGGTCATTTGTGGTTGGAGGCTTTTACTGATGCTGACTGGGCTGGTTCTGTGAATGATAGACGCTCTACCTCTGGCTATTGTACCTTTATTGGAGGGAATTTGGTTACTTGGCGAAGTAAAAAGCAATCGGTGGTTGCTAGATCAAGCGCAGAGGCAGAGTATAGAGCCATGGCTCATGGTGTTTGCGAGCTTTTGTGGCTCCAAATCTTGTTACGTGATTTGGGTTTCATTGACAGTGGTCCTATGAAACTCTACTGTGATAATAAGGCTGCTATAAACATTGCTCATAATCATGTTCAACATGATAGAACGAAGCATATTGAGATTGACAGGCACTTCATCAAGGAGAAACTGAGCGAGGGTTCGATATGTATGCCTTTTGTGAGATCTGGAGATCAGTTGGCTGATATATTCACAAAGGGACTTGGCAGCAAGAGTTTCCACCCTATTGCATTCAAGTTGGGCTTGATCGATATCTTCGCACCAACTTGAGGGGGAGTGTTAGATTAATGAATTAGTTCGTTGTATGGAGTTTCATTATTTATCCTTAGTATGTAAATAGTTAATTAGTTAGGACCTCATTGTAATTGTTGTATCTTGCGTTGTATATATACCTAGTTTAATGAAAGTTACCCTAATTTTGGGTTTTCCACAAATCAATACTGTCGTCTCTCAACTTTACAGCTGATAATGTTTGGCATGATGGACAATCCTGTTTGCCTAGGAAGTGAAATGCACTTATTCTTCTCTTTGTGGTTCATTGTACATTTGACAGGTATTAGATGAAGCAGATAGGTTGCTGAATGAGGATTTCCAGGAAGCAATTGATAAGATTTTGCAAGCTATTCCTCACCAGCGGAAGACTTATTTGTTTTCTGCTACTATGACTAAAAAGTTAAATGGTTTGAGTATTTCTTTCCTTGTATTCAAAAGGTAGCTTGTAGTTTTATGAGTTCATTGAACAACATTTCCATGTCGTTTGTGAACTTGCAATTGATGTATTGCCTGCCATGCCTGTTATTTTTCTAACTGATTGCACTTTCATGTGTCTACTTAGTTGAATAAAAATGTTTTTAGTTCCTAACGGCATCCGTAAGCTGCAGTTAAGTATCATATCTGCGGTTGCTCTGACTCTTCATCTGATGCAATCCAAAACTTGCTGTGGTTTTATACGAGCTATCATCCCTCTGAAACGTTTTAGTGAAGCTTAGAGTACTTGTTCTGGGGAACATGCGTTTTCCAGAAAAATGGAGAGTTACCTCAAGGGTATTAGATGGTTAGTATGCATGATACCATTTCTTAAGGCTGTGTTTCTCATTCCCATCTCCTATCTCTGCTAAAGGTTAGCCAGCCTTGAGACATTGGTGGTTCGTAATGTTGTATTTGTACATGAATGAAACTTAGTTATGGTTACGCAGCTCAATGTAAATTGGACTGAGTTTGGTCTCATAAGATGAAAACAGTAAGATTCAATCGTCAAGGTCCTCCTGTCAATTTATTTAAGCTTAAGGAGATATTGAACATGCAAAGTTCAAACCTGGCTTTTGGATAATAGGTTATCAATGGCCTTTCTCAAGGTATTAAGTTGCTCAAGTGGCTTTGACTCGCATGAAGGAAAATAACATGAAGTTCAAGAAAGCCCCATGCTTTGACCTTTCTGTTAACTTGTCTTGTTTGGACGAGATCTTGAAGTCTGCTTGGCCAAGTAGAAAAGGACACCTATCTCCATCTTTGTTACAGTTTTGGTATATTATAAACAAAATAATTTTAACGTTATGTCAGGAGACCAAAAACAGGATTTTGAAGATTGGATTCCCTGTATTCCTGCATTTTATGTTGCGTGTTCATATTCTCTACCCTAAGTTGTCATTGATTCAAAGACACCAAAAAGGAAAGTAGAAAGCCTGGCTTTGGATGTGAAGTAACTGCTTCTGCTAGCTTCTGTGAGATGCATTTCTATGTATGGTGCATGATGTGATTTTCTACTCATTATCATGCACTTCATTGTGTTTGGAAAAGAATCAAGTTACAGCAATTATCCAAAAAACCGTCTGCTGTTACTTTTTTCCCCGGTAGATCCAACTTCTAGTATGATGGAAGCAGGATAGGGTACTCAATTAGTGTTATTTAATAGGAACCATGGCGAACATACTTGGTGTTTCGAACATATGTTTGATTACTTGCAAATTAGGAGGGCTGAAATGACCAAGTTCCTCTTCATTTGACGCAGGTGCAGAAGCTCCAGAGGGCTTGTCTGAGGAATCCTGTGAAGGTATTCTAAATTACTATATCTGCATCACGTATTGTTCTTAATTTTCTTCATTAGCTTTGTGACTGACGTCAAGTTGTAATTCCTTCCAGATTGAGGCTGCATCTAAATATTCCACTGTCGATACCCTAAAGGGACATTATCTTTTCATTCCAGAGATACGCAAGGTTTCCTCCTATAGCATTTTCGTCTATGTCTGTAGTGTTTCATCTTTTTGAAGATTTTGAGAATGAATGCCGACTTGGAGGGCATTGCTTTGTCTAAAGCATTTATTTGGGATGTAAGGAAGAGTAGCAATCGACAAAATTGAAGGGAAAAGGGGAAAAGCTGGAGTCTTTTAATTATATCCTATGTAATTTGATGCAGCCGTTGTGGGAATGAAGGGACTTATTAAATATATCTATTTGCTGTGGTTGAATCTCATGTTCGTTTATACTCCTGAGGTTATTACGAAAGAGCAGACCAATGGTTTTCTGTTTTTTCTTCCCATCCCTCAACCTCCCCACCCCCTCCCAGGAAAAATGGATTTTAAAAACAGGAGGGATTGTTTCCAGCCTTTTCAACATATTTAGTTCATCTTGGTATTGTGATTGGCAAAAGATGTAGTCACCTTTTCCCTGTGAGAGAAACATGTTAGTGCATTGCTTAAGTACGAAGAACAGCTCCCAATTTACAGAGCTGAATCAAGGTTTGGCTCCATGATCGCTTGTCATATCATTATTGTGCATCTGTAGTTCTGAATTCAGCTCTACTTCTGTTCACAGGCTTGCTATCTCGTATATGTCCTGACTGTGATGTCTGGAACTACATCAATGGTTTTTACCCGAACATGTTATTCAACAAATTTTTTGGCTCTAATGCTTCGAAACCTTGGTCTAAGAGCCGTACCCATTAGTGGTCAAATGAGCCAGGTACATTTATGGATGTTTTCTATTGGTTGACTTTGACTGCATATGTTTGGTTGGCTTTGATTTAAATAGGCAGGTCTTTTTTATCATATCCTATTATTCCTTGTATGCCCTCATCTTGGCAGGCCAAAAGACTAGGAGCCTTAAACAAGTTCAAGGCTGGGGAGTGTAATATCCGTGTGTGCACGGATGTGGCCAGTAGAGGGCTTGATATTTCACTCGTGGGCTTAGTAATCAATTATAATATCCCGCCAAACCCGAAGGTTAGGTTTCCTTACTACTTCATGTCTAAAAGTATGTGAATGGTATCTCATACCAGCCATTTGCATCAATATGTCTTTGTTGTTTGCCTGCTGCAGTTTCATTGTGGTTTCGTTTACTCATTTTGTTATACATCCATTTTGTGCTTCTCCACCGAAGTGCAATCTCTTCTTCTTTTTTTTCCCCTGTAAGTACCGGCTAATATGCTTAATCACCATATACTATCCATTAGAGTTAATTTCAAAATTAGGTCTGACCTGGTGCAACAGTGTTCTTTTTTGGTAGAAAGTTCTCTGTTTATTCTAATGGTTTCATTTGGGTGCATTGTCTCAATTAGTCATCACAGTTGTTTATGATTCTTATTGTTGCCATGTATGAAACGTCCTGTAGGTTTACATACATCGTGTTGGAAGAACTGCTCGGGCAGGGCGAACTGGTGTTGCAATCTCTTTTGTCACTCAGTATGAGTGGGAATGGTACTTGCAGATAGAGGAGCATACGGGTATGCAACATATGTAACAATCACTAATGACTTACCAAGAAGAAGCTTATTCGTTCGTCCTGGTTCAAGAAACATAAAAGTTAAACCGAGCCATTGAAACCATGAAACCGCATTGTAAAATGCAGTTCAGTTGGTTATCAGTATTAAGCTTAAGGCTATTCCAATCATCACTAACTCATTTTAAGTTGAGCATATATTTTCACATGATAACCCTGATGAAATTGTATCCTTTGCACCTATTTATGTGCCATCATTTGAATACTAATATGATTATGGACTCATGAGGTCAACCTTAAATCAAACCAAATGCCTTTGGTTTTCTATGTTGGAACGAGGACCAAACTGTTAAACAAAAAACAGGTCCAAACCATACAGATTACTGTGGTTGACGGTTGTAGTTCTATCTCTTTCTTCTTTTTTCGGTTTGTGGGACAGTCCTAATTGTGAGCCGTTGGCAAGTCTTCTTAAGACTAGCGTTGTTTTTGTCTTTCAGGAAAGAAGCTACGTTCGTTTCCAGCTCCAGAAGAAGAAGTTCTGCTGCTAATGGAGCGCATCTCAGAGGCCGTAAGAATAGCCCAAATGGTATGGAATTCTTGTCTTTTCTGTTTTTTTTTTTTTTCCTGCAGCTAGCTTGTCGGCCAATTAATGACCTGGACTTAGAACACTTGTTGTAGCAAGTTGGATTTGGGACCTAGTGAGTGAGCTTGTCTTAGTAATTGACAAAATTTTATTGAAAATTTTCTCATGTGGCCTTTTACCAGCTTTGCTTGTATTGTAATGTTCTCTTGTCGGCCATTTTTTCAATGACATTCATCATCTTTAGCTGCCTTGGAACTAATTTTCTTTGTAAGAGTATGAGTGATAAAATGGGACTTCAGGTTGAAGCCAGGACCTAGTCAGTTGGATTTCATGCAACCGTGATTTATTAGTTCCATCAGCGAACTAATCATTCTAGTTGAAAATCGTATAGCATTACAATTGCGTTGGTCTCTGCTCCGCCATAGTAGTTTCCAGATGATGTCTGATTTCTGGACTTAAAGGAATGCTTGTGAATTTGTGATGATAACATCTCTTTCTGTTGTGAGCACCCCTTTGACTTTTTTGTAGTCATTGGACACTGAGGTTAGCCTTTTTTCATTTGTTAAGCCACTGAGGTTAGCCATTGTACCTTGTCCAGTTAACTGATTCAGTGATAGACAAAGACGGGATACCTCAGTTCAGACCGATTTTATATGCACACCAATAAAAACCGTGTTACCAGCCAGCCCAAACTCAGATGCACTGTCATCAAGTGCTGGGAGAATTGAGGAGAAAATAGCAAAATGAGGCATCTAAGAGTTTTGATCCACTAGAAAAAACTTTTTTTTTAGTAAGTAATATCTGCTGAACTTGTTTGGTCTAATCATTTGACTGAGAACTTTTTGCCGGATTAAGCCCTTTTGGAATAAGTGTGTTTGGCATGAGATTTCTTGGCCCCATACTTTTGGTTGGGCACGGATGCCTTACCTGCCCACCCTTCCTAATTCACCTGTAAGCAACGACATCATTTCAGCTGGATAAGCATCTGATTATAAGCTTAGAAAGAGCTATGCGCCATCTAGAGGAAGAGCTCCAGGGACTCAAACCCAGAGAAGATGAATCAGAGGGAGCAGCTTTGATGATGGGGATGTGATTACAGTTGGGGTGGAGTATACAAGGGAGCCTCAGAAGTGCCACCAGTGTATAGTGTTTAGTCATTTCGCAAAAGCATGCCTAAAAGGTGGAAGCTAAAATGTGCTGGGTTTTGCGATATAGCCCAAACAAGGATGATTAGTCAGGTTCTGGAATCCAGAATGAGATAGTCAAAGCCAATTCGAGTGATGGTTAGACTCAAGTTAGCAACAGAATCGTAATGAAATATTGGTTATTATCCTTGAGATCATAAAGGTGTACTCCTTGCTGGAATCGATATTGGTTTAAGTTTATACTTATTCAAGCTTATACATGAAATTTTTTGTATATACATGCTCTAGGTGCGCAAGCCTAAGCAAGCCGAATACTGTTAGGCTCAGACTCGGCTCATTTAAGTAACAAGTCTAAAATTGAGGCTCAGATTCAGTTCATTTATATACAAGAATTGAACTTGAACAAATCTTCACCGGGTTGAACCTTGAATAGTTCACGAACGGCTTGGTTTATTTGCAGCCCTAAGTGCAAGTGAGAGAGCAGAAGCCTCCTTTATAAAAATACCTTGGGCGCTTGAGTGCTTTGAGAGCGGTATTTATGTGCCTCGTTTCTCTAGGTCCTACTGTAGATGTATATTTCTGTCAATCATTTCTGTTTTATGTAGACATTTTGTTCTGAATAATGAGGATAACTAATGACTCTTTGAAAGTGGTTTAATTGATTGTAGAACAAATGTTGTCTGATCGGTAGTTTGATTACTTTGTGCCACTAGCGTTGATGACCCTAGGTTGTGGAAGTTTCTCTTTTCCATTGTGTTGGAACCCCTCGCATATTTAGTGTTTAGTAGTTGTTTTAACTTTTTAACATACTGGAAGAACCATGATGTAACTTGTTCATTGTTGCTTATCACTATTGTCCTTTTGCTATTACTAATGTCCATGGGAAATGTTTGAATTCCGTTCTTCCCTCCTACTCCCTGTCCATTAACCGTTTAAGTTCTTTCTCTTTTTTTGTTCAAACTTCTTAGAAAGTCAATGAAGAAACAGGTGGGAAGAAGAAAAGAGGAGGAGATGAGGGTGAGGACGAAGTTGAGAAATCTTTGAAAGGAAAAGCATTTCAGAAGTCAAAGAAAAGAATTCGCTAAACTTCTTGAAGTGTTGAAGAAGGCCAAGAAAACAGTTTCCCCCGCAATGGCTATCTCCTTTAGTATTCTGTTGGCAATGTGATAATACTCCGACCTAATGCTTGGCATGTTACTATCTTGGCGTTGTTCATTTTTTGTTCAGGCCTGGTTGAATCTGAGGTGGCAAATGTGAGTTTGAGCGGATTAAAACGGGTCGGGTCAAATGAGTCAAGTCATACCCAAACCTGACCAATTTGTTCAGTGGCCGCACGGGCAAACCCAGTATAGGGCAAGCGGGGTCACTTGACCCCACTGAGTTCCAAAATATCTCTAAAGTATAGTTTTGAGGAATATTTTGTAATTTTGTCCCAAAAGATAATATTCTTGCCCTGAAGATCCCACGAAATTAAATGTGTTGTAGATATTTGACCCCGCTGCAACTAAATCCTGGCTCCGCCTGACAGATCCAAAAATATCATACAGAGGGGTCACCTATCAAGCATAACCTTCGTAAAAATACTAAGATGAAGGATGGTGAGGAGTTTTTTCTTAATGCTAAGTCGAGGACATATAGAGGGGTCACCTCTCAAGCCAACGTCTGAAGGTCGGGGTCCTTGCCGCTGGTTACAAAACATGAAACTTGCTATATTCTAGGTGATTTTATACTATATACTCCCTCCGTCCCTTTTTTAGAGTCCGGTATTCCATTTTGGACTGTCCCTTAATAAGTGTTCATTTTGTAAAGTTAGTGGGTAAAAGTTGGTGCATTGTCTATTTTGCCTCAAAAAGTATATTCCATTTTGAAAAGATAGTGAGCAAAAGTGTAATGATGATGGGTAAGTAGAAAAAGTAGAGGAAAAAGTTGATATGAACGGTATAATGATGATGTTTTTTTAATAAGTTGGAATTACGAAGCAAGATACTTAAAAAGGGACGGAGGGAGTATTAGGAGGGTCACATGACCCTCTTATGCCTTCGCCCTAAATCGGCTCCTCGTCTCCATTGCCTTCCTTTTTTTCCCCCTTTCACATATAACTCATAATCAACACCCTTTTCTCCAAGCAGATGTAATGAAGCACATCACTGCATGTTTCCTGCTAAATTTCGCAGCTCTCGAGGCCAAAAAACTACCATAGCAAATAGCTCCTTGATGCAAGGGATAATGCATAACAACTAAAGAAAAACACTTGCTCCATATCTTGAGTAGGTTGAGAGGGCTCGATCAAATTACATGTGCCACCTCGATCATCATATGACAGTATAACTTCAATGTTTTGGTGTTATTGCAGTGAAATGTATAATTGCTCTACATTTCTCCATAAAAATTACAAACTTGGTTGGCTGAGAGACTCCATAAAACCAATTCGATCGTAAAACCAACTCTAATAGAAAAACCTCTGAGACAAAGGGAAAGAGACTCATGAAAAACCTTTAAGATAACCTTGAAACCGTTTCAAATGTAAGAACCCAAGCCCTAGAGCATAAAGGAAGGCATAAGCTACAAAAACAACTCCCATTCCAAAGAAATCATTTGCGAAGTCCATTCATTACCAGATGGTATAACAGAATTCCCTTTTCTCCTAGCAGATGTTGCAGTCAAGGCCACCTGAAATGTTTTCAATTTCCGACTCTGCTGCTGCTGCTGCTGTAGTGGAGATGGATTTCCAGTCATGGGCAAAACTGGAGAGACAAGACAGAAAAAAACAGATTGGTCTGTACTAGTAAAGGTGGCTTAAAGCCACCAATGAGTTAATGATGAAGGCAGTGGAGAAGAGGAGCTAAAAATTTTATGCACCAAATCAAAGTTTTATGTGGCCGTTATAAACAAAACAAATATGAACAAGCGCCAAATGCAACTGAGCAAAAGGTCGCACTTCCACAGGCCAATCTTAGACACTAATGGTTATTGGCGCTGAGTGCAACAACTCTCTCTCTCTCTCCAAAATCTTCCACAAGCTCTTCTTCCTCTGGAAGAAATGAGGGGAGACTTGATGCATATGTCTATATCAGACTACGGTGTTTGACGTTTAAGTGATATTACCTAATTTCACGTTGTACCTTATAAGTTGTACTTGAAGTCAATAAGTAAGGACAAAATACTGAAAGTTAAGCAGAATGAGGTCTAACATTAACCAAACTTTTCGTCACGTCTCAGTTACCATGACGGGATGCATTGACAATAATTACAATTGTAAATTTACAGTCACCGTCAGTCTCATCTAACGTTATCCTAACCTAACAGACTCAACTCGGATACACACGAACAGAGACTTCAAAAAAACACAAACCACAACACTTTACACTCATGAAAAAAAACCACCAAGGAGAGCAAAGGCCAGCTTCAAATTGAATTTAAAATATTTCTTATTTCCTAACCACAATCATAATAACAATAAGCTTCGACAAGCTTGTCGATAACGGGACTCAACTATTCAGCTACGATTTTCCAAAACATACTCGAGAGGGAGGATCTCTTCGTGGTCTTGATAATTTTCAAGTGCTGCCTCCGGTGCTGTCATGTGTTTTTTTCTTACTTTTATGCTCTAGATTCCCCCAACCTATCAAATTCGGGGACATACGGCAAAACTTGGAAGGATAGCAATCAAAGAGAAAGATTTTGCCACCAATTCACAATCCTGCATGATCCTGTGTATAGCAAATAGTATGAAAAGGTGATTTTAGCTGGACTGGAAACTGTAAAAGATAGTTTACAGAGTACAAAATGCATGTATGTTACGATAAATGAACAAATCACGATGCCACTTTCCCACCTTAACATATTCACAAAATGCAACACCGTACTACTGGTTTCATCCCATCATCAGAAAGTGAAGATTCCTGAAAGAGATGTTCTCAGATCGGATATCTAAGCAGAACACGCCGAACTTGCTTGCAATTTCATCTGCACCTCTTCAAGACAAGCCTGAAGATCCCTAAACTCTTCCATTTCGGAAAAACTCCCGCCCTGAAATGTACAGAAATGATGTCGCACTCTATGCAGAAAGAGATACAGTAAAGAATGTGGTCAAAGACAGAAATCGTTATTGTGTAAAAACAGAAACAAAAAGATAAACTGTCGACTAAAACAGTAAATCTTTATAAATTAAGCAGGATGTCATGCCTGTTTAATAGTGTTCTTCAAATGCATCTCAGCTGCAAAGAGTTCCTTACGACCACCAGTAGAAGAAAAAAGCTCCATGTACACGTTACAAAGTTCCAATGAAGCACGTGCAAACTTCTTAAACCGATCTCTGTCTTTCCACAAATCAGACCCCTGAGAGAGCGAGAGAGCACTTAGCAACACATCGGATATTAAAGTTTTGTCGCATTATTGCATACCACCTTTGGTTATTGTGATCATGAGTAAACCAACCCCAAGAGAATAAGTATAAAACAATAAATGATAAGTTTAACACCTAATATGTTCAAATACAATTAAATACTCTTCAAACCACATGATGTCATTTATGGAATTAACATGTTAGGGACTTAACATGTACTTCAATTAATAGCTTGGAATGGGTATTTGTTGACTGCATATACTTCTTGAAGCTCTCTCATAGCTTAGCTTTCATATCTTAGCTTTCGTATTGTACGACTCATGGGGAAGAACCCTTGTGATAGCATGTCATTGGTTATAGCATAATTGATAAAAACATGCAACAAATACCACGTAGAATACAATACATAAAACTGTCACGGCGAGGTACGAGGCTTGCAAGATCAAGATATACCTGGTATGACCTAACTTGCTTTAGAAGGGCCTCAGAGCACATTGAGAGATCACCTTTAAGTTTGTGCCACCTTCCATATAATCCCCAAATCTCGGATCCTCCACCACTTTGAACAACCTATATCAGAGCAAAAATCTAATTGTTAAATCTTTAGAAATGGAAACATCTGCATACGCCTCTCGCTTTTGGAGACATGTTTCTTTCTGTAATTTCTTTATGGCCCACTGAGCATGGATTGCTCTTACCTCAATCATCTGTTGAAGTTAAAGATGTAGCTTATTTAAAGCCCCAAAACTATAGATGTAGATGTTTTACAGCAACAAAATTTTACACGCCTACTTTAAGACTACAAAGTTAAGGTAACTAGAGGTGGCATTTCTAACACAAACCCATCACCTGGACCAAACCCAGCCTGACTGAATTGGGTTTTATTCCATGATTACACTATGGCACAGGGGTTCACCAACATTATTCCATGATTACACTATGGCACAGTGGTTCACCAACAACCCCCCACACGTAGAAGCGTTGGTTATCAAGCGTCAACGGGCCAAAAAATTGAACAACTTATCCGCCAGTCAACCCGTGAACAAGTTATGCCATTAGAAATCACGTAGCACATTCATGCAAGAAAGTCATTACAACTTTTATTACAAGACTTGAAATTGTAACTTAAATGACTTTATATCCTTTCTGTAGCTTTAAGTGGCAATGAAATCTAATCGTACTTCATAAGCAAATTGGTCAAACCTAATCATCCGACACACAACCCACACGACAACATGAGAACATCTAAAACCTTGATAGGGTTTCTAGACTGACCCCACCAAATTGAACACAACCCAACCTGCCTCAGCCAAGTTGGGTTAGTTTACCATGTAAACGATTTCGACCCACCCAATCCTTCCAAACCCCCCACACATACACACACACCTTGACCAGTTGCTCTTCGACATAAATAAATTCATTAAAATATATGAAGACGACACGTGTATATCATGCAATAAGAAAACCCAAGAGTTACTTGAACGTTATTAGATAAAGGAGAGATGAGAAAAGAAATTAAAGGAATATGAAGATATAAAAAAATTGGCTACCTGTCGTAAAATTTTCCCAAGCAACTCCACCAAAAGGTCAGTTTCTTGTGTTTTAACCAGCACAACTTCCGGATCAGTCGACCCATTAGCAGAACCGGTATAAGAATTAACAGACAGAGTTTCGTTGGTGTCCTTATCGTAGTTGGTATCCTTATCATCGCCTGTGCCAACATGCAATTGAGAATGGCTAGTTGGGGCCCGCCTTTCAATCTCTAGCATCATCCTCTCTAAGAACTGTGCATCAATTATTTTATTTCTAGTTATATCCAACACCATCTTCGTCGCTTCCAGTGCCTGCCACATTAAATCACAGAATATTTTCACATAGAATCAAGAATGATATCAATTTCCACACAAGACAAATGCGGTACCCAAGAAAACAGATCACTAAGTCAATGTGAAACATTTACACAAGGAACAAACCCAAAAATTATTAAGTAGGTGTATCTCATGCAAATATACTACAGCATATCGATGCTTCTAAGTATTCTATACATGATAGGTATGGTGGGTCAGGATCAAATATCTTATTTGATTATGGATAAAAAAAACTAGATGAAATGTTCTGCCCTTGCCCACTTCAAGTAAAGTACATGGAGGGTAACGTTTAGCGTCACCAAGCAGAGTTTAGGAAGTGGGTGGGAGATGTTTGTGTATATTTCGTTAACTCTCTCAGTCACCCGGGGGGGGGGGGGGGGGGGGGGGGGGGGGGGGGGGGAGGAGGGGGATAATGATTGCATCAAAACTAGCAGAACTTCATATCCTGGTGCATGACTGTTTCTATGGCTAGTGTCCTGATAATTAGACACCTCCCACAAGGATGAAATCAAGAAATCAAGAATTATAAGCAGCTTCACTCTTAAAACGAAACTAGAGGTCAAACAGATACCTATCTAGTACCCAATGAGGCCTGCTGCTACAGCACAATTTGGTAGTAGTATATATGATTCTTAACATACTAGCTCAAGCAAACATAACGTAAAAAAGAAAACAATAGATCATGAGTAAACCAACTTGAAGAGATTAAATACAGCAAAGCCTAGCCAGTTGGATGAACCTCTGAACTGGACGATAAATGTTATTCACATCGAACCCTAAACATGCTATATCAGCATCTGCCTTCCACTTATGAAACCCTCAATATTTTCATGTTTTCTCCAGGTGCTCAACATGAAACATATGCAGAAAGTAGGGGTCAAAGATCATGTCTTTCATTCGAAATACATTGGCCAATGCACGAGGATAAGCAGTTCACCAAACTATCTGCATACCAAGAAACTTACCCGACTAAGATTGCCAACATCTGCAGCAACATGGCTGAAATTCTCCCACAACTGCCAGCTATTCCTCCTGCAACAAGTCATTTCATGCTACCCTTTCAACCAAGCTGGCATAATCTTAAAAATGTAACCAAGGAGTTCCATACAAAGAATGTGATCTTAAGGGTACCGCAAAAAACAAAAAATTAGGGCTTCACCGAGCAGTTTTTTGAAAATGGCATTTTTTTTGCTATTTCTATGGACCCTTAAAATCAAAAATGTCGGGAATGGGAGTCCCTCATTTTAAAAAAATAAGGGATCCCTCACCGGAACCTAACTCATATATATATATATATATATATATATCTGTACATACATATATACACATGCGCGCGCGCACACACAGACAGAGAGAGACACACACACACACAGAGAGGGAGGGAGAGAGAGAGAGAGAGAGAGAGAGAGAGAGAGAGAGAGAGAGAGAACTTGAACTTCAGTGCTTCTTTAAATGCAATGAAAGCCTCTTTGTTCTTCTTTTTAATCATGTGCCTGCAGTGTTGACGAAGTGATTATCATCCATGTAAACTGTGGTGAAAAGTTCAAATGGCTTTATAGCACCAAGAGATATACAAAGTAAAGAAGAAACGTATAGTTATTGAGTGTAATGTTAAGGATATCTAAGCGTTCATTTCTTCACTTGTTTAGCAAGAGAAGTAACTGTTGGTGTCGTAATAACAGTAGCACTAAACCAACGAAGCATGAATCTACTGCAAACCACGCCACAGGCCCGCCTCTTTGCAATGGTTAGGGCAGATATAAAGATCAGTATAGAAAATGTATCATAAAAAGGTAGGAATTGTATCATAAAAACATCGCCAAATTTGTTGGATTTTAAGTAGCTCATGTGAAAAAAATTTACTTCGTAAGATGTGAATCCACACCTTGCAGGAAATGGGGAAGATCCGAAGAAGAGAAAAATATAGAAGAAGCAGGTTCTAAGCGTAATATTGGCATAATTGTCACTCTTAAGAAACTGAGAAAGAGCATACAAACAAGCTATATTGTTCCAAGCTTCTCCATTATCAGGATCAAGTTGAACAGCTGACGTAAACGCATCCATTGCCTTCTCAACATCCCTTGCCTGTATATATAGTGACATTAAAGTTCAACCACCGAAATAAACAGAGATCACGATGCAAGGCATTTCTCATAATTTAGGTGACAAATTTGGAGATCAAGGATTCTTATCCTGATGGATGAAGAATCAAAACGATGACACGGGACACCTTCAAGGCAGCAGCTCCAAGTGCAAACCAACCATCTGGATACAACGCATTCAATGCCATGGCAGCCTCCCTAATATAAAATTAATGGCAGATTATTACTGGAGAGACAACTATGCAAGCAGACAGAGACAACTATGCAAGCTGAAGCAGGCACAAGAACATGTCTATGAGGGGTGGATATGTGTGTCAGTGTGTGTGTGTGTGAGAGAGAGAGAGAGAGGCAATATACCATAGTATTTTAGATTTCTCATATTCCCCCCTGTTGTATGCATTGCGAGCAAGAGATCGCTGACAAGGGAAAAGGGGGGGGAAAGGATTAACCAAAAGGTTAATGAGGAAAAGACAGGAATATTGATTATGAAAAGCAAGGAACAAAGTTACCTTTGCTCGAGCTGACCTGTTGCCCGACACTTCTAGGGCTTGTTCATAGCAGGCATCGTCACTTGTAACGTCACCCAATGAACACCTGGAAGCACAACACATTGAAATGCCTTAACATTTCTATTGAGTCTCACTGCCAAATGTAGAACCAAAATAGGTAATTGGAGCTAATGTTTAGGACTTCCATTCAACAACTACAAATGGGATCCACCAGTTGTTTGAGCTAACATTTGGACAGAATCAGGTAGTTAAACCCAGTAGTTACAAGCTCAATAGCCAGTAGAAAAACTCAACAGTACAAGCTCAATACTGAGTACATAAACTCAATAGTTATAAGCTCTTGCTGAAAAACTGATCCGGGGCTACACTATTTTCAAGAGCCTAAGGCCCTAAACTATTCCGCAGAAAGATGTGCATCTAAATTGTATTGATGAAACTGACATCTGCTAAAAGGATAGAGACCAATAACTATTTTCAAGAGCCTAAGGCCCTAAACTATTCCGCAGAAAGATGTGCATCTAAATTGTATTGATGAAACTGACTTCTGCTAAAAGGATAGAGACCAATAAGTAAACAACCTCAAACATGAAAAGAAAAAGGTTGGCTAACATACCATAGCCTCGGATCATTAGGCATTTCAGCCAGCCGCATTTTAATAAGTTCCACAGCTGCTGCTTTTTTCTCTAACAAGCTGTTGTTTTAAACATAATAAACATAAAACCACCATTAGCATGATATGAAGCTAATTATACGCATAAACGATGAATTACTGATAGCCACCATCATACCTGTAGCAAAATATCAGATTGTCCCACAATTCTAGATCCTCAAAAACTTGAACAGCCTCCCCTATAAAGCCACAACTCACTAAAAGCTCGCCATATTCTCTAGAAAAAGATAAGCAGAAATAAAATTATTTGCACATGTCATCTATACAGACTGAAGGTGAAACAAATAGAAGAAGGGTCGACGCAATAATATAGTATCTCAAAGTAAAGCATGACATCTAGAAAGAGGTCAAAGAGAGATACTTCCGCAGAGCAGGAATTGTAGGAATATAAGCTCCAAAACAATAATAAATCCTTGGTACAACACCAGGAGAAGATTCATAGACATCCTGGACCTGAAATAAGCAGAAATAGTTACATTAGACTCCACAAAAATTGACTGCACTGGAAGCGTCTGAGAGAAAAATACGTATTGGGGCCTAAATGCCGCACAAGTTCATTTATATGATTCCACTCGACTAACACTAAGTTTTCTCTGTGTACTCCACTTGCATAACATGAAATCAACGAGTGGAAAATAGAGCCAGTACTAATCCAACTTGATGGGCAAGGAGAAAATTCAAACACCGCGCAAAAAAGGCTTTTAAACATGAAGCATTATATGTTATAACCTGCCTGCGACCTAAGATCCACAGAGCGTTCCAGTAATAGTTAAAAACTTCAAAGGAGGTCAATATAAGTTAAGCTAAATAAAAAGACGATGCTTTGTATATGTGAGCAAGCTAGAAGAAGAGGAAGCACATGCAGAGCAGCAGATGAACACATGACCTTTTTAAGCTCCGACGAAGAAAATACAGATGGTGAAATTAAAGGTGTACTACGGATAGGAACAGCTCTTCTTAAAAACTGAATATCAACCCAACAGCATTAAACTTTCATACTATGCATCATCAATTGCATGTGAACAAACCATTTAACTGGTCACTCCTTTTGTTTCCAAATTCCGATAAATGATACTTCTGCTTCCAATAAGTATAATTTTTCTTATCCTGTAATTTTACCATGATACAACTCATATATTTACCCCCTCATTTCTGCTTTGTGATCATATTTATCACAAAAACCTTCCAAACAAACACTCTCAGCTATATAAATTAACCTTGCAGTATGTCTTACAAAACTTGCCCCGAGCGTGGCAAAAGAATTCTAACATCACAAATGACCCTGGAAACATTCCCATTTAGTCCATCCCATTCTAAGTCTTACAGGACTCCCCCCAGATGACCTCTTACTTGCATAACGATTTAAGGCTTTTTAGAATTATAATTCTAGGTATATCTTAACCACCAAATTTCATTCTCTCTTCATTCCTGTAAATAGTTTGGCAAGGTTAGTTCTTATGTTCTCTAGCCCGTGGGGGTAAACGTAGTTTGTCAATGTTTTTCCTTCCCTCTTCGGAAAAATAAGGACAACCAGGAGCATAAGATTGGGTATGAAGGGAATTAAAAATACATAAGGTCATGATGATATGTCATTCCTGTGGAGGCTAAGAAGTGCTTGATAATAGTCAGCAAGTCCAAAACTGGGTAAAATTTGAAGATTGTAGCAATTGATTAAACCATTTGCAATGAGTTGGGTGAAATATAGTAATCAAGGGATTCAAGTGGCAGCAACTTGGTGACAAGCTGTTTCCCAAGCTAAGCACCAAGAATCACCTGATTTCCAAATCGAATAGAAAGAGTCAAGAATAACTCTAAGTGTAAAAGGGAAATAACTGAACCAATGTTTGTACAAGGTGAAAAAACATGATCTAAAAGAAAGCTATGTAATTTCACCAATTATATACAAGTAAATAACCATTTTTGGGGTTGCTACCAGCTAACAAAGATGTGCATAATACCAGTTTCTCCATCATCATCAAAGCACGCTCCTTTGTACGGCTACGAGTTGACTCCCATCGAATCCGGAAGATGTTACAAAAACGACTAATCTGAAAGGGAATGAGATCATAACCATGTGCAGGGAAGAAGCATATCTAAAAGGTGCTGGACATACGGCAAGTATAAGCAGCCATCTTTATGGCTAATCTGCTATCCTCTTCCGATTCAGAAGATTATTACCTCTCAAGACTTGCCATGAAAAAGTCGCCAAGAACAAATTGGTCATAAGTATCAAGGATTTCTATCTGATAATAGCTCAATGATGATTCGAACAATAACTAGAAAGAGCAAAGCTCCAAGATGTCTCAAGAATACAGAACATCAATAAACATGCAGATAAGAAAGTACAATTTTACCAAGGTCACATATCAAAGCACTCAACTATATTGATATCTCTTTTAAACACCACATTTTTTAGGACAGAAACGTATTCAATAAGGGCCTGCCTGGGACAGGATCATGGTGCGCATATACACATGTCACGGATAACACAAGCGAACTATTAAATACCCGTACCCAGGGCAAGCATGCACATAGGCAACCTTCTGTACATTTATTGTTGTAAAGTGCAGACAATCTATATAAGCCCCTTAGCATGTTACAGTAATTCAAACAGATGTAAAAGATGTGTTGTGTAAAGTGAATGTGGGATTTGACCTACTAATATGTGTTTTAAACAAGAGGTAGCTCAGTCAACTTACTATGAAGGGAGAGGAGAGCTGAGAATCCACCGCTTCTATGTATGGCGCCATCTCCCACCCTGCAATAAAAAGGAGTTTAAGACAAAGAACCTAATGATTTCAAACAAAGTGTCTCATTTTACATCTAGACATTTTAAGTCAGAACCCTCAGGCACTAACCAAAATAAGTGATTTCATTATCACCAATTTCCAGGTCATCTCCCTATATATAAGACTAAAAGTCATTACTAACCACTATGAGGTATGACCCGCCACCTATGAAGCACCGACAGCTCTAGAGATCGACGTATCGCAGTGTCGGACACGGGGACATGCGGTGTGTCCCATAATTTAATTTAAATTTTTTACGGGGACACGGCTTTGGGGGGGTGGGGGCGCGGACATGGCAGGGGCCAAACTGTAATTTAAAAAAAATGGGGGTCAAATTGCAATTTTCTAAAAATATTGGGGCCAAATTGTAATTTTTTAAAATTTCTAGGTGTCAGACTATATTTATTTATTTATTTGTATAGTCCCATGCCGTGTCTGTGTCCCCACTTTTTAGAATTCCCTTGTCCGTGCATCATAGCCCGTCACAAAATAGAACAGTTCTGTATAGAATTGTTGGGTGCAGTTTGTTAAATGATATTACAACATCTACTAAGAAATACAGAGAGAGACAAATTCCTATATATATAAAAAAAAAAAACACTTGCCTTAAGCCCTTTAAAACTTAGCCAGTATCATACTCGTTAAGTTTCTTCTATAAAGCAACAACAGGAAGCAAGTTTTTTATGCATGGCAGCATGTGGATCACTTTTAGTGAATGCAACGAATCCTTTCCATGGTCACCAATAACCCAATAAAACACATAAGAGCAAAATAGAAAAATGATGTTCATTACCACTCTTCAATCAATGATATATATAACACCATCACTTATTCTCACATGCATCAACCGAAAATAAACACAAGCAAGAGTGCACTAAAATGTTCAGACAGATTACTTTGCATTTCATCATGTGGAGTGCTTTTCTCTATGTAAAGACATTGTGCCAATATAACTGCCTGTTGGATTGCCTCCAGTGGGGCAGCCTGAATAACACCATTTCCTGGGCCTTTTGGACTATTTTCAGAGCATTTATCCTCCTCTATGAATCTTGGGGTCATCAGTACATCAGAAGCTTCAGAGGTCTCATGATGATGACGTGCATTTAGGTGAAGTTCTGGGTTTACTGGAGGCCGGTCAATGACATCATTTGATGTAACTGGGTTTGCAACAAGCAGAAGTTGTGCCTTTGGTTCAACCTACATCAACATTATCCAGAAAGGACGATTTAAGGCAAAGAAGACATTGCAATAAAGGTCCACATCATAAATATGAACAAAAAACTATACCTACAAACAATGTACCTGATGCACCGTGCGAAAACCCAGAGAACCAGTCACAGAAAGCTGAAGCCCCGATTCCAGTTCAGCTGACTCCAAATGCAACCTAGAAATAGAAGGCATCTCAGCAAACAAGGAGATCTAATGATCCAAAAGCTTGGTTGTGCCGTGAGCAACAAAAACAGAAATCCAATTTCTCAGAAACATTGCACACAAGTGTTGCAACATAAAATAAAGAAATCTACTTACTAGTTTAATTTAATCAGCTTCAGGACCTCCCAAACTCATTATTTTGCTTTTTAGTCTCAAACAAGAGAACATGATGGAAAGTGTAGTTTAGAATCAGCGACACCAAGACCATAAATTTAACAAAACTATGTCTTCCCCCCCCCCCCCCCCCCCCCCCCACCAACCCCCCCCCCCCCCCCCCCCCCCCCCCCACACACACACACACACAAATATATATATATATATATATATATATATAAGGGCACACAGATGACAATACAATACATAAGAGAACCCCCTCCATATACAATTACACTGACAATATCAAAAGTCAAAACTTCAATATTGATGAATTACCCATGGAATGGACAGCTCATAATTTTACGGGTACAAAAATGCACCAAGTTATGTCGTAAAGAGTCATCAATGTACACACATGTACTAGATAATTAGGTATTTGAGAACCAGATGACATGGTTTGATCTCATTAATTTTCAAAGGAAAACTAATTTCAAATAGAGATCCTTCTTTAATTACCTCAGGCTCTAAGTCAAAGTATGAAGAAGTGCAAACAAAGTCTGTAATGCAAACAATCAAAGTCAACGACTCAGGTAATATGGCCCACAAGTCTTCCCTTAAAGAGGAAACTTACATTAATATTATCTAACTCACCTAGAAGAATCAACTCGCCCATAGGTATGATCCATCATTCCTGCTTCCAAATGAAGCATTGACACAATAGTTGCAGCTTCCCCTTCCTGTAACTCGGTACCCCAGTAACTTTTTACTTTCTCCGAAGTACCAAAACACTGTAAAGTCTCAAGTGTATATACTTGCAAAAGATCAAACAAAGAAGACGATCGCTCATCCAACATTCTCTGTTGGAGGAGCATGAGCCTAGCAAGCCACCATGAAATACTTCTAATTCCATCTATTGAAGAAAGTTTCCCTTCTGACAACAAATCTTTCAACTTCGTGAGCAAGATCTTGGCAAAAACTATATACTGCAATCAATATCAGTAAATATAAATAAACAGGTGATACTAATAAATCGATGATTAAAGAAAGAAACAACATTATGCATAAACAACATTATCAGAACGGTTTGACATGACAATTCTTTAATTGGGTGAGATGGATTATAGATTTGCTAAATAAAGATGAATACTTCCTTTCCTGATATGAAAACGGAATCAACTAAATACCATCCGTTAAAGGGCTCACTTGCTTTTATATTGTTTACTCACTTGCCCCAAAACAAACAAATAGCTAGAGCAGGGTAAAAAAGGCAGGAGGAGTAGAACTGCCAGCAAGGTCTCTGAATTAAGCAACATATAATTTCCTGTCAGCAAAATCAACTGGACCAAGAAGGCAATAATGAATTGAAATGGAATCGAATCGAATTACTAAAAACTAAGCAGGACTCCGTCTCAAAACTTGACCAACAAATAGAAAATTTTGGAATTTCCAGCCATATTCAGATTACGACCGAGTATTTCATCAAAACCGGGAAAGATTGAGTCTGTAAGAATCCATACCCAAAGGGCTATGTCAGCAAACAGAAAATAGGAAAATCAAAACTTGTTGGCTCTTCCAAGTTCCAACATTATTCAAACATTCCCTAACACTTTGGGAACTTCTTTCAAATCCAGAGAAGTTAGCAAGATTAGCTAGGAAACCAAAAACAAAAGCAAAACTGGCGAGATTTCAAATTGCTGAAATGCAGCAACACTTAGGAGTTCTAGGTTATAACTGGATAATGGCTAATGATATCTTTCCAGTTTCCATGATTGTGATTCAAATTTCAAAGAGAGAGGACAAAGCAATGGGGTGAATTCATTGAATATGAACAAAATACCAATTCCAGTCACGAACACTTTTGGAATCAATGCATAAAGCAGTAAGATTAGCGATGACAAGAACAAGCACAGTTGTAGTGAGCATATAAATAATCAAGTACCTGAAGATTAGAGAATTTCCCAAGCAAGTCAGACCCAGCAGCCATAAGCTGATTCCGTGCCCACCCTTCCCATTCTGCACCTCCTGTGCCTCCATCACCGCCCTCAAATGTCTCAATAGGCAATGTAGGGAACTTCTCAAAAGGTCTTAAAAAAAGCAGAAACAAAATCCAGTTAGAAAACAGTGAAGTCTCCCCGTTGGAGTAAAGTAGAGAAAAGTGGATTGTAACCACATAACCAATGTTTAATAGAAAACCCAATGTCAACACATGACCCACATATTGCAGCTAAGGTGCAAGAATCTCAAAAACCAACAACTGATCACAAATAGTATCTTTTGTTATCTGGACCACTCTCCTAACCTATATTACATTCCAACAAATCAGGATTTTCAAAAACATGACTAGTGAATTATGTTCTCTCTCTCTCTCTCTCTCTCTCTCTCTCTCTCTCTCTGTGATAAAACTGGTGTCCATGCAGCTTTTACCCACACCGCTACTAATCCCGAGGCCTGAACTTAACAACAGGGCAACTGGGGGCAAGCCCTTTAGTTGTTGTCTCGTGTCACTCAGTAAAACCTCTTGGGGTTGACTAATGAACTATGTTGCCAATATTCCTTATCATTAATCACAAATCTCACAAATAAACGTAGGACAGTGCTGGGATGCTGAAGAAATACAATCCCTCATTGCTTTAATCCTAGAAATTATAATGAAAAACTAAACAAAAAAATAACTAAACATTAGTAACATCCAATGTATTTAAAAAGATTAAGTTAGTCCAAAGGAAACCTAAACGTATGAGAGTGACTGGAGTGAGACTGACCCAGTTACGTTACACTGAGTGCAGACCAGAAAGGCGGCGACGGCAGTGGCCATCAACAGTAACGCCTTGAACCGGGTATCTATCTCGTTACCAGACTCGTCAGCAAACAAGAACGACTCGACGCGTTCAAGCAGTAGTTCGGAGTAAAAACGGTCGGGGGAGTCTTCCAGGGATGACAAGGACGGGAATTTGAAGGCAGTTCGTGTAGCGGCAGAGGATAGGGCTCCGACGTAATCTCCCGCCTCGATTGAAGTGACTACGTCGTTGATGATGAGGAGGGTAGGATGTGTAGGATCGTTATCGCGGGGTTGGTATGAGGATTGGGGGGGTGAAGGAGGGGGTAAAGAGCAGCGAAGGAGACGTAGCTCGTAGTGGCGGAGGGAGGCGATTTGTGCTTCTTGGGAAGCCATTGACGGCTGGCTGCAAGAACCGCTTCACAACGTTTGAGAGAGAGAGAGAAGAGGGGGCGGGGGTTTACAGAACAAAAACCCTCGATATTTATACCGTTCTCGCAGGACACTTTAGGAAAGTGATTTTTTTTATTTTTTTAAAAAAAAGGATGATATAGAAAATACTTGGGGTTGGAAATAGGAGTAGTAACTAACCC
The DNA here is from genome assembly GCA_014282245.1 of Rhododendron simsii. NCBI lineage: Eukaryota > Viridiplantae > Streptophyta > Magnoliopsida > Ericales > Ericaceae > Rhododendron > Rhododendron simsii. The sequence continues at coordinate 38,735,522 of CM024955.1, forward strand.
GTTTCCAAAGGAAAATAATTATTATTTTTTTAAAAAGATAATTTTAATCTCAAAAATTATGTAATTACGTAAATAATTTTTTTATCAATATAGATCTTATTTGATAGATCTCATTTAGATCTTTTATACGGTAAAAAAAAATTTAAAAATTATTTTTTATTTACATTATTTTTTAGTTATGCCATTGATTCCCGCGTTTGCCCACTCGGTTTTATTTTTAATTTTTGGACAGCTCAGATCGGCCGTTCGGTGGCCGTCGGTGCATTTTCCCTACGGTACCATCAGTACCAATATCATTTTTGTTAATTTTTGGCTTTAGGGCTCTCGTACAACCAAACGACAGATCCGAGCCGTCCAAAAAAAAATTTAAAAAAAAAAACCGAGTGGACCGACGCGGGAATCAACGGCATCCGACGTGCGTAAATGCTCGATCCAAACACCCCACTTAAGTTGACTGCCTTTTTCCGTATGCCATATGGACGGAAACCTAATAGAAGAGTGTTAAGTGTCAACTCTAGATAGTTAAAGGATGCACGATGTCGGGTTTTATAGTCGAGGGGGTTAAGTAAACACACGGGTTAGTTGAGACGTGCTTAGTGTAATTTACTCTATTTTTTAAGAAAGTGTTCTCGGCCGAAGGGAAGTGGTTATTAAACAATGATTTAGAAAAGGAAAGTGATCTTGTTTGGGTATCGTGATCAAAAAGGAAAGAGAAATGCTAAGTGCAAAGAAAATATGCAAAGAAACGACCCTTAAAGTGTACATGAACGGATCAGATGCACTGCACAATGAATCTGGGTCGTTCATATACACTTTAAGGGTCGTTTCTTTGCATATTTTCTTTATACCTAGCACTCCTCAAAAGGAAAACAATTTATGTTTTACAAGTGCCATCCATATATAATTTATTTACTAAATATACTAGTGTATGTGTGTGTGGAAAACGGTAGAGAAAATTAATAATAGAGTGACACTTTAGTAACGTCACTGAATTTTATTGGATGTTTATGAAAAAAATAAGATTGTTAAATCATTAGCCAAAAGCATCAAAACTAGATCACGTTTCGTTTCGCCTATTGAGTGTAACTGTGTAATAATCGGTAGGTTCATGGTTTGAAACCGATTAATGGTTTTTTTTTTTTCCTTCCCCCATTACAGAAACATGACTAAAAGATAAACATTTCTTGTTCTTTTTCTTTCTTCATTCTATTTCAATGGCAATGCAAGAAAACTTAAATTTGATTGTTTTTGTTTTTTACCCAAAAACACCAAAGTAAAGTTAAAGACTTTTGGCTTTATGTTTCAATTATCAAAAAGAATTATTTCGAAGTCTATTTGGGATAAACATTAAACAAGACACAGAAATGGCCAAAAGCTTTCGTATTCTCTTGTTTTTTTTCCAAGTTTCAATGCAAGAAAAAAAGCAAGGGATGGAAATTTGAAAGAAAAAATCATAAATTAAATTCTCCAAAATCAGTTATCCGAAACAAATGGTTACTTTCACCAAATATACTAATTTCAAATTCAATTTGGGGAAATAAAGTGCAAAAAAAATTAAATTTGTAAAAAACAGCAAAGAAAAAATTACAATTTCTACTGAAAAACACCCTTGTTTAGTGGAGGAGTAAATTTTCATAATTTTATTATATTTACATCTTATGTTTTTCTTCATCTTTACAGTTTTTCAAATGCATATAAATTGTTCCTGCACTTTGACATAAACCCGTACCTTTGGCTGTCTCTCTGCTCTAGTTAAGCCTTCGTTTTTTTTTTGGGTAAATTAGTTAAGCCTTCTTGAATTTACGTAGCAGCTGGCACTCTATATTAGTCATTGCTTGTTCATTTTGAGCTTGATTCACGACTCACTGTTTGTTGAACTACTTCAATTATTCTAATTTCCCTCTGTTTTCCAATTTTCTGTGATAGGTGAGTTTGCTTTTTTCAAAATATTTAAAACTATCAACGGTACAAAATGGAAAATTCTCCGACGATGGGATACCGGCAACCGGTGGTGCCAGGTTGAGGAGCAGCAGCTTTCCCCTTGAGCTGACGCTGTGGGAAACTGGCAAAAATCAGTTTCGATTTTTTTACGATTTTGAAATGAACATGTATGGATTGGCACCAGCATCAAAGTACGTTCGCTTCCACGTACACGCGGTGGGGAGGGACAATTATGAGATCAAGGTTATTCCACGATAGGAATGGTGTTGGCTAGATCAGTCAAAATCACAATAATAATTTACTCCAATATAAATGAGTACGCGTATATATGCCTAGGTTAGAAGCAACAGTCATAATAAACTTAAACATACATGCGTTTTAGATCTAAACTAACGATGGATGGTGATCCACTCCACCAAAATAAACCATATAACATTAGCCTCGAAACTACATCAACATATTACAACGGCAACGATGCCTCCTCAGATCAATGTCTCCTTACGGCCTGTTTGTGTGGGCACACGCCCCGAAAATCGCCCTATTTTGGTTTCGATGAATATTGTTTGGGGGCGGCCCTTTTGGAAAATAGCGCGGCGAAACGCTTCGATTCAGAGTCGCCACTCGGATTTTAGCGGAAGAACACCCAAGGAACCGAACTCGAGAACGTTTGCTACGTTTTGCTTTGATTTGAAAAATGTTTGATTTGATTTGAAAAGACGTAGACTAGTCCGTCGTCACCTTCGATATCTGAGATTCGGGATCCAGGTTACGAGAGGGGAAGGGTTTTATAGCACCCCTCTCGCCCAATCCGGAGATCGGTCTCTACTCAGGCATTTTTGTAAAACGTTTGCATTTTTCTCTTATTTAATCATTTTTTAGCCAGTTAGGGCGGGGGAGCAGATAATGGGGATTTAAAACTGTAACATCTTGCAGTTATGTGACAAAACGTTTATGAATGATGATTTGCTTGAATCGATAGAATGAATATAGATTGAAAACAAGCACTGAGAGCAGTTTGAGCAGAATGGTGTATGCTGTCTCTCAGGTGCGTGAGCAGGCAACATGCTGGCATGCAGTGGCCGAGGCTCTGCACGCCACCATACCCTGCGCACGCCACCCAAAAGCTGGCGTACACCACCTTTTGTCACTCACAGCCTTTGTTCTCAACCCTCTGGGCTCTGGAATGGACCAGTGCACACCCAGGACAAACCACGCAGTTTATAATATGATCATATTTACAGATTACAGACAGCTGAAAATGGCTTGAAGCCATGAAAATAGACTGGAACCCCATAAACAGAGTGGGGAGATAACAAGAGGCCAGGATTGAGCTATGATGCAAGGGCCAGCCACTGGACCTTGGTATGGTTGCCGTACGCCACTCATGAGAGGTCGTACGCCAGTTGTACCTCTTGTCCAGTGCTTGGCTTTATATCATCTGGGCTCTGGAACATGACCAGAAAGATCCCAGGGGCCTTTCAAAGCAAAAGAAAACAAGTATTGAAATGCTACACCTATACAGTTCTAAATACAGAAAGCTGAAAATTGGTTGTTAGCATGCAATAAGGTGATGAATAGACAAGAAATAAAGCATGAAACAAAGATCTAGACCCCATTTCACAACTGGAGTACGCCAGTTTTGGAGGACTCGGACCTGCGGTACGCCACCTAAAAGGTGGCGTACGCAGGGTCTAGACAGATCAAATTTTAAAACTGTACGTACTGCCACGGACCGGCGTACGCGGGCCTATGACCGGCGCACGCCGATTCTAGTTAGAAACAATTTTTTTGTTTTTGAAACTTTGATAGCTTTAGGGCCAGGACTGGTATTGATTACCAGCCTTGACCCTGTTAGCTCCCCTCAGGGACCAGAACAGGAAAAACAGTACCAAAGTGTATACCTTTGGCTTTTGAGGTTTGAGAGATGTTTGAGCTTTGAACTTGAGGGTTAGATGATGGATGGTGGTGGATGTTTGACTGCAAGAGGTGTATGGAGGGGTCCCTTGTTTACTCTTCCAATGGATGAAAGAAGAAGAAGCAAGAAGACCAAAGAAAAATAGAGAGAAAGAGACTTGGGAACTTGAAACTTGAAGGAGCAACCTCTTGAAAGATTAGTGGAGGGGGAATATATAGGGGGAGAGGGAGAGAGAGGGGTTAAGGCCAGTCAAAGGGACTGGAGCCTTAGCCCTTAAGCCTTCATTCTCATTGGATGAGAGAGAATATGATGATGGGATATGTGTAAGAGATGTCCCCCCGGCCGAGATTGCTTTTTCAATGAATTGGAAGGTTCCCATGTGTTGTAGACCCCTACCCATGGCTTCTGCATGCTGAAAATGCTGAAAAACACGAGTTTGACCAAAGTTTGACTTGGCGTACGCCACTAAATACCTGGCGTACGCAAGGTCAACTCTGGTCAACGGTCAAAGTTGACCGATGATTGACACGTGGCAGAGGACCAGCGCACGCCAATTGAGTACTAGCGTAAGCAAGTAGGGTTTTGTTGAGGCCTTTTGGTTCTTGTTTAGAGAGTTTGAAAGGGATTTGAAAGGGTTTTTGGAATGCTCAAAGTTCAAACACACTAACATTTCTGGGGTGTTCTTGATCCGTTTCATCATTGGGGAATCGAAGACCGCAAGTAAACTAAACTGGAAAGTCTAAAATAGGGTGTCTACAGTTTGGATACCGGATTTGGAGCCGCCCGGATATGATTTCCTAGTCCCACTCAAATCCAGTGTTTGGGAGTGAAATGGGAAGGGGGATTTGAGCCTCTCCCGGATTCTTCTCCACCTCTTCCCGGATTCTTCTCCACCTCTTCCCGGATTTGGTAACGACAGGGTGCCCCCTGTCGTTGGTGAAGCGGGGGCGATATAGACTGTTTTGCCCTTGCCTTTTATCTTGTATCATGACTCCATTTGTTCAAACCAGACCAGAGAGAGAGAGACAAAGAGAGAGAGAGGAGACGAAGACAAAGAAGATTATCGCTCATCACCGGAGCTGCTGATCTTCGGTCGTAATCCGTGGGTCACTGGGTTGTGGTCGTGGTTTTAGATCTGGAATTGGGAATGAATATTGGGTTTTAATCCTATACAATCGTTATCTTTCTTTTTCTTATCAATGCGCTTTGATCCATTGGCCGGGATGCCACCCCTTTGATACACCATACACGTAGTTGTTTTCTTTTTCTTCAAATCACATGCTTACAATCAGTTTTATATTTTTTTATCCCGAAAAAAAATTAAAAAACCATAAATGAGGTTTAAACATTTTTAAGATTTAATAAATTTATTTTTATCCCCCAATTAATAATAAATATGTATTTATTTTAATTATAATAAAATTAACATTTTTGTCCATTAAATAACTAAAGGGGGCAATTGAGTCATTATACACTTTATCCCATCATATCCACCCTCCAAATCCCCCTTCTCAAAAAACCATTCAAACACCTCATTATAAATCCACAATTCTTAAGAGGTGGGCCCACCCTTCTTAACATATCACCCCCATTACATATCCACCTTCAAATCCTCCCTCATTACAAATCCACCCAAAACAAATCCTCCATCCAAACGGGCCGTTAGGACCTACGATATGCTGCGACGATGCCTCCTCATACGAGGTCTCCTTTGGGAAGAAACCTATGCTTCAACGGGATGATGGGTCCTCAGGTGTCTCCTCATAACCTACAAATAGCTCAAGAGAAGTTTACAAGCAAGCAACCGTCTCTCATTGAGGTTTAGAGGATATCTACACCCTTGAATCCCAACCGCGGGCTCAAACCCAAGCCTCCACTGAGGAATTAGGTGGTGGGTGATGCCAACGGAACTAACAAACTAACAAGCCCCCCCTTTTTTTCGTTTGCAATTTAGACCAACGAGTATAGCCTTGTTTGGGCGTAGCCTTGGTGGCGTTTAGGATCCACTGGGTCGAGTCATTATCGTGTGGATAATTTTTCTATACCTTAGGGCCCATTTGGATGTGGGTATAACACCCCTCCATAGCCAATCCTCCCAGATTAGAGTTTGAAGAGACATTTTTGGCTTGCTTTGGATGCCATTTCTTCCCCACTCATCCTCCCGGATTAGAGTTTGAAGAGACATTTTTGGCTTGCTTTGGATGCCATTTCTTCCCCTCCATAGCTCATCCTCTCGGACTATTTTTCTCCTCTTATCTAGCTTAGGGGCATAAATTATGGATGGGTTTTGAGGTGGGAAAAAATAATCCAGCTCAATCCACCTTGTTTTGTGACGATTTTGCCCCTCCTCATCCACCCTATTCATACACTCAAAAAACCTCTTAGGAAAGGTACAAATTTATTCCACAAAAATTTTAAAAATATATTCTCCGGAATTGAACATTTTTTTATAAATTTGAAATGTCATATTTAAAAAAAAAACATGGATAAAAAACACAATAAAAAATGAATTTTTAATTTTTTAGCATTATTAATATTTATTTTTTTAGTAAAACTAATTATTATGGCTTAAATGTGAAAAATTAATTATATTTGTATTTATGTATATAACGTAATACATAATTAAGTTTGGAACTGAACAATGGCAAATTCGTCATTTAACAGCTTTTTACATCATCTTCCTTCCTTATCCTCTCATTTTATCCACTATCTAAACCAAGTATTATTTAATCCTTCATCCAAACCAACTACTTTTTAGGTGCCGTTCCGCATTTTTTTTTAAAAAAAGAAGGTAATTTTAAGCTCAAATATAATAAAAATAAAAATAATTTTTAATTTTTTTTGCACTGTTTAAAATCAAACAAAATCCATATTGGAAAGAAAATTATTTGCGTAAATATACTATTTTTGAGCTTGAAATTAGCTTCATTTTCTAAAAGTTATTTTTTTCAAAACTACAACGGGACCTTAATCCCCTTTAAAAAAGTCATATCAATGTGGATCAACCCTTTATTATTAATTTCCCCTACTATCTTATTCATCTCTATAAATAATCCTCAAAAAATTATACCAGCATCCAAATGGGCCGTTAGGCAATACAATATTGGTCTGACAACCATATATCATTCGCACGGATGCGACAAATGATTTGCTATGTAAGGGTCCAATGGTCCTTTTTAGAGTGTGATGATGAAGAGGGGAGGGTGTTCTTCTAAATAAGTCAATGGCTTTTCCGCAAAAAATGAGCCAAATAAACTCACATAAAAACAAAAATAAGCCAATAAATCAATTTTTTCGTCTTTATTCAAAAAAAATTGAATTTTGGTCAAAAATTTTTACTTTTTAGATTTCTCTTGTCATGAGGATACAATAATCTCCAAAAAATTGACAATAAGCCAAGTGATACGAAAAAAATTTGAATAAAGATAAAAAATAAGCCAGCTTGGCTTATGTGTCCGAACACCTAAGGGAAAAAAATTCTCTCCACCAGGGTTTGGAAAACCCCAGTTTTCCTCCAAACCAATAATATGCTGCCACATCATCAAATTGTACCAGAAAATGGAAGACCCACGTGCTTGGTGGTTTGGTTCTCTAACTTGGGTTAAACCTACAGTTACGGTACTCCTACCTCCTTCTAGTACTACTCCTGCAAGCCAAAAACTTTAACCAATCAAAATTAATTTTTTTTATTTACAAAAACCGGTCAAAAAGTTTGAATATGAACCTCTAGGCTCTGTTAAAAAAAAAAACCTATAGGCTGATAACCAAATTTTCCAACTGTCAAAAATATTCGGATCACTTTACGCTTGCCTTGATTATTTTTCTTCTTAGTCCGATAAAAAACATGTTATCTACGCCGAAACTAGGGGATTCAAAAAAATATTGTTCATGGCATGTGACTATATATATTGATTTGAACCGAAGAGAAGATACTTATTTTTTTAATCATTTTATTCTGAAATGTCGTAATTAATTTTTATCTTTAGAACTCGCATAATTAAGTATCTGCTCTTTATTTTTTTTTTGGGTCAAATGGAAATACTCATAAATTAAACTAGAGTAGGCATTTGATTATGACTTATGAGAGCCATATAGACAAAAAAATAATTATGACCTTTTAGGATAAAATGATCAAAAAGATAAGATTTTCGCATCAGTTCAAACGAATTGAAAATTGAAATACTCATTTTTAACTATATTTTTTAATATATAAATAGTCTAAAAAATTTAAATGCTCCAATGTTTAATTCGTTTGAACCGATGCGAAAACCTTATTTTTTAAATCATTTTATCTTAAGGGTTATAATTAATAGTTGTCTCTAGGGTTCTTATAATCAAGTACTGCTCTATAGACGACATATCAATATAGTCATATAACATGAATAATTTTTTGTAAAATCCCGTAGTTCTGACGTGAATGACCTATTTTTAATCGACTACGGAGAGAAATAGTCGAGAAGTACGTAAGCTAACACGAACACCTCTGACCGTTTAAAAAAAAAGGGTTTTCAGGTCGTAGGTTATGAGATCTCGTAGGTTAATACTAACTTTCTGATCGGTTCTTGTTAAAAAAGAAAAGAAAACTTTTTCATTGGTAGCTTGCAGGAATAGTACTAGTAGGAGGAGGAGTACTGAAAAAGGTTTAAACTCGAGGACTGACCACCAAGCTTCTATTTCCTATTACAATTTGATGAAGTGACAGCATATTATTGTTTTGGAAGAAAATCGGGGTTTTCCAACCCCAATAATTTACAATGACACATTTAAATACACACCCATATTCATATAAGTGGCGGACCTTAATTACATACACACTAGTGTGTAGTGTTTATGGGATTCACCACTCATGTGAATAGTGGATGTGTGTTTTGGGTGTGGTACTAACATCACTCTTTCCAACCGTGCGGAGAGAATTTATTATTTTATTCTCTTAATAAAGTGGTCCAACAAGTTGTACCGAAAGAGAAGAAAAACATGGGATGATCCAATCGTTCTTTCGTGTCTAATCAAGTATATTGAAACCCATGGCTTAAACACTGACTTCACCTAATCCCTTTCTCAAGTCTTTACCAATTCAATATCTTCCCCGCTTAAACAAACGTCTGAAAACAACCCTAATGAGATTGACACATTTCTTATCTTCTTAATGCTATGTCTGGATTGGGTTTTGATTTTTTTTTTAAAAAAATAATAGGGATAATAAATTGAGAGAGATAGAGATAGAAATGTTACAAGTAGGCAGCATCTATGAAAAATTTTAAAAAAAATTCTCTTTGAAAAGTAAAAGAGAAGAATACATAAAGCTAATGCCATGTTTATCTACTTCCTATATTATTCAGTCAGTATATACACTTGAAGTTACTCCTATTAGGTGAATAATCAAGTCATTGAGTTGATCAATTCTTACAGGACATATTTATTTAATTCATATTGTGATAGGGGAGAGTACATCACTATTAAATCAGCAAGCTAGTCCCATGGGATTGGCCTACTGGTGCTGGTCAGTAATTTAGGGATCTCTCTTTTGAGATTTTAGATTCGATTCTCCTCACCAGCAAGCAAGCTGAGCCACTTTATCCCAACGCATGAGCATATGAAACGCCTATGAGAAGCATGAGCGGATCTGTATTGGACCCGCCCTGCTCCTCTCAAGTTTTAAAAAATCTATTTATATGATACTTAATTATTGATATTAGGAGTGTAATAGTTATTTATAATCTTAATAATTTTTGTTTGATTATTTAAAAGCAGTGTTTTTTTACATTCTCGTTTACTCAATTTCTTTCATAAATAAAAAGAATTATGTGACCTAAAGAAATAAACAAAATGATTCAATATATAAGGCTAGAATCGTTTCAATATAGAAAAGTTATATGGATACAATAAGCACATGTACCCATAAAAATATATGTCTATTAAGTCGGGACCCATCAGACTAAAATCCGAACTCGGCTATAGATGGGAGGACTTATACAGATTAAATTGAGATGTGCGTAAACTAGATACACCCACAATACCCGAAAAGAAAAGAAAAATCTGCACGCTACATCCTAAACAGATTGAACCAGACACACTCACGACGGGAGCAGGTTAAAAAACAAAAAGTCTACACACACATACAATCTGTGCACAGATTTTGTTGTGGGGCCCACATGGATCCCACACAAATCATCCGAGCCGTTCATTAATTGTAAAACATTTTTTCAAGAGACCCCGTAAAAAATAAGTTCAATCCGATACCTATAGATGCTCGATCCAACCACATAACTTTTCATTATCCGGAAATCTGAATAAAAAGTTTGATGGTTGGATGAAGTACCTACAGGTATTGGATTGAGCTTATTTTTTATAGAAACTTTTGAAAAAATGTTTTACATTTAATGAACGGTTCGGATTATTTGTGTGGGATCCGTGGTGAGCCCTACAACAAAATCTGTGCACAGATTGCTGTGTGTGTAGCAGGACTTGTTAAAAAATTACACAGTTAGGGGTGTTCCGGTTTTGTAGAAATATTTTTTTTGAAAAAGAAGGCAATTTTAAACTCAAAAATTATGTGTTTACGCAAAAAAAATTCTTACCAATATGGATCTTATTTGATAGATCTCATTAAGATCTTTTAAATGGTGCAAAAAAAATGAAAAAATATTTTTCATTTTCATTATATTTGAGTTTAAAATTACCTCCGTTTGAAAAAAAAGTTAACTTTTTCAAAAGTGGAACTCCCCCTTAACAACGCACAGAAGAGTCGCAGATTTTGGCAAACAATAATTCTAGTACCACATACACTTATACACCCACATTCGTGGTGGGTCCCATACACACTTGACTTCCATACACACTTGAAGTCAAGTGTGTATGAGACCCACCACTCTAATGTGAGTGTGAATGTGTAGTGTACGTGGTGTTAGCAAGGTTGGTGAGCAAATTATTATGAACAATAAATTTGGGGCCCTTCCGTTTTTTTAACGAGAAGGTAATTTTAAGTTTAAATATAATAAAAATAAAAAATAATTTTTAATTTTTTTTATCGTTTAAAAAATCTCAACGAGATTTATCAAACAAAATATATATTAGCAGAAAAAATACTCACGTAAACACAAAATTTTTGAATTTAAAATTATTTTTCTTTTCAAAAAGTTACATTTTAGAAACCAGCAGGCACCAAAGTGAGGGGAAGAAGAAGCTTGTGCAGGAGTGTCGGTCAAGAGAGTGTTCGACCGTCCAATGATGCCGTGTACGTTTTGTGCCCAATTTGCTAAACAACATTAACATCATATACACACCTAAATATACATCCACTCTCACTCACATGAGTAGTGGATCTCATACACATTTACTCAACACGCACATGAGTGTGAGTGTGTATTTAGGCGTGTAAGGGTACGTGGTACTAGAATTATTGTTTGCTCACTACTTGTCAAAAGAAAAAAAAATTGCTCACTCAATTCCACTCCAGAGTCTTTCTGTTGCATTGATCTCGAGAGAGAGAGAGAGAGAGAAAGAGAGTGGGGTCCTGCATAGCTTGCATAAGAGAGAGAGCGAGGGAGGGAGAGGGTGATTGTCTACTCACATTACGAGCCGCCAAGAATCGCATGTGCATGAACTAATTTGCTTGACTGAAGGAGCCAAATGGATTCTATGCTTATTGGGTCATTTCCCAAACCTCTTTTATTTCCAGTTGTATCTGGGGTCTCTGCATCAAAAACTACTGGTATGACCTCTTCTCACATTAATGACGTCTTAGTCTCTATGCATGCATGTTTTCAATTTATTATTGGAGCTGTTTCACTTCTGATTTTCTATTTTAGGGTTTCTAATTTGCACTCTTTCTGGGTTTCTTTTAACTCACAAATTTATGTTTTTGGCATATCCATGAGTGTCGTTCATCTATTGTACTATTTTTATTCTTTATTTTTGCGAAGAAAAAGTAGTTCAGTAATTTTCTCTTGTCCATTTGACTCATGGTCTAAACTGGGTTGACTTTTGTCCTTATTCCGAATTTGTGCATCTACGATTCTACTGGATCTTTATACTCCATACGGGCTTTCCCTTTTCGTTTCTCTTTTTTTGGTTGGAAAATTTTCCTTAAGCATTGATAGAGCGATAGTCTACTCTCCACTCTTCTGGTGTGAAATGTTACGAATTGGCTACTGGATTCCGAAGAAAAACTTGATCAAAACTTGGCACTTGTTGATTGGAAACTTGAATTAATAGATATTCGTAACATGATATGTGGATCTGATCCATTGTGTAGATTGATATGTAGCAATGGGTGGAGGAGATAGAAATTCAATACAGGACATTTCAGTAGTCGGATTAGTTTTTCTCATCATCTCATTCCAGTTCTCTTCACTTTTTCCTGCTCTTTCCCCCATAACAAATGTCGTGGCAAATTGAAGATTCCATTTTGAACGACTATGTTATGGCAAATTGTTCAAAAACCTCTGCCTATTTTCAAGGAGGACTGTTGGAATGTTTTGCACCTTGCTTTAAGACGTAAGGTGGTTAGTTTAGAGCGTTTAACTGTATTTGTTCTACGTGGTTGAAATTCTACATGTCTTCTTTCCAAGCTTTGACATGCTTTGTCCTTAAAAAGATCTTTGATGTGATGATAAGTTGTTAACTTTAATTCAACACGAGACCTATGGTGAAAGTTATCGAAAATGACAATCTTGTATATGACTATACGAGTTCAATGGTTCAGCTACTCTGGCATTATTGCAGTATAGCTGTGTTGATGTAGCAAAAATTGAGATGGTTTACAATTTAGATGATCTATCATGTGATTCATGTGCCGAGAACCCAAGAATGTGGCCTGCAAAAGAGAATGAAAAGGCGCAAGGTCAAAGAATTAAAAGTGCAGTCAAGAAGATTTGGAAACAGGGAGATTAAGAAGAATAGCAAACTTGTAATAAGGTGACTTGCCTGTCATGTTGGCGACTCCGTCATACAATTCAGAGAATCCCTATTCATTGTTTAGTTCACCAGACAGAATTTCCGATCAGATGGAACTGCCTTGGTGGTTAAATACTTGAAGTCGGTCTTAGAAAGAGATGTTTATCACTAACTTGACGTCTTACGTTATCGTCTGTAGTTCGGTCATGTCCTGGTGGATCAGGTTGTCTTTGTTTCTTGTCCACAACATTTCTAGCTTGGTGCGAAGGAGCCTAGTGGAACTTCTTGTGTTTTTTATTTCTGAGTATCATTGGTCAAGCACTGGTAATGTTTCTTATGGCACCCTTTTGAGCGCTTAAAAGCAAAACATTGAGCCATGCTGTAGATTTTTCATTTTCTGTCTCTGAAATCGAATGGTTTGTGTATAGGTGTACCATTTCCAAGATGCAGAGTGCGGAACATGCTAGAAAAGTACCACACTGTGAAGTTACAGAGGGGGCTTGTAGCACAACATATTGCACGTAACAATGAAATATCTTCAGCCTATCAATCTCGTAGTGCAAAGCACATAGCAAACGCAGCCTCCAGTCAGCCTCTTGAATCGGAACCTGAAGCTTATCATCCCAAGAACCCTCGGGAATCCATGCAAGATGCCTTGAATGCTTTCTACAGATTTTCGCGTCCTCATACGGTTATAGGAACGGTTGGGTTCAAATTTATCACTTCCAATTTGTGTATTTATATGAATTGGGTTTAGCTAGGTTTTCCCTTCTAATTTCTTTTTTAGAATTTAAAGGAGATTTCGTTACTTTTTTGTGAGCAGGCATTGAGCATAAGTTCAGTTTCTCTCCTTGCAGTGGAGAAGCTATCTGATTTTTCTCCATTGTTTTTCACTGGAGTGTTAGAGGTGCTTCAAAACTTTTTGCTCAAGTTGAATCATACGATTGATAAAGTTTTTTTGTTCTTACTAAATTTCTTACTTCTTTTCAGGCTATTGTTGCTGCCCTTTTGATGAATGTATATATTGTTGGTCTCAATCAGTTGTCTGACATAGAAATAGACAAGGTAGCTCATGTATAACCCTTCACTACTAACACTCTGACAAAGTCAAAAGTAGAAAGTAAAGGAAATTTTGCTGCCTTAACTATGTTCAAACTTTAAAGCGTTTCTGTTCCATCGACTTTTTTGCACCACTTGCGTTGGAATCTGTGTTTCTAGTAATCGTGTAATGGCATTAATTCGAAGTCTTATTGTTAGTTATGATATTTTTTTTATTACAGGTTAACAAGCCGTATCTTCCATTGGCGTCAGGGGAATATTCTGTCACAACTGGTGTTATGATTGTTTCATCTTTTGCCATACTGGTAGGTTTGGCCCAAAGAAACCGATGGAAAAAAAAAAATTCCAGCAGTTTGAGTTGTATGTTGAATTCAGGTTTTCAGGTTTCATAATTATGTAGTGGTCATGTTTGACAGTAGACATCGCATTGTCAGAATTTATTTTGCTTGTTGAGTTGTGAGAAGTTTGTTGTGTAGCCAAACATCTCTGGATGTTCTTGTGAAAATTGTTTGGCCTATGATAGATGGACTAGTGCACTAATATCTAGTGCACAAATGCGAGACCTTCTTGAACTTATCTTAGGGTATTGAGACATGGGTCCAAAAGCGAGTATGGGTGCATACGTCCTATATGCTTATTTGTATTGTACATTGGACATCATACTTAGCAAATAGGTTGTAAATTATCTAGAAATCTATTCGATATCGAATAAGATGAAGGAAAAATTAAAAAAATATAGAAATTTGATCTCCCATCCATGTGAAATGCCAGGAATGTTTCTTTTAATGCCAACTTCTTTTTGTTTCTACAACGTGAAAATTAGAGGCCATCTAAACTGGTTGAGGGTGTTGGACATGTATCCTAGACCCTCACCCATGCCCCATCTGATCACACTAGGGTACTGTGGGGAAAATAAAAGCCCATAATAATATAAGCAAGAAGTTTTCTCATATATTGTATCGTTTATCTTCTGACACAAAGTCATTATCACCACTTTTACTATATCCGAAGCTTAACATAATGAACCGAACTGTTTTTGTTGCGATGGAAAGAAAAACATCAATAGTCTTTCTAAAGCATTAGTGACCTGTTCCTAATATTCAAATGGACTTTCTTGGCACATTGTTTTACAGCATTTAAATAGTTAACTTAGTTATCCACACCATCAAGTGAACTTATTAGTGAAATGATGTATTTCAGTATTTCCATACATTTCAATATTCCTCCCCTTTTCACAAGTTTTCAGGTTCAAAATTTTCCTTGTTCAGCATTTTCTGAAAATGCCACTTAGATACTAGACCAATCACCAAGGAAATAGGTATGGGTGGTCAGCGTTTATCAAGCAATTTAGATCATATGTAGTGCTGTAATTGTACTTTTACTTCCTGCTATGTGTAATATCATGGAGATATTTTTTCTATATGTTGGAGCATTGCACTTGATTTCTGGACTAAGAAAGCCAATATTCCTTTATTTACAGAGTTTTTGGCTTGGATGGATTGTTGGTTCCTGGCCACTATTTTGGGCTCTTTTCATCAGTTTTGTGCTTGGAACTGCATATTCGATCAATGTGAGTTGGCTCATCAAACTTATGGTCTATTTTCACCACATAGCATAGTGGAGTAGATCTTGTTTTCCTGAAACACCTATGTATTAACTGCTCTTTGTGGCGTAGCCAGGAAATTAACTCGGTCGGGGCACCATTAAACATGGTCTTAGAATTTCTTTTCTTTTTCTTTCCTTTGATAGCAGGATGTTCGGACCAACTAGTCCATACATCGACTAATTCCGGGACCATGAAATTTTTGGCCTGACAAACCCTCCGGTGGCCTCAAGGTTTACAATTTCCTATCTTTTACTCACAATAAACAATAATTATCTAAAAGAAATGAAGTTAAAATGTAAAATTTGCTACAATGCATATATGGGTAACAGGTCTTTATGAAAAAAAAAAGTTAAAAGAACTTTTTTGAAAACTTGACAAAGATAGGGATGTAAGTGATATAAAAGAGAAAATGTGCATAATTTTTTAGGATACAAATGTCATGACCATTATAAGTTAGGGTAAAAATGAAATTATTGGAAAGTGCAGTGGGGGCCCGTGCCCCACTGGTCTTTAAATCCGCCACTGACTGCTCTTCTACTCGTCTGAATGTAGTGGGCAAACTTGCCTCGAGTATTGTTCGAAGAGTGCGTTATAAAACTACTGCTCTAACTCTTGCTAAATATTTTACAGAATAAGCTACCCATTATTAACAATTTAACATGTACAAGTTCAGCGTAGATGCAATTTGTTAGTGGACCACTTATCAACATAATAAGCGCGAACACTAGTAAAAAAAATTGGTGCGGCCGCATTGCATGCCAATGCTCTCATCGGACACATCGAAACGTGTCTTAATTTTCATTCTAGAACTAGACACCCTTTGGCACTTGAGAGGGGCACACGTCTCCTTAAACTCAAGTGAAAACAGATTATAAGTAGGAAAATCGTGGTATACAACGGAAAATGCCCATATTAGCTAGATCCTATTTTTGAAAACTCATGAGGTACAATGGAAAATGCCTGTATTAGTTGAGTTATATTTGATTTAAAGCAAGCTAAGGAATAGAGCTAATTTTCTAGCTTGGTCTTTGGAAAATTTTTATTTTTAGGTGCCCCTGTTGAGATGGAAGAGATTTGCTTTGGTTGCAGCGATGTGCATCCTGGCTGTTCGAGCAGTGATTGTTCAAATTGCATTTTTTCTGCACATACAGGTTTTCCTATGATTTTCTTGTTGGATGGATGGTTTGTTTGTTGTCTTTAATATTAAAGCCTTTCTCTTCTAGGGTATCTTTTTCGGAAAGGATATTTCTTGACCCTTTTTGCATGCTAGATCCATTGAAACTTTTGCACATGGTTGATGCATGCATGAAACTGTGCCCAATATGTTGTGCAAACCCAATCTCCATTTTTGCGGTAGTCAAATAATGGCTTGAACCAGAGTAGAAAAGAAGGGGGGTAGATGGGATCTTGTATTTCCTTATAGCTCGGTTTCTTGAATTTTCAAGAGCCTTTTCTTCATGCTTCGATGGACTTTCATTGTCTGATCCCAATGTGTTTAACAATGTCCAGACCTACGTCTTCGGAAGACCGGCTGTCCTTTCAAGGCCAGTGATTTTTGCAACTGCATTTATGAGCTTCTTCTCAGTTGTTATAGCATTATTTAAGGTAAAGTTCCTAATAACCTTATCTTTTAGCAAATGAGCAGGTAGGGGCTTCATGATTGATCACCTAAAAAGTGTTGCTTGAGGAGTTTCAAAGTTGGGTGGGTTGAGATTTTTCATATTGGAACCATTTGTGGTGCATTGGGCTGTAGATTTATCGAATGAACTGAAGAGAGAAATTCATTCATGTCTGATAGTAGGCATGTCTTTTGAGTTCCAAAGCTGGAGCTCTTCTTGTTTTTACCTTCTTTGGTTAAGGGAAAAGAATGGTATATAATGAGTAATCCTTTTTCTTTTTGAGAAATTCCTGGCTGGTCCTATTTTTTTGTTTGGGTTCCATGCGGACCCCCTTTTACAATTTTGCCCGTTTGAAGAATTCAGACCCTCCAGAATTCACACCCCAGGAATTCTTGAGGGTGTGAATTTTGCGAATGGGTGTACTGCAAAAGGTGTGAATTCTGACTTTTTCAAAGAAGTGAATTCTTCTTTGGTGTGAATTCTGTCTTTTTCGAACCTGTGAATTCTTCAAATAAAGAATTCACTCCCCCATAATTCACACATTTTTGCAGAATTCATACTCTCTTGCAGAATTCACACCCATCTGTACTATTCACAAGCCTAAATCCAGAATTCACACCCCCCAAATTACACAATTCACACGCCTAAATTCAGTATTTACATACCATCTTCACAATTCTAAATGCAGAATTTACACCCAAAATTATTGTTGTTTGGCAAAATCATTGCTGCTGCTGTTGTTTCCTCCCTTTATCTAGATCTCTCTTTTTGCAGCTCTTGACACTCTCCAAAGAAACAATAAAAGAACAGAGCAACAGATTATTATTCCCTCTAGCTCCTCAATCTTCACTCACTGTCATATTCGTTTGTTTAGTACTATCAAGTATGGATAGATCGATATTCTAATCGATGGCATAGAGAGAATACGTCTTTCTCTTCTACTCTTCTCGACGCGATTTACCACTTCATCGACGAGGGAGAAGACGAGCTAGTCCTTTACAGAGACACAATGAGGAAGACACGCAGTAGTGGGGCCGCGGCGGCGTGGAAAACGACGAAGAGATGGCGAATCTCTGGCCTGCTTGCCTGATGGAGAAGAAGTGGATGGCGAGGTCGGTTCAGGAGAGAGAGGGGGGGTGGGGGGTTCGGTATTTTGGGTACTTCACTTAAAACAGGGTTTATGCGGGTAGACTTTGACAAGGGGTGGGCTTGGACAGGTAGGAGCGGACAAAAGAGGACCGGCCAATCAGAACCCCTTTTTCTTTTTGATCGGATAATGCAGTTATCTGAACTACTGTGCTTTCATATTGAGATTCGACCTTTTATTTTTCATTGATTGGTGGGCTGCAAGAACCATAAGATTCCAACATCCGATGACATTGCCTCTGTTTTTTAGCCTAAGGATTAGAATTTAATGTGTGCATTATGATTATGATATGTTCCTCTTCTTTTGATTTTCGTCCAATCTTGCAGTGATTTGAAGCATAGGATTTATACATAGGTTTAACATTTAATTGTATCTTCAAGGATATACCTGATATTGATGGAGACAAGATATTTGGCATTCGTTCCTTTACTGTCCGATTGGGTCAAGAGCGGGTGAGTGGTCAAGCAAACTAAATACAGGATCGTCTACATGCTTTTAAGTAAAATAATTGAACTTCTGTCCAAAATCTAAACCTTTTCAGGTGTTTTGGATTTGTATTTCGCTACTTGAAATGGCATATTGTGTTGCTGTGTTAGTGGGAGCAGCCTCTTCAAGCCTTTGGAGCAGATACATCACGGTAATTGGTTCAGTTTAGCTTTATTTGATTAATCAACGTACAAGAGATAGATGCCTTGGTTATTGGATTGTTGACCAACTCATCTCCCTTTTAAGTACACATAAGAAACAAACATGGCTCTAACCGTCAATATACTGCCTGCACTTAATAAAGGTTGACATGGGTGTTTATAAATCATGTTCAGCAATCCATCTTACTTCCGCAATAGATTTGTGTCGTTAGCTAGGAGTTATGGATAATTTGGACTTCAGAAACCAGTTGTTTGTGTCCTATATTCAAGCTTCCGACAACCATGATTATGTTTTTCTGAGCATTCATTCAGGTTTCGGGTCATGCCATACTGGCCGCAATACTTTGGAACCGTGCCAAATCTATGGATTTGAAGAGCAAAGCTGCGATAACATCCTTTTACATGTTCATATGGAAGGTAGTCAGTTACCTTATGGTTACAAGTTTAGATGCAGAAATATGAATGGCCGATGGTTCTTTACAAGAAGATAAACGGTTTTCGGACATTGATTTATTCGTTTGACATCTTGCTTCCTCTTGCAGCTCTTTTACGCCGAGTACTTGCTCATACCACTTGTAAGGTGAATACGAAGATATGAACTGGAAAGGAATGGGGCCTTCCCATTCTTCTTGTCTCCCACTTTCCCCCTTTTCGGGGCATAGGCCTGTAGCTGGTGTCAATTGTTTGAATGTTGTATTGCTATCTCAAGAAGCCTTCAATCTTTTTGTGGTTATTTGGGAAACTGCCTACGTTGCCCTATTCGTCGTCACCGCTGCCATCTCTTGGCTCCAACAAATCTTCTCCTCGGTGAAAGTCAAACCGCAAGGGGATTGCAATAAGAAGAAAGCTATGATGCCCATAGAAATGTGGGAAAATGACGGCTAAGGACATGTGTTGATAATTAATATCCACTAATGACATTTTCAGTATTAACAAATGTTTTTAGCTTGTCCTTGCCAGGTATTAATTATTGAAATACATCATGGGCCGTCATTTTCCCTAGAAATGTTACCGAGGCATTAGTGTGTTGTTCAATCACATGTTGGCCAAACGTGTTGTCACACCCCATCCCGGAAAATACCACGCTAAATTATTTTCCAAATGGGATGGACCCACACCTTGGCCCTGCTCAAACAGTAAATAAAATCACTAGCCAAGTGTCCAACTCATAAAAAAAAAAACTTAACTTGCATTTATACGGAAATAACTGTCATACAAGACGTGCCCACAGGTATTTACAATATATACAGGCTCCAAATATAGGCACATAATCAAAAGAGTCAAAAAGCTAGACTATTATATACACAACCCCTGTCTAGACTTTGCAGTGGATCCGTGTGCCGTCACGCACCTGAAAAGAAAACACTGTGGGGGTGTGAGCTATCAACTTGCTCAGTGATTGTTCTTATCCATAATAAGAGAAGCAATAGAGACAAGTGCTATCAAACAATTTAAACAAGAATATTCAGCCCCCACAATAACGTTCCATTACGTAATACTTATAACGCCACTAAGGCACGCCACTAAGGCAATTTTATAACGCCACTAAGGCAATACTGTTTACGTCACTAAGGCAATAGTAGTCATGCCACTAAGGCAATATTTATCCACGCCACTAAGGCAATATCAATAACGCCACTAAGGCCATATTATAACGCCACTAAGGCTACAATCATATTCTCGCTAAGGAGCTCAAGCCAAATATTAACCATTTCAATACGAAAAATAACTCTACACCGTGTCTTATCTTCCGCTATTAAAAATAAGAACACCCACCTCGAGGTCCAACCAAAAAGGTACCAACACGAGCTCACTCCCTACGTGGAGTCACGGTGCTCGTTGCCACCTCCGAACCTGACATGCAGCACATAAATCTACACATGTGAATATGGAGTTGAAACCATAAGGAAAAAAAAACACAATCAATTACTCAAATGGGACACTCCTTTCCTCAGTCACATTCCAGAAACTCCCAATAAGGTATGCTGCAGTTCCCAACTCCAAATATTAAGAAAATTTAAACTATTATAAGTTACAGATACAAATATCCAACAGTTAGCATCATATTCCGACTCTTATAAGCTAATTTAGCACTTGAGCATTTATTTACAACAGACTTGTAGCATGCACAGAGCTTATTTCCAGCAACTATATATCCAGGTTATTTCCAGCAACTATATATCCAGTTTCAGCCCTTGCGCGATTATTTAGCATTTCGGCTCATATCCAATGAAATTTAGCATTTAGCATACACTTACAACAATTACAAAGCTTATCTTTAGCAAAAACAGCCAGCTTCTTGCAACAAAAGCAAATCAGTTCAGACTAATCTCAAAATCGGGTTTGACATGTCCAGAACATAAATTAAGGTCTTTTGCTTTACAAGCCCCATTAGAGAGGTTAACAAGCTATGTGCGAGACAAGCTAATGACCCTTTTCACATAGGATAATTTTTCCACAGCAACCATTTGCAACAACAGCAAACCAACGACAATACCACTGCCCCGATTCGGTTTTCAATTTTTTTTTTTTCTTTTCCCCTGTTTCTCCTTGTTAACCAAATTAACTAAAATTCGTCCCTTCATAACCCAAAATCAAATCTTCCACAATCAACAAAACGTGAGACTAAGATTACTTGCAATCACAACTATAAATTTCAACAGAGGAAGAAACAAAGAATAATCCTAATTAGGAGTACTTAGAACCCAACTGGTTCTCAAAACCCCAAAATCACCCACTTCAATTGCAAGAAATATGTTAACTAATCAATATGGAAAAGAGGCTAGGAATTACCTACAACAATTAGAACTTCTGTTGTCGTTAATTCCTATCTTCCTTGTTGCCTCTCACTGCGTTTTCTTTTTTTTTCTTTTTTTTTTCCTCCTGTATGTTTGTTCCTCTGTGTTTTCTGTTTCTATTTCCCTCTTTGTTTTGTTTCTTTCATCAGATATATATCACTTACACACACATGCACAACAAATGCTCCCTTGAGCTCCACGTGCACACCAGCACACAGATATTTTTTTTACAACTTAAACCCAATAGTTCTAGGAAATCACATTGGCAACCCACATAAATAAAATAACACTCACTTTTAATAAGCCTACTTCTTTTCTTTTCTTTTCTTTTCTTTTTTAAAAAGAGTCGGGTCTCACACGTGTAATCTCATTCTGTGTTGTTTACTGGTGGCTGTTGAAAGTTTATGTGTGGCAATAGATTTTTCAAAAATTCTAACAGCAGGGACAATCCGCAGGGACAATCTGTAGGGACAACGTGTTTGGCCCCATTTTGGATTCCGAAAAAATCTAGAAAAATATCCATAAATTTTTTAATATTATTTTATTGGGCCCTGTAAAAAATCAGCTCCAGCGGATATCGGTAAGTATTACTTTTGGATAAGTAGGGGCGAAACTGTCTTTTTGCCCCTACTTATCCAAAAGTAATACTTACCGATATCTGCTGGAGCTGATTTTTTACAGGGCCCCATAAAATAATATTAAAAAATTTATGAATATTTTTCTAGATTTTTTCAGGATTCAAAATGAGGCCAAATGCGTTGTCCCTGCGGATTGTCCCTGCGAAGTGTCTCTGCTCATAGATTTTTGGCCATGATTATTTTTGATATAACCTGAGAATTGCGACGTAGTGGTTAGTGAGGTTGTGTACGGATCATTGGTTTCTCGAGGGCGGGCAAGAAGTAAAAGAAGATTATTCTCCCATCCTTCTACTAGAAAAAATTGTAATGGCAGAAACGATTTTGCAGAGAACAACGCAGAGAGCGTTTGGTCTCATTTCGGATTCCGAAAAAATCTAGAAAAATATTCATAAATTTTTGAATATTATTTTATGGGGCCTTGCAAAAAATCAGCTCCAGTGGATATCGGTAAGTATTACTTTTGGATTCGTAAGAGCGTTTCTGCTCAGTTTGTCCCTACAAATAATATTTACCGATATCCGTTGGAGTTGATTTTTTACAGGGCCCCATAAAATAATATTCAAAAATTTATGGATATTTTTCGAGATTTTTTCGGGATCCGAAATGGGGCCAAACGCGTTTTTCTCTACGTGGTTCTCTGCAAATAGTCTCCGCGGATAGCAGGACTCGTATTTTAGTTAGGATCTATGCAAGGAGAATGACATACTTAGAATATGCGAGGAGAATGACATACTTAGAACATCCGTGAA
Organism: Rhododendron simsii; assembly: GCA_014282245.1. Classification (NCBI taxonomy): domain Eukaryota; kingdom Viridiplantae; phylum Streptophyta; class Magnoliopsida; order Ericales; family Ericaceae; genus Rhododendron; species Rhododendron simsii. The sequence goes on from CM024955.1 coordinate 38,758,536, forward strand.
AATATGAGCTTTATTTTGAGCTTTACCAGCACAAATGATGTTCAGAAGTATTTTGGCCTTGTTCGTTTAGCACATTTGGGTATTTTAGTTTTGGTAGTGGGTGGAGAGAGAAATAGAGTAATGATTGGAGAGATAGGTAATGAGTGGAGAGAGATAGAGAGAGAAATGAAATTAATAATTGAAAAAATAAGGTAACGATTGAAGAAAGATATAGGGTAATGATTGAAGAACAAAGTTAAAACAAGTTAAATATGCTAAACGAACAAGGCCTTTATTTTTCGGATCAACTCAAAAATTGCACGAATTTCGCAGAGGCGGACAAATTGGGACGTTGGGAATAGTACACTTTTATACTTTTTCCTTACCCCTCTTGTTATATGCAAGACAAATGTTAGAGACACATCAATGAGTCACATTCTAACTACACTTCTCACATGCATGTGTAAAACCAAAAATACTATTTACACAACCGTTGTGTTGGTTGTATACGTAATTTTGACCGTCCATATTACAATAAATGCCAGGGATCCACAAAATCCTAGATGGATAATGCTACTAACACAACGATCCAAACACAACAACTTACACAACATCTCACATATATGTGGGGCCTACACATAATAGTGTGTTGTTGTGTTTGGATTGTTGTGTGAGTATCATTTTTGATCCTAGATATATAGTATATAGGATAATGCTACTCACACAACGATCCAAACACAACAACTTACACAACCTCTCACATGCATGTGGGCCCCACACACACTACTGTGTGTGGGGCCCACATGCATGTGAGAGATTGTGTAAGTTGTTGTGTTTGAATTGTTGTGTGAGTATCATTTTTGTACTTCTATTTTCCCTTCCTTTCTCTTTGTTTCCGCAAGTTTCAAACAAAACATAAAACAGAGGTTTCAGTCGACCAACCTAAACGTCCAGAGAGGGAGAGAAAGAGAGGAGGACGAGGAGGAAGAAGAGGAGGAACGATCAACACCCAGCCCCCACCACCGGAAGCGCCTCAACTCCATCGACGCAACCCCTTTTGAAGATCGCCTCCCCCATGGGCAACCCTTCACCGCCGCCAAACCCACCCACCGCCAAGGTCTCTCTCTTCTCCTCCCCAACTTCAGTTTCCACACTCAAACTTGTTTAGATTCAAACATTGATCGATGTGTTCTTAGATTTTATCCCAGTTTGATTTGTCCCCTACCTTCTCGTGAAAATGCCTCAATGAGATGTTAAGCTCATATAGGCATTTAACTTGCTATTCTCTGTTTACTTGCTGCCCATTAACTGTTTGATGAAATGTCTCGCTCACATCAACTCCAGTTAAAAGTAATGGGATTATGACGTTATGTGTTGTTGAGCTCGAAGGTGAGAAAGGGATTATGTGTTGTTATGTGCAGACATTGCCGCCATTGAAAGGTGCTCACCGGGACCATGACAAAGAACCGCAAAAGGATGAATTTGGTGTCCCCACTTGATCAAATTGTTGGGATCTTCAAATGGATGAAAATTCCTTTCTAGTCTATATGTTGAGGTCCATTCGATCACTAGTATCTTTTGTTCTTTATTCAGTGAGATGATAGAAGTTAATTATCTTGTTCTTGTATCTGGATTCTTTGGATTGAAGATGAGTGATCATAATTTTGATTACGTGATTTAGAGCCTGATCATAATCTAGATTCTTCTAGTCTATATGTTGAAGTCCATTCGACCATTTTGTGTGACGAGTAAATGCTTGTGGAAAACTGTTAAAAAGCAATATCTTAATTTAACTTGGGCTTTTTTCATTTTGAATTTGCAGTTAAATGAATTTAGAGATCTCCTTTTTTGTACTGTTCGGTCAAAATGGATTTACTCTTCAGTCTTCACTCATAAAGCCCGATTCGATTGAAGTTTAACCTAAAACATATATTCATATATGCTAGGTCCAGATGCAGAACTTGCTTTTGTGCCTGGAACACATCCATTTCCGTACGACGGTGGGAATGTTACGGACCAATCCCAGCCCTAAGGCTACTATAGTTGCATCCCTACTGTCTCTAGTTTGTTGTTGCCCCATCTTTTTCATTTCCTCATTTCTTCGCCTTTTTTCTTCCCTCATTTCATACTCTCTTCACCATTTCATCCCTCTTGCCGGATGCCTCAGAATGTTTACCGAAAGCTGTTTGTGCTCACGTCATCAACCAAGGACATTGTGGTTGCTGCTCGTTCCACGTACCCCTATCATGGTGTTCAACAAAATTGGCATGCCTTCGATTTCATAGCCAGTTTTATGGAACACCATGATAGGGGTACATGCATTGAGCAACAACCGCAATTTCCTTGGTTGATGACGCAAGGGCAAACATCTTTCGGTAAACATTCTGAGGCATCCGGGAAGAGAGACGAAATGGTGAAGGGAGTATGAAATGAGCGAAGAAAAAAGGTGAAGAAATGAAAAAGATGGGGGGAAGGATGTTTAGCCAAGCCACATCGTGAAAAGGCAAAATGACCCGTGTAGTTTGTCATTGACTGATTTAAGTTATGGGGGTATTTTAGGTATTTCCGTCTTGGGTCAAAGGGCAGGGAGGTATTTCCACTTTGTCAAAATCCTGTGGGTTACCAATGAATCCTCTGGGTACAGAGGGGCACAAAATAAATTTTCGGGTAACACTGAAATGGCTTTGTGTGTCTTGAGAACTTGAACGACAACCACTTTTGTACAGTGCCGAAGACTTATTTGAGAGGTTACTGTTCTAGTGGCTCTTCATGTAGTCAGTCATTGTTGTACATAAAAGAAGAGTAGATCGATTTCTTCTTTGTTCGTCAGATCAGTTCTCGCATGTAGTTAGAGCTGAAGAGGTGTTCGTCTGCCACCACCTCTGAACGTGGCTTTTCAGTGTGATTTCTGCTGAAATTGAAGCTAGGATGGCGGAATCGGCAATAGTATATCTATTGTTTACATGTGTATTTGGCTATGGTTTTCTTTTTCTAAGATTGCATTCTTTTTGGATCTAAGGTTCATCTGCTTATATAGTTTCATCGTCTGGGAAGAAAACATCCTTCTTTTTCTTCTTGACAGATGAAGAATTTACCAAGGGTTCCAGTAAGCTTTCATAGAAAGCATTTCTCTGTCTTCATGGTTCAGGCTGCGTAAGGAACACAAGCACAATTGGGCTCTACCGTACTTCAATTGAATTCATTGGGTAAATTTTTTCCCACTCTCTCAATCGGTCTACGCTACAATATGGTTTTTAAGGTGCATAACTATGAGAATTTGGGTTACTGGGTTACCGATAAAATGAGAATTTGGGCATTTTGAACTGTAGTTTTGTTCAATTTTTATATTTGAAAGATCTTGCATTTCCCGTGTCATCCTGAACTGAGTAGCATTCATTTGGGAATGCCCAATGTTACAAGGTACATTATTAATTTCCTTTAATTGTTTAAGTAGTAGAAAAACCCCAACATTTGTTGAAACTTTTTATTTTTATTTTTATTGATCCTCTAGTTGAAACTTCTTTGTTAAAGCCCCTTGTGGGAAGACCCTGTTAGTAAGCTTGAAACGTTTTTGGATAGGCATGTTTGATTATTTATGAATGAATTTTAACCACCAAGTTGTTTGGTGTTTTGTGTATGATGTATCAGTTTGAAATATTGTTAATGTCAATGATTTATGGGACATTGGGGAGGTGTTCGATTATGTATTTAAGTTATGATTTTCCTGTTTGATTTGGTTCTTTTACTGTGGGTTCTCCTGAAAAGAAGTTCATTAGTGAACAAACGTCGAAAGCAAACATTTATAGTACCCATTTTGAGTATGTTGGTTCAAAAAAAGGCAAGTTGATTGGGTAAATCTAAAATTTAAGGATAATAAACTTCATCTTCCATGCTTGGTGCCTTGGTGGGGGCAGGAATTTTTTTTGAGGGAAACACATCAAGTAGGATTTGATATTTTCGTGCCTCTTTTTTCTTTGCAGGTGTGATGGAGCTATTTTGTGGTGATTCTGGACACTCTCTCTCTTTCTTGCACCTATTTTCTGGTTTCTATTGAGAGGAGTAGAGTAATTTGGGAGGCTTGGTTGTGGTTGGTTGATTTTATGTTAGTTTATATTCTTTGCAAAATGTAAACGGTTCGTGAGATGGTAGGTGTAGCACCCATAAAAGAGAAGTTGAGGGAAAATAGGCTAAGGTGGTTTGGGCACGTCTACTGTAGACCAAGAGATGCAATAGTTAAGAGAGCGGATATGATTTGGGAAGCAATGCCACAGGGAGGGGTAAACCTAAATTGACATTAGATGCTGTGGTGCGCAACGATATGAGTATAGTAGGTTTGTGTGAACAAGTGGCCCTTGATAGAGCTCAATGGAGGAAAACAATTCATGTAGCCGACCCCAAGTGATTGGGACTTGAGGCTCGGTTTGGTTTGGTTTGGTATATTCTTTGCAAAATGTTTATAATGAATTAGGTGATTATCTTTGTTTTAAGTATTTGGCTTTGGCGAGTTTATACAAAATTTACTCCGTAACTCATTTGCTGGTCATGCTTTATAGCCCCTCCAATAGGGGCCTAGGGTAACCTATTGTGATAAATGTGTATTTGGTTAATATGTAAGTTGTAGGTGCTGTTGAAATATGAGTGTGAGATGCATTTGGTTGGAAAATATACTTTTGTTGGATGTTAAAGATGTCATTCACAATGCATTGGTTGGAGCATGTCCTTTTCCTTTAGATATTTCGAGGGATTGGCACAAATTCTTTCGGATTAGTTGGATATTATGTTTTGGTTAGTTTTGTCACTTACCCTTTTTGTTGAAATTTGATTAATTCATTTTAAGGGACAATCACTAAATCTCTCTCCTTTTTGTTCATTTTATGAAACATTCATTTGGCAAATTTTTAATCCAAGTGATCTAGAATATACTCTAGAAGGTTGTTTTAGGGAAAAAATATCACTGAAAATTGGTGGTGTTTTTATGCCACTGGTGTTGCTTTATCTAGATTGAGGAGAACAGAGCTGATTAAAAGAGAAAAAAAAAAAATGGTTAAGAGGAGACCATTGCCAGATTAAATTCAGAAGGTCTAGAAGGATGTAAATCCTAATAGGAGGTTGATTTAGTGGATTGTTTGGTGGAGGTTTCTAAAGGGTACAAACTCTACTCCGATACTCTCTTTATGTCCATCTCTTACCTTGAAAAATGGCTTGATGAACCGTTCTGTTTGCCATGCACCGGCTCCATTCACTTGCTTATCATAAAGGCTGTAAGTACCATGTGGCCCACTACTATGATATTTTGCCTCACTTATATATTTTGCAATTATTTAGTTAGAAAATTGTGCTTCAATTGACTTGAGAAGAATTGATTTCCCACATCGATTTTAATGAATTTTATGTGTTCTTTTGACAACTAAATGTGCTTTTAGGATATTTTTTTCATCGCTACTTGGATTTTTTCCCTTAATCTTTGAAGATAGTTTTAATGTCGGGTACGTTTCTCAATGGCACAAAGCCGCAGCGGGAGGGCTGTGCAGTGGCAGTGGATGTTAGAGTTGATTTTCTAGTTTGTCATAGAGTCAGGAATATTAAAATAAAATCACTTGTTCGATTCTGGGGATGGAAAAGTCAGATGGAAAAAATAATAGTAGTAATAATTAGTTACATAAAAATCTGGCACAATTGTTGTTGCTTATATTTGTTCAGTTGTAAAAGACAAAGATTTTCTCGAGCATTGCTATTCATTTTCTTAGAAGTACTAACCAAAAAGAGAATAGGATGATCTATCTATCTTAAGAACTAGGGCTCAAAAAATCCAGTGAACTGTAAAACCAATCCGGACCGAATCGATTTGTACCTTTTGGATTTTGTTAGTAGATTAATGGTCCGGACATGGATTAAAAAATTAGAAAACTGTGAATCGCGGTTCGGTCCATGGATTTTCATTACGAAACTGTTGATTAATCGAACCGGACCGTAAGATATTTGTTTTATATAAATAATAAATAAAATATATGTGTATTTATATAATTAATTGTTAGTAATGTTAAAACCTTTTTTCTACCAATTTTAGTATTTTATCTTAATAATGGATATAGTGTAGATGTACATAAAATATATGGGGTAAATAGTAGGTTTTTTTTTTTTTTTGGATAAGTTACAGGTAACCCTAGTTCAGTTTCAGTAGTTCGTTTCTTTTTCAATTTTTATGTACTGTAATGATACAAATTACTAATGTTAGACTCTTTTGAATCTGATTTCTGAAGTAGGCCTTTAGTAGTTTATGTAATAAGTACTTTCTACTGGTGTTAAACTTAATTCTGAGTGTAACCTTCATCTCTTTTAGTGTGAGATATATGCTTGAACTTTATTTTTGCTAAAATCCGTGGACAAAACCGTAATTGATCCGCAAGTCACAAAATGGATTGGAACCGGACCGTAAGACTAACAAATGTTGAAAAAATTTCAAATAAGGACAAAACTATCATATTTAAGTTAAGTTCATAAGAACACAGCTTTATTATTTTTCAAATAAGTACTTATTTTTTGTATTAAATGATGCACTGTGAAAGAACGACCTGTCTCGTCAAACGAAAAATAAGAACCTTATCAGAATGGGCCTCATTATGCTAAGTTTTCCTATTTTTCTAGTATTGTCCCGAGAAGCACTACCGTCACCAAAGGCAAAATGCGGTGACCGGCCACCGCACGTCGGAGTGGGCCCCACAAGGATGATCTGAGCCGTTTAATAATTTTTTTTTTAAAAAAATGAGTGAGTCGCTCAAAAAATCAGCTCGATCCGATATGTGTAGGTGCTCGGATCAAGCTTCTCATCTTTGGAAAATTGGAAAAACTAGAAAGATTGGTTTTCTGATTTTTTTGCATGACCCATTCGATTTTTTTAAAAAAAATTATTGAACGTCTCGGATTATCCGTGCGGGTACCGGAATAGACCCTCACGGCGTGAAGTGGCAGGCCATGACTGTAGACTTTCTGTATTGTCCTAGTTTTATCTGGTTGACGTCCTGTTTAGAACATAAAAAATATATTTAAAAGGGAAAAAGAAGGAAACGAGGAAAGTTTGGAGAAAAATTTTTTGTTCATAAGTTTTAGTTTGATTATTTTCTCCTATTTTCTTCTATTCTTTGGGGAATTTAGAGGCCAGCCCCAAAAAGTATATTCGGACTTGCCACTGGTGGATGGTCCAACATTCAACAAAAAAAATCGACTGACATTCAACAAAAAATCTAATCAACGTAGATTTCTACCCTAGCTTCGGCATCTCCGGCGTGGATCTCAAAAAATTTGTGTTCTGGATCTCAAAAAATTTTGTGTTCTGAAATTAGATCGGAGAAATACCAATGGGCCTCCGTCTCGTACATCGTCTTCATGTGTTCATGCTCTGGCAAGAACTATGGGCAAAACGATGATGAACTACGTACAGTAGGGCTGCTCGCGGTCCGGTTCGGTTCGGATTTCTAGGAATCCGAGGACCGAACCGCTAGTCACGGTTTTTACAAAATGAAATCCGTGTCCGAACCAAAAGTCCTACGGTCCGGTTCCAATCTGATCCGTGACTCGCGGATCGATTACGGTTTTGTCCACGGATTTTAGCAAAAATAAAGCTCAAGTATATATCCAACAATAAAATAGGAAAATGTTACATTCAGAATTAAGTTTAACACTACCAGAAAGTACTTGTTACATAAACTACCAAGGGCTTGTTTTAGAAATCAAATTCAAAAGAATCTAAAACAGTAATAGGATTGTATCATTATAATACATTACATAACATAAAAGAACCGGAAGAGATATGAACTACTGAAATTCAACTAAGGTTACCTATAATTTTTACGGAAAAAACTACAATTTACTCCTTATATTTTATGTACATCTACACTATATCTCATTCTTAAGATAAAATACTAAAATTGGTGAAAAAAAGTGTTAACATTACTAACAATTTATTATATAAAAACACACATATATATTATTTATATAAAATAAATATCTCACGGTCCGGATCGGTTAATCCACGGTTTCGTAATGAAAATCCGTGGACCAAACCGCGAGTCACGGTTTTCTAATTTTTCAATCCGTGTCCGCACCATTAATCCACGGACAAAATCCAAAAGGTACGGATCGGTTCGGTCCGGACCGGTTTCACGGTTCACCGGATTTTTTGAGCAGCCCTAACGTACAGTCTGTGAAATTGAGTTAAAACGGGTCTAATGGTCGATCAGAATCGGAGAAGATGGCTGGAGTGGAGTTGATTCCCGGAGAATACGGATACGTGATCCTTACCCTCGTCCTCTACTGCTTCCTCAACATCTGGATGGCTAGACGAGTCCTCAAAGCACGCAAAAGGTATGCAACTTTCTTGATCTAAATCACATCAATGGTACTGTTGATTTGATAATGGAAAATCTCTTTATTCTATTGCATCAATTCAATAGAATAAAGATCAATGATAGACGTGGGGAGAGAATGATACTATTGATTTGATAATGGAAAATCTCTTTATTGTATTGCATCAATTCAATAGAATAAAGATTGATGATGGACGCAGAGAGAGAGAGAGGAGGAGGTTCATCATCTTCAGAGAGAGAGAGAGAGGGAGGGGAGGAGGAATGGCGAGATGGAGTAGACAATGTGGACTAAAAAGGGGCAAAAAAGTCATGAGATAACATATTCGAGCCTATGCAGGTTTGGGAATAATATTCAGGATTGAGATTAAATCTAGCCTTAAATCAGGACCGGCCTCTAATTTTCTAAATAATCTAATAGAGGACAAAAAAGGGAGTGCCGTTAGAGGTTAGAGAAAAGGAGAGTGACAGTTCCAGTGACATTTACAATATGTGCCGCACATCAACGGTGAGGATTTAAAGACATGGTCTGCTTCAATTTTAAGCAATCATCCATCATTTCAGGTTTAGTAGTTCGTTTCTTTTCCAATTTTTTATATGTTATGTACTGTAATGATACAAACTACTAATGTTTAGACTCTTTTGAATCTGATTTGTGAAGTAGGCCTTTGGTAGTTTATGTAATAAGTACTTTCTACTGGTGTTAAACTTAATTGTGAGGGTAACCTTCTTCCTTTTTAGTGTGAGATATATGCTTGAGCTTTATTTTTGTAAAAATCCGTAGGCAAAACAGTAATCGATCTGCAAGTCACAGATCGGATTGGAACTGGACTGTAAGACTTTTGATCTGGATACAGATTTTATTTTATAAAAATTGTGAGTAGCGGTTCGGTCTTCGAATTCCTAAGAATCTGAACCAAACCGGACCGCGAGAAGCCCTATTAAGAACTATCCATTTTCTTTTTGACAAGCTATTTTCATCTAAAATTGCTTTTTTGCTTAGAACTACCTATCTGTGTTTAAGAACTTTATAGGACTTTTATCTCATTTAAAATGAAATTGATTTTGGCAATCCAAATTTTGTTATTGTATGTGAAATTATCACATGATCTTTTATTTTGTTAGTGTCCATCTACCTTAAAGAAAGGGTATTGTTGTAATTTCAAATAGAAAAAGACAAAAAGTGGAGTGCCAATGGCTAAAAGTGGAGTGCCAAAATCAATTTCCTTTTTGTAAATCCAAAGCAATTGAAATCCTATATATGATGAACAACAACATGCCAATTTGCTTCACTGGCTGCTTTCCTTAGAAAAAAATAAGGTGCAACTTAAGTCTATAGAAGGGACAACTTAAATCCATAGAAATGGCAACTTAGTTACATAGAATGGGTAACTTAGGTTCAAACTCAGATTTGAATATAAACCGACTTTATGTTTTGAGAAATTTTTTTCCTCCATTTCATGCATGGAGAATTTTAGTTGGTCCGTTTAACCTAAATCTGCAAGTAACGTAGATCCCAAATTTCTCAGAAAAAAAATAAAAATGGTAAGAAGATTGAAATAATACTCAAGAAATTGAATACCCAGGAAATTCATAGAAATGGCAACTTAGGCTCTGTTTAGTTGCCAGGAATGTTATGCAGGAAAGTTGTTCTCAAGAAAAGTGAAGTGAAGTAAAGTAAAGGAATAAGAAATCTTTCCTAAAAGTGTTCATTTGACCAAAGAATTTTGCGGGAAAACTAAAGTTTAGTTGTTCATTTGCCAGGAAAAAGATACTTATGATAAATTTCTTTATTTTTATTTTTATGGCTAATTTTAAATAAAAGTAACTTTGAGAGCTAAATAATTGGCTACCATATAAAATCGCATGTGTATATCAGGAGAGATGAAGAGAAATCAACATGTGTGCACGTCACTGCATCTATGCGGCATATGTATCTATCTAACATATCTGCACAAAAATTTAAAAATACAATAGAATGAATTTGAGACTGGATATTAAAAAATACGAGAACTACATTTTTTTTTTCAGTCAAAATGAGAACTATATATATATATATATATATATATATACACACACACACGGAGTACGTTCTTATTAGCAATATTAAACTAGAGAAATCAAAGAAAAGAGAGGGAAACACCAACCTTGAAAAGGACAAAGGCTAAAAGCCAAAAAAAATTGACTTGAGATGGAGAGTTTTGCAGGGTTAAATTCCCAAACGAAAGGCACTAGTTCTGGCGCCAATTGTTGTGAGTAAAAGTGTTTTGCCACTATAGATTCATTTTCCCACAACGGAAAATCTTGCCAAAATGGTCGGATCAGTTTTGTGGGAAAGTAAATCATGCAAAAAAATTTAGAAGTGTGGGTTCCATTATTTTTTTGGCAACTGAACACTACCAAAATTATGGAAAAGTTAGTTTTTTCATCCTTTCCTATACTTTCCTGTCGACTGAACGGATCCTTAAATTCATAGAATGGACAACTTAGAGCCCATTCTAGAAGTGAAAAAAAGTTCTTATTGTTTAAAAGGATAATTTCAAGCTCAAAAATTATGAGTTTATTGAAATATAAAAATGTAACGACCTTAATTTTTGCCCTAATTTTTTCGAATAAAGATTTATATTTTATTAAATAATTAAACTGATTAGTATACGTCAATATTTTTACCCATATGTTATAATGACCCAAAATTTTAATAAGTTGAATTATAATTTATACAAAAATTATTTCCTTACAAAGTTAGTTAATTAATAGTACTCTATATAAGTTTAAATCAAATTATCAAAATTCTTTATTGGTGTGTGGTGTGCCACATGTATCATAATATTTTCCACCACCATTCATTAAATTTTCGGCTCACTGTCATCTCTTTCTGCCTACTCTCTCTCTCTCGTCCTTACTTGTTCCCCACACCAAGGAAACATCCCCCCTGTTCCTATTTTTAGGCTAACCTTTTTTATCTTTTCCCAACCATTAAATATGACCTATCCCTCTCCTCCTTGCACCCCACTCCACCCCATATCCTATAAATACCCTCCCTCTTTACCTATCCAAAGATCACACATCAACAACACCACCACTGCCACTGAAAAATTTCGTAGAAATAGAGAAAGGGAGAAAGCTCGGCAATTCCGTCCATGGAGGTTTAGGATAGAGAGAGAAAAATGGGTTTCGGGTTCACACTCAACCGGACTCAATTCGGATTCACCCATTATACACCACCATCCCCAACACCTCTGTAAACTATTTCCAATCACCCAGAACCGTTTCCGAAAATCCCTGTTTCCGTTGTCTACTCCGATTACCGAAAACCCACGAAACCGTCCGGTAACGATATTTAGTGTCGCGGCCAAATTCGAGGTATTATAATCCTATCCAACCACTTTTCCACTTTTCCTAAGTATAAATGAGTTGTTTTGACTAGTTATTAGGGCTTGAAATGAGCCCGAACGAAAAATATAGCTCACTGTGCGTTTTCTGTCATATTCACCATTTGGATATTACTTTTTAGCCCGACACTTTATTTGTAATTATTTAGGTACCCTTATGATGTTTATTTTACAATCTTTATGATATTAATATTATTAAAAGATACTACTTGATATTATTTTATTACAGTGTAATATCATCTTAGTATAAAACGAATTAGTTATATCAGTTTAATTTATCCGGTAGATTGAGTTGGATACTAAAAGTTTTTAAGTTAATAATACTCTTATTTAGTAACTTTAAATGTTTCGAAACAATTTTGCGACCTCCCAAACAATGTTATCAACACCAAACTATTTTTCCTAGATTTCTTACACCTCAAAAATCATAACTTTTTATTATCATAAATTTTTATTGTTTTTATTCAAACGATTAAATACGAAAAATCCTTGCGACCTTATAAACTATATTATTAATGCCCGAATAATTTTTTTTAGACTCTTCACATTCCGAAGATGAAATGTTGTTAATTTCAACGTATTTTATTACCATTTAATTTACTTTAGACAACTTTTATTAATATCTTTATTTAAAATAAATCCGTGATCCTTTGAACCTAACTTTTAACACTCGAACACGATGTATCAGACTTGTAGGACTCGTATTGAGGTCATGATAATTATTCTAATAGTTTTACCTATTTAATAGATATAAATAGAATTTTTAAACAATCTAATTTCTTAGAAATACTTAATGAGAGCCTAGAAAATATTTTTTTAAACTTTTTTTAAAAAATTTCTTCTTTATTATTGATATTGTGGCCATACAAGACTAAGAGCAATGGCTCGTTCATAAAAAGTTGTGCGATCGCATTGCTTGTTATTTGTTTAATTATTATTTAATTAATGGTATCTTGCACCAATATTTGATTTGAATGCTAGATTGGACCCTAGAGACATATGGTGGTATGCGAATAGAATTCACTTAGATGATGCTAGGTAATGGATGAATTAGAAAGTTTTATTTTTAGATTGCCTGCAGGCGTAATTTTGAGATGTGATGAGATTTGTGATGAGAAAGAAACTGGCGGGAGTCCAGTGATGAATTGATAGACTGGCGGGAGTCCAGTGATGATTGTGAAGTGGATTGTAAAGTGGTATATAAGATAGACGAACCCTAATCATGATTCAAGCATGATAAGCTTACTCTTTGTTATAGTTATTGAGATGCACACTCGGTATATAACTTAGGTGTATCTGCGACAGCAATAGGAAGTGACCTCATGGGACCGAGTATGGCTAGCGGTTGGGGAGGAAAGATCTCGTGAATGAAATTTTAGATTACACGATAGGTTAATGGATAGCAATGAACTGACTTATGTGAAAAATCTATGTTTTACTTCTTCGTATCATTTTATCTTGTTGCTTGCTAACTGTAAAGTAAGAGGGGTAGTTGGGTTAGATTATTTTACTGGGTGATTTATTACTCACGGATACATCTGGATCCTAGCAAATCGTTTGCTTTGGCGATCAATTTGCCAGAGGGCACAGGATTCAATGGAGGGGATTCCATGATGGTGCAGTTCGACACGGAAAGAATATCGGGATCCGAGATCGAGTATGCTCGGGATTCGTGTCAAGCCTAGAGTCAGCTATGAAATTAATGTATTTTGACTCAGAAAATCTATCTTGGGATTGTAATAGTTAAACCTTTATTTTTGGAAAATTATGTTTATTTAGCGAAATTCTCTTAAGATATTATTTTCTTTTGCTCCTGAAAAATCGAGGCGTTACAAAAAATGTGCAATATGAATCTTATTTGAAAGATATCGATGAGATTTTTAATACAATGCAAAAAAAGTAAAAAATTATTTTTCATTTACATTATTTTTGAGTTTGAAAATATGAAATAAGCTGTTTATTTTTTAAGAAGATTTCTGGAACGGGCCTTATGTACATAGAAGGGGCAATTTAGGTTCAAACTCAGATTTGACTACAAACCGACTTCATATTTTGAGAATTTTTTTCCCTCCGTTTCATGCATGGAGAGTTTCAGTTTGTCTGTTTCACCCAAATCTGCAAGTAACACAGATCCCAAATTTCTCAAAAAATAATAGAAATGGTAAGTAGATTGAAGAAATGCTTAAGAAATTGAATACCCAGAAAATTTATAGAAAGAGAAACTTAGATTTATAGAAGGGGCAACTTAAATTCATAAAAAGGGCAACTTAGGAAATCCAGATTCGATTACAACCAACCCCATGTATGAGGAATATTTTTTCCTCCACTTCATGTATGGGGATTTTTTTTTCCTCCATTCCATATTTATGTAATTTCGAAAAAATCTCTCCATGAGTTGGGCATTATTTGCCCCAACTTCCACTGAAATGTAATTTTCCTTAATAGTTAAGGTTAGAATCAAATCAAGCCTAAAAATCGGGACCGACCTTTAATTTTCTAAATATAATCTAATAGATGACACAAAAAGGAGCGCCTCAGAGAAAAGGAGATTGACAGTTCCGGGTGACATTTACAATCTGTGCAGCACATCAACGGTGAGGATTTAAAGACGCGGTCTGCTTCAATTTTAAGCGCTCATCCATCAAAAACCCTACTTCCTCCCAAATTCCCGCCACACACACACACACACACTCTCTCTCTCTCTCTCTCTCTTTATCTATCTTCAGGGGGCGGTAACGCTTGTGGGCTTCAATTTGTACAGCAAACTGTGAGTAACCCGACCAACACAGCTCTCCACTCTCTTTGAAGAACAATCTGAAAGAAGAGGAAGGAAAAGACTAAACAGGTGAGCCTCTTTCGTTCTGTTTTCTATCAGGTTTTAAGGTGCTCCGTTACAGTGTTTGGATGCCTGGAAATTCAGCTTAAATTAATCCACGTAATTGGAGGCAATCGGTTGAGTTTAGAGTCCATTCCATTCCCTTCGCTACAGTTTCGTTTTTTTTTTTGTCTAGTTCTTTTTTCGTTCGTTTCATGGAAGCCAAACAGAGCCTAGAGTTAAATTTGGTTTTCATTAGAATGCTCTTTCTATAAGCGAATGCTTTATAGCTAGAAAGGCAGATTTGAGTGATTTGGAGATTTTGTTTGAGCTCCAACTTGTCTTATTTCCTAATTTAAGTTATCTACTGCTCTTTTTTTTTTATTTTTTATTCTCGTTTTGGTAAGTACCTATAGTTGTGGTCTGCATATTTATTTTTTGATAACTTAAAAATTTTTATTGGAAAGGCAGCAAGGGATTCTTAGTTTTGGTCTGCAATTTTAAAGTTCGTTGAGATGTAGTTCTTGTCCTTTGCCCCGCTTGCCTGTGTGGTAGAAAATTGAGTGTTCATATTCTTGTATTGATTTTTGTTTCTTTAGAAGGTTTTGTCCTGAATTATGGACGATTTTCCGGTTGGGCGCCTAGGCTGAATAACAATTTGCCCCTGCAGTTTTGAATGTTTGACGTTTGACCCTTGTATGTGAAAGTTGAGTGGCAGTGCAGTCGAACTGCCCAATGGTCATTAGCACATCAAAGTTGCTGATTGCAAATTAATGTATGGGTTTTTATTAGTTTTTGTGGAATGTAATTGTTATTGTCACAAAATGTTGGGTTTAACTATAGGATATATGACTTTCTCTATCTTAATTAGTGTTACGCTGAATTTTCATTATTTATGGAAATAATAGCTGATAATATCTCAAATAATAACATGTAATAATGTAAACTTATACGTTTAGTGTGTCCTTGGCATGTCATGCTGTGTTAGCATGGCAGTGTCTGCATCCTTGTCGTGTCATATGTTTGTGTACGGGCTACTTTTTATGCTATATATTTTGAAACTTATGAGCTTAGTTTTAAATAATTCTTTACTAATCAAACTGGCCAAATTTGGGGGCGAGTCAATCTGATGGTGAAGTCATTAACGAAACATCAGAGTTTCTTATTTATTTAGATTGACAAGTGCCTTTGCCTTGGGCATAGATGACGGTGATCTCTACCAATTTCCATAACCGAGTTGGAAATCTTTCGTGTATGAATGTTTTGCAAAATTGAAATGTTTAGCATCCCATCTTTGGAAGTATACTGATATGTTTGTCTCCTTGGCTTAAACTGCGGACCATAGTTGTTAGCTTCACAGTATGTAATATTTTGATACTGCATTCTAAGAATGGTGATAATTGCTCGCAGTTTGCAGCCATGTCGAAGTCCAACGTTCAGAAGCCCCAAGTGGCAGATGATGAGGAAATGGATCCAACGGTAAACCATTTTTTTTTTACTACTTGATTTTCAGGTTCCCGTAGGATATATCGTAGGTCTTTACTTTCTTGAACTTTATGCATCATTTTTACTGCAGCAATACTTTGAAAATAGGGTGAAAACCCTTGGAGCTCTGAAGAGTGCTGGAATTAATCCCTATCCTCACAAATTCCATGTTTCAATGTCCATCCCTGAGTATATAGAGAAGTATAAAGGCCTAACTAATGGGGAGCATCTTGAGGATGTTGAAGTATCTTTGGCTGGTATTTATATATAAGTTTTTGATTCACATGTAGGGTATTTTCTCTCATCATTATGATTCATTCAAATAATCTCTCTCATACTCCTCTATTGCCAGGGAGAATCATGGGCAAGAGATCTTCTTCAGCAGGGTTGCTCTTTTATGATTTGCATGGTAATGCTGCCAAAGTCCAAGTTTTTGCCAGTAAAAGGTATTTAATCTTTATAATCGATTATGATAAAAGAAATTTTGGGCTAAGTTCGGTTGGAGTAGACACGCTTGAGTCCCGACCAAATTGAGCTTATATACTCTGGCCCAATAATGTCAAGTTCGATTTATGCCCTCTCAACCTTGTACCCTACTTGTTTGAGAGGATTGGCCATGAGTCCATGACTGCATTTGTCTGATCTGATTCAGGCATACATGTTTACATGCTTGAGTGCATTGGATGATAATCAATTGGTTGTGCACTTTTGAATCTTTTGATGAGCTGTCCTAATTCTACTAGGTTTGCGTAATATTTTTTGTTGGTTTTTCTTGTGAGTCGGTAATTATAATTATCTGGTTTATACAGCCATGAATATAGTGTTTCCCCCCTTCAAATCAACGCCACCTTGCGATGGTCCTAACACACAAAACTTCTATTTGAAACCAACCCTTATGTCTTCACTCTAATGTTTACTTATAAACTTTACAATTTGTTTTTCATGACATCAGTAATTGTCCATCATTGCAGCGTTACGAAATTGGATGAAGCTGAATTTTCCAAGCTCCACTCGGGTGTGAAGCGTGGAGATGTTGTTGGTGTTACTGGGTATCCAGGTTTGGAATGCTGCTTGCTCCTTTAAATAGTCAATAAGTGTCCAATTTCACCAAAACCTTTTGCCTCCGATCTAGAAGAAAGAAAAATGGGTCATCAGTCTTGCTTGTCCTTTAGATACAGTTCTTGGTGTCTTGAAATTGATTTAGTAGATAGCGACGTATTATGGATTTAGTTGTCGCTGTTTGTAGAATAGGACCAAATTGATGAGAATATCTTTTTACTAGAAGAAATCTGCTTTATGAAAGAGATCTCTTCAACAGTGCATCTTGCTTATAAGATTCCAGTGTGGGGTGTGAGGAGGTGTCGACCCCTTTGATAGGCCATTTCTTGCTGTCCCACTGGGAGAGAGCCCATATAAATAAGTCTAGCTTAACTGGAACAATTTCTCGACAACCATTCATTCTGAAGTTTTTGGGGAGGGTGTGGGGAGTTGTTTTTGTTTGTTGGGATCAAGTGCTTGGTGAGCAGAGTTGTGTTTTATATGTTTTCTTTCCGTGTTAGATAATCAGAGGTCATTGTGAAACAACTTTCTGTTGAATATTGTTACTTTGAATTGCTCTATTAGTCTTTGATATAAATGCAAACTTGAACACATTTGGTCGTTTAAATAGCTATAATCATAAGCTTATAGACAGCGTTGAGAATATTAATAAGAAACATACCCTCTCTCCTGCAGCTTAAGCTTTTAGATTAGTTAACAATAGGTCCTGTGTTCCAAGTTCCAACCTCACCACTTTTCTAACTGTTTGGAAGGAAGCCTTGACCATCTCTTTTAAAAGTAGAAAACCTTGATGCAGTTCTGAAAAGAAAAATGACGTACCTGGAAGGGCCATTTCTATGTAAAGTCGAGTGTCAGGGTTGTGTTGACTATTGGTATGAGAGAATCTCTCTCTCTCTCTCTCTCTGGGGCTTCTATTGATCTACCTCTTTGGTAGAGCCTACTGGTTTACCTTGAGGTGGAAATAATTGCTTGCATATCACACACTTTCGTACAGCTTGGATTATATTATACCCATTTATAGGTTGTAAGAATTTTGTCCCGCATCTTTTTTGCAATTTTGTGAAATTTGGTACTTGAACAGGTCTTTCTGTTCTCCAACTCTTTCACTGCAACTGGAGTATGTAGATTTGGATTGTATGATTATTTTATGGATTGATGTTGATGCTCAAAAATTTCATTGGTCTTACTCCAAGGTTGCTGCTAAAAGTTTGATCAGTCCCTTGCATTACAGTTAAATGTATATTGTATTCTTCGATGAGCTGGTTAAAAAATACTATGTAACTGGTAAGGAGTAGCTACTAGAGCAAGAATGAACCTCTGTATCCAAACATTTGGTGGAAATTGAAAGATTGTTTGTTCTTTGCATCCATAGAACTTAATCCATCATGTCTTTCTTTTGTCGGGTCAGTACTTATTGCTGTTAGGGGTGTCCATGACTAGATGCTGCTGTAGATACAATTTAAACCTTGCAATAGAGCTTAGTACTAGTTGTGTGATTTTTTCCTAATACCTTTCCTCCCTTATTTTAGGGAGAACTAAAAGGGGAGAGCTGAGCATTTACCCACGATTGTTCATGCCATTGTCCCATTGTCTTCATATGATGCCAAGGAAAAAAGCTGGTCCTGGTGTGGAAATTGCTAATGTAAATGTGAGCAAATTTTGTTTTCTGACAGATCCAATGCTGGTTGACTTCCTTTACTGACATGAGAATGTTCTGTTGCTTAGGATACATGGGTCCCTGGTAATGCGAGGAATCCAGACACTTACATATTAAAGGATCAGGTATTGAGTATTCTTGAGCACACGCGCACTCTCTCTCTCTCTCTCTCTCTCTCTCTCTCTCTCAAGTTAGGTGCTCAAGTCATTGTGTTTCATGATAGGAAACTCGATATCGTCAACGGTACTTGGATTTGATATTGAACTTGGAGGTTCAACAAATATTCAAGACTCGAGCAAAGATTGTCTCATATATCCGAAGCTTTCTCAACAATCTTGATTTCTTGGAGGTAAGATGCTTCTCCAGTTGTCCTGGTTCTTCTTGTTTTGATGGCATCACTTTCTTCCTTCCTCGGTTGCATTTCTTTCTTTCCTTCATCATGCGATTTCCTTCTGTTAAAGGTTGAAACACCAATGATGAACATGCTTGCTGGGGGAGCGGCTGCCCGTCCTTTTGTGACCCACCACAATGACTTGAACATGAAGCTGTACATGCGGATTGCACCTGAACTATATCTTAAGGAGTTAGTTGTTGGTGGACTGGACCGTGTTTATGAGATAGGAAAACAATTTAGGAATGAAGGAATTGACTTGACACATAATCCTGAGTTCACTACATGTGAGTTTTATATGGCTTTTGCTGACTATAATGACTTGATGGAGCTCACTGAGAAAATGTTGAGCGGTAAGTTACAAATTTTGGGATGTCAACATGCAGTGCTTTTCTTATGGCATTAGTTTTTAAGAAAGTATGTTTTCCTTTTGGATTTTTTTTGGGTGCTGATGAAGTCAAATTGAACAGGGATGGTCAAGGAAGTTACTGGTGGCTATAAAGTTAAATATCATGCAAATGGGTTAGAGAGTGACCCGATTGAGATCGATTTCACTCCCCCTTTCAGGTCTCTGGATGTAGGCAATGCTGGGTTTAACTTTTCAAGTGACTCAGGACAATCTTTATATCATTTCACAATGAAAATCACACTTAGCAAACTATATCTGCTTTTTACCATGTGCAGGAGGATTGATATGATCGAAGAGTTGGAGAAAATGGCTAATCTAAGCATTCCCAAGGATCTTTCAAGTGATGAAGCTAACAAGTATTTGGCAGATGCATGCATGAAATTTGATATCAGATGTCGTCCTCCCCTGACAACAGCTCGTCTCTTGGACAAGGTAAGGCTTTTATCATTTTTTCCTCCTCTTTGTGGAGATGATTCTCAGTTCAACTCGGTCAATGCGAATAAGGGAGTAGTTCTTTGCAGAATAACTCTCAAGTGGCTTAGGTTCTTCACTCCTAAGCCAAGAAAGAAACCTCTTCCATGTAAGGGCTTTCTGAGGTCTAAAACAAAAGAAGTAGCGAGACTGACCGCAATTGTGAATAAGAAGACTCGACCTGCATGTGTTAAGCACATAGCTATGGTAACTAAGTAAGGGAAGTCTTGGTCTTTTAGGTTTCATTTTTCTAGTACCAGAATCAGACGATCCTGTTTAGACATTAGTTAGACTCCGGGATATATCCCTTTCTACGTGCCTGCTCCTAATACTACTCTGTCATCCATCGTCGTTGGTCCTTTGTTCACTATGAAAGAAGCTCCTTTTTGGAAAAGAATAAGCGTTTTCCATTAATATAAGAGAAATTTGTAAATGAATGCATATTTTCTTTTTTGTTTATCGACGTGTGTGATTAGTTTTTGAATGTAACCACATTCATCACCCAAACAAGGTCTTCAACTAGAGCAGCAGCAAATCCACCCAAATATGCATTATTGTCCAGAAGGTTCCTGTACCTTCCAGTTTGCCCCTGTTCTTGAAAAACCTCTGCTGTTTTACTCCTTTCCCAGTTCCCCTAATCATCGTAGTGGGCACTCAATTCGACCTCTCTGGCCATTTTTCTAATTCCCCACCAGCTACTTCTTGGCTGTCAGAAACCTCAAGCACTTTCATTTGGAAATTCGTCTGCTGCTATAAAGTAGAATAGTCATCTATTTGTTTTGGAAAATTTTTACTGTTACTTGTGTGCTCTCCTTGTTGGCTCTGTCATTGAAATGCAAAACATGGTCTCAGAGCTATTATTGGCAACATGGCCAAATGCTTGTTATATGTAACAACTAACACGTGATTACATCTCTCACTGCAGCTTGTAGGACACTTCCTGGAGGAGACATGTGTAAATCCTACTTTCATAATTAACCATCCAGAGATTATGAGTCCATTAGCAAAGTGGCATAGGGCTAAGCCAGGCCTGACTGAACGCTTTGAACTTTTTGTCAACAAGCATGAAGTATGTCATGCCAGCTAAGATTTCGAGTTCTTTGTTAGTTTTTAAAATACTGTTCTCCAAAGTATAATCATGTCTTTAATGCCTTATTTTAACCATCCGCATTCTACACCTCTTCAGCTTTGCAATGCATATACGGAGTTGAATGATCCAGTGGTACAACGCGAACGGTTTGCGGACCAACTCAAGGTACTTCTATCAGTTGGAATTGAGTGATCCTGTTTGGGTTTCTTGACTAAATAATCCGGTTTTATCCAATTGCAGGACCGACAATCAGGTGATGATGAAGCTATGGTCTTGGATGAAACATTTTGTACGTCTCTTGAGTACGGTTTGCCCCCGACTGGCGGTTGGGGATTGGGTATTGACCGACTTACAATGATATTGACAGATTCACAGAACATCAAGGTTTGTGCTGTGGATTTATTTGTTTGTGTTTGGGGTTTCCTTACGAGCCTGAGTAATGACGAATCCTTTTGTTTGGGGAAGCAGGAAGTTCTACTCTTTCCAGCCATGAAACCACAGGATGAACAGTCTACCAAAGGTATGCATTCTAATGTCTTCTGCAGCTCTGCCTTTTGTCCGTGTAATGCAAATGTCAGGTTAAATTCTGTTTAGGTAGTTGTTTCTAATGTCATGTAATTCAACCCTTTTGTGGCAGTGACAACGGCGGTGGATTCTGAATCATTGATATCATCTCTGGCTATTAGATAATCTGATTTTGAGGGAGACTGCCAACTTTTATGTAGACAGGTAATTTTCTGCTAGAGAGTCATTATCAACGAGGGGATCACTCATGAAATCTGTTTCACCGCCCATAGCATCAATCCTTATTGGAAAGTCGCCATTATTATGTAGGGTTGTTCTTGTACTATGGTTTACTATCCAACTCATTACTATTGAAAGTAATCATATTTGTCGTTGTGAAAATGTGAAAATTACTACACAGTACACAGTATGGTGTTTTGGTCGGGTTTGAATGGTGACGTCGTCTGCTTCAGTATCAAAATGTGAAACTTGGTCCGGGTCTTGTTGCAATGAAAACGTCTTTAATCTAAGCTGTCCGTGTATATTTTATTTGGATGATCCTAGACAAATCAAACCAAACTTAATTAGGAGCTGCCTCAAGAAAACCCTAAAAACGTGCGTGCGTGCGCATTCTCACACACACACACACACTCACTCTCTCTCTCTCTCTCTCTTGCTCACACACACAAGCACGCATGCGCGCGCGAGCTTGATCTCTCTCTCTCGCTCACACACAAGCACGCATGCATGGGCGAGATTGATCTGACATTCGGCGGGAGCTAGATCCTCCACTCTACACTATCCAATTTTCACTCACTGTTTGGTGCGAATGGTTACCGAAACCCAGGTTATCACTCTTTTTTGAAACAAACTCAGAAATTTTGATTACTCAAAACCCCAAAGGGCAACAAACCCCAAACCGGAGCCCATCGATGGGAACAAACCCACAATAAGGTTATCCAAATGGTTCGGATAGAAAGAGCTCTAAGCATAGAGAACAATACCCAAAAGTGGTAGAGAAAGTTCCACGCAGGGAGCGGACGCAGACGCTATCGGAGAATAAGACGGCAGCTGTAAATTGACGCGCCTCACCGTCTTCTTCTCCGACCAACTCTCAATGGAAACAGAAATGCCCACAAAGGGTAGCAAAAGTTCCACGCAGGGAACCACCCTCTCCGAAATCGGATAAGGTTATCACTCACGACTAAAGTCTCTGAAATTGGGGTATTGATTGAGACATGCCAGCCCCTGAGAGTTGAGGCCTAGGCCCAAATTCTCTAGCAGGGTCCAAAATTTGATTTTGGGAACTGATCAGCCCGACAAATACGTACACGCAAGGCAATCAAGTAATGCAAAACAATTTTTTATGCGTTTTGCTCTGATATTAGGCCTTCAATTACTCCCTGCTGGTGGATTCTAAGTTTTGATAGACAGAACAAATGAAAGCATACTAGAGGTTGTAATCAGGTTATTCTTCCTTAGTAACCTAAACAAATTGTTCTATTATACAGTTTATATGAACAGTCAATAGGAAGTACCAAGTGTGAAGAATTTAAAGAATAAGAAAACTCTGATTGCAGTGGGATATAGTTTTTCCCCCTTTTTAGAGAGTCAGAAGAGAGAGACAGAGACAGAGGGACGAGGGAGAACCAGAGAAGTAAACGTGGTTTTTATTCTTGCTTGCTCTGATTCTCTTGGTACAAGTTTCTTTCGTTTTTTTTTTTTAATAGAAAATGAAGTACAAGTTTCTTCTAGTCTAGGAAAAAAACTGCAATAAGTGTTCGAATATTATGGAGGCCAGTCATCTCAAACTTTGGGGCCCTGGGGGTTATGCCCAGTCGCTTGTTTTAGGACTCCAGAATTAGTCCAGGTGCGTGCAAGCTAGTTTGGATATTTGATTTTATAAAAAAACAGCTCACACTCAACTCAGGGGCATGTTTGGCCAACAAAGTTAGTTGCAAGGGTATGCATGTAACTATGTCACCAAATTAGGGCTTTGATTGTTCCTTGTCTTCCTTCGATCCAACGGCCAGGATATCATCTGCCAAAGATAACCCTTTGTAGATAGAGTAGTACTAGAAAACAGTCTGTTTACACCAATTTTTGGTCAAATCCTAAAAAAGCATTTCTTAATGGATTAGTGGTGGCCTCGATTGATTTAGGCCTTTGGTCGAGTATATAGTGGGCCTATTCTTAGGTTTGGTCGACCCAATTGAGTTAAAGCCCAGATTAGGTTTAGGCCTTGGCCTAACTAATCAAAGCTCAGATTAGTTTTTCTGACCCATTTAGCCCGATTAGGCCTGAAAATAGAGAAGTCAAAAAGGGCAGAAGCAAGCTGCTCACAAGTAGCTCAAAAACCTAGAAGGTTCTATCCACAAGCAGCTTGCTAGGCCTGCAACTGTTTTCCTTCAGCATGAAGCAAGGCTTGGGATAAGTGGCAATCACTCATTGGAGGAGATAGAAGTAGCTCAAGCCTAGGCTTTTACCAGGGGGACACTTGGTAGCCATGCATAAGGGCAGAAAGAAGCAGCTCAAACAGGTTTGCAAAAGCTGCTTAGTCATGCGTATAAGTAGCTCAAGGCCTACCCAACCATTATCCTTCAAGGTGAAGCAAGGCTTGGGACAGATGGTAGCCATGCATGGAGACAATTCAAGCAGCTCACAAGCCTGCACAAGCAGCTCAAAGTTCTAGAAGGTTCTCTGGGACGGATGACAGCCATGCATGGAGACAGCCCAAGCAACTCAAAGCTCTAGAAGGTTCTCTGGGACAAATGGCAGCCATGCCTGGAGACAACCCAAACAGCTCAAAGCTCTAGAAAGTTCTCTCTAACATACAAGCTGCTCATAAGCAGCTCAACCAGGCCTGCTATATGAAAGCTTAAAGAGAGTAAGTGGTAAGGCACAAGTCTCAAGAAATCTTTCTATTCCATATATAAATGTGTACATATATGGAAATTCTTAAAATAGTAAGTGGGGAAGGAATTTAGAATGACCAAAAGGCACATAAAGGTCACGTTTTTCGCCTTGGTGGGACCAAATATCCATTTTTTACAAGCATCTCATGCACACAAGCTGCTCAAAGGGCCCAGGGATGCTGTGTTGTTGCAAATTCCTTTTACTTTAACTGGTTTTTAGGCAAAAAGGAAGCTTTTCAAACTTGCAGCTGTTTTCTTGGAGTGGAGAGCATGGCTTGAACATGTGATAGCTTCCCATTGGAGCATTCGGAAGCAGCTCAAGGCCTGAATCCTTTGATTATAAATATCAGAATTGAAGGCCTTGGCAAAGGTCCCTACACCATCAAGCTCAATGCTTACTAAATTTATCTGTCATTTACTTTCCAGCAAAGTATTATATTTCCTTTCAATCTAGCCCAGCCAAGATCTTGTCATTTATTTTAGCTTTGTTAAGCCTTGTTCATTCCCATTGCAGCTTCTAAGTTAATGCGCCTTTAGGTCGTATTACTCTGTTAAATTTGAGGCATTCAGACCTTAGCACGAAATTGAACTACAATCCAGTTCTAACACGCCTGCAACTCTAGCCATTTGATTTTTGCGCTTTTTTGTGGAGAAACACAACCGGCACACTGACACACAGGGTGAGCATCCGCCACTAATAACCCCACTTTATAACTCCCACATTCGTCGTAAGAATAGTTGAGCACCCATTTCGTAAGATCATTTTTTTTTGGCGTCAAAGCTTGAACTGGCACCAATTAGGATCATCCATTGCACACAATCTGTTACCTAAGCCATGCCTTTAGATCTGCAGGTTACAAAATTGGGGCCTAGTACAAACCTATATACGCTCAAGGCAATCAGGTTATACAAGATGAATTAAATGCCCTACTCTCTCATTCTTTTTAAGTACTAACTCCTAAGGAGAAGTTTTTATCTACTTTCTATAAAGATATCATTATTACACTTTTACTTACTAACTTTTCAAAATGAAATCTACTTTCAGGCGCAAAATGAAAAATTAACCAACTTTGACTCATTAACTTTACAAAATGGACATTTATTAAGGGACAGTCAAAAATGAAATACTAAACTCTAAAAAAGAAACGGAGGGAAGTATATGTTGTGAAACTTGTTTTCTTTTTGACAATTTATCAAATTTTCCTCGAGGGTATTTGGTTTATCCGCTTTGTTTGTGGCCTCTATTGAGGGTATTTGGTTTATCTGCTTTGTTTGTGGCCTCTATTTAGGGCATTTTATAGGATAGGAGTAGGGTATGGCTCGAGGAATTTTGTAGTCTTTTTAGGGTCTGGGCCTGTGAGGCGGGTAGAATTGGGATCACGAATTGGGAACTTGTGGGTAAAGCATTGGAAATTACGAAGAAAATGGTTGGAAAATGATGATATGAGAAGAGGACTTTTCCATTTCCTACAATTGGTGGTGTCTGGATCAGTTTACGCACATCTCAATTAATTTTTTTTTTCGATTTGATCAAAAGTAGGCCATCAACACTGGGTTTAGAAAATTTACAAGAAATAATTGTCTTACGATATGACCTCAAGAATCGAACCTTAATCAATTTTGAGTCGAATATTGTAAGTAAGGGTAAATACAATTTTGTCCAAGTATGAGCAAATAGATGGAGGGATTTGTGATGGGTTTTACTCGTACATAAATTGAAGTCAAGATAACCTCAGAGCATCTCCAATCCATTCTTATTCCTCCAAAATAGAGGATGGAAGTGACACATTGAGGGAAGATTTTGTAATTTATTCCCTTTTTTCTTCACTTTTTGTATTTTTTGGGAGAATATTTGAGGGACCCACCGTCCTTTTTTAGAGTTTGGAGAAATTTCATACTCCAAATTTGCTTTTGGTTCTCCATTTTTAGAGGACCAAATTTACTTTTGGAGGACCAAACTCAAAAAAGGACGGTGGGTCCCTCAAATATTCTCCCAAAAAATACAAAAAGTGAAGAAAAAAGGAAATAAATTACAAAATCTCCCCTCAATGTGTCACTTCCATCCTCTATTTTTGATGGATTGGAGATGCTCATAGAACTATGTTCCAAACATAATCTGCATTACATCATGCACGGATCGGGAGACTTGCCATTGGGATTTTGTAGCCTTTCATATTGGAGAGAGAGAGAGAGGAATGGCAAACAACGAAGGGCTGGAGCCCCTTGAGAGAGAGAGAGAGAGAGAGAGAGAGAGAGAGAGAGAGAGGAATAGCAAACAACGAAGGGCTGGAGCCCCTTGAAAGCATATCTTCACAAGAAAGACAAGGCACAAGTGGACATTGTGTACATTCCACATGGCTAAAAAGTGCGAAATATGTTTGAAAGCTGTTCTTGATTCTAACGTGTCCAACTGAGACAGTAAAAAATCACTTTAGCACCGCAGCGAAATAAAGACCGAATAATTTTTCAGAATCTAGCTAGGCTTTCTTTTTGTTATCTCTCTCTCTCTCTCTCTCTCTCTCTCTCTCTCTCTCTCCTGTCTTTCTTCCCAAGTGACAACAAGAGCAACAAATTAACACCACCAAATATCAACCCACCAAAAAAGCACTGGTGGCCAGAAGTTCAAAGTACCCACTCATGATGGTTCTCTTTAGCAGCAATAATTCACCCAAAGTCTCCGAGAGTTTCCTTATTGCCATTCTTCTCTTCATTATATTCCACTTGTTTTTTTTGTTTGTTTTGTAATACAGAGTGTTTCGGGTCAACTTTCGTCCACTTCGGACTAATTCCTAACACCTCTCTGGAAGCAGTTTTACTCATGTACGCGTGAGATTGAGGTGGCCTCAATAGTTATTGGCAACGGCAGTTGAACTTAAGATTTTGGGGAAAGCAAAACCCTGATTCCCACTTTGTTTTGTTTTCTCGAACCTCAATATATAATTTGAATATCAAATTTGTGAAGTACTTGCGGATGAAAAAGGGAGAAAAAGAAAAATAAGGGAAAACAAATGAAGTGAGAAGTAAATTTATTTCTCTTTCTGTTTGGGTTTCGAATGGAGAAACCATCAACTTTTGGTAATATGCACTTGTTTTTCTAGAAAACAAAGAAAAATATAATTTGGTGAACATTGAAAACCTATTTCGGGAGATTTTTCCAAAAATACAATGCATAGAAAAATTGCTAAAAGATGATGGTTTAGATTTCTCAGACAACTGTTACTGTTTTTGCAATGATACTTGAGGGATGAGAGTTTTCCCATATACAGTTCATGAAAGGTAAATTGAAAAATTGTAAGGAATTATACAATAATGAAAAACCGTTCTTTAATTCTCTAGTTAATCCTAGAAAGTTTATTTTCAATATTATGATATTGTACTTAGCAAATGCAACAAGACTTGGATAAAGCAAATTCGGATAATGGGCAATGGACATGCACTGGCAATCTTCCATTGGAAAGATTCTGAACTATACAACAAGTGGACTAGTACGTAGCTCAGTGGGGTAGGTAGTAGGCACCAATACCATATACTCCCATGCATTTGATTGGGGTGTCAAACCTTACAAACGATAACTAACACTACTGATTTTCGCTTAGAAAAAAGAAAATTCTGAACGGTACAAAGTGGGTATTACATTGCCTACATGCATATGAGGTCCCAAGACTTCCAACTTTGCCCAAGATGGCTTACATAAGTAACCTGTCTTTGTCCACCTTTTCACCATCAATACATATGCTATAAACATGTTTTTGTAGGGAGAAAAATGGACAATATATAACAGATATATTTTGTAGCAGCATTATCAACTAATGAGAAATCTCGTTTGGTAATAATATGAGGATTAAGAGTGAGAGTGCTAGACATTTTGAAGGATTAATTATATATGTGACTAAGGTCGTGATGTGCGTGTGTTTGTTTTCCATGTTGGTAACTTTACTAGCTATGGTTCTATGGTTTAATAGTATAATAGTTAAAGACAAAAGGAAAGTTATACAATGGTGGCCCAAGCCAATAAGAAAG
Organism: Rhododendron simsii; assembly: GCA_014282245.1. Taxonomy (NCBI): domain Eukaryota; kingdom Viridiplantae; phylum Streptophyta; class Magnoliopsida; order Ericales; family Ericaceae; genus Rhododendron; species Rhododendron simsii. The sequence goes on from CM024955.1 coordinate 38,787,083, forward strand.
TGGGTATTGTTCACCAACTTTTTGGGTGGCTAATTAAACAAAATTGAACTCATATGTCATATGATCTCTAGGGGTGGCAAAGTTGACCTAAACCCAATAATAAAGTTGACTCATACTGATCATTTGCTATTTTATTAGCTGATGACACCGTAAGGTAATCGTTATTGTCAAAAATGGACTTTAGATTAAGGACTACTTGAGAAGTTATATCTCCCAATCGAAAACTCGATCAGGCATCATGTGTGTGTGTATATATATGTGGTAAGCCAAACCTATACTTTTCATTTCAAAACACATGGTTTTGTCCCATTCATCATCCATCAGGACCTAAAAACAATTAATACTAGTATTCAAATTAATTACACTTAATAAGGTTGCATGTAGGATTTGAAGGGATTAACATGGCACCATGTGAGATGATTAATTGATCATGTTGATTACAATATCCCCTACGTACCTAAATTGTTCACTTGGCTGGGTGATGCATGGTTGGACATTTTGCAAGTACTACAGTTAGCTGGCAACACCACTATCTGTCCTCCTTAATTAAAATAACCTCCAAAGGCACTTCATTCCTTTGAATTATTAATTGTAGACCCACCAATTATAATTATAGACAACCACCCTCTCCCCAAACTTCCAATTTCCAATCCAACGACTAGATGAATCCCCCGCCCCCTTCCAAACACAATCACCTTTGGGCTTCTTAAATTCTTGACCCAAGCACGTTCTGATACCACTTGTTTGGATTTTTGTGCTCGTTAGTTGTTTTTATTATAGCACCTAACATCATTGATTTTTTTGCGTGTCTATGTATCTTCTGAAACAAATGGCTATTGAGAAATCAACAAACCAACAAACACATAAAGCGTGAAGAACAAACAAGTAAAAAGAAGATAATAGAAAAGATACAGAGAGATTTTTACATGGTTTTCAGTTGTGAAAGAGAAAAAGAACAATTTGTTTGAACCCTTATACGTAGTCAACAAAGTGATAATTAAAAGCCGAATCATACTTCACATACCCAATCACATGGTATTGTGTGGATATTTCTAAGGTATTGTGTGGTCTATTGGTCACTAAATCTTGAAGCCCTTGAGGCCATGTACAAGTCCCTAAACAAGATTTAGCGTAGTTGGAGCCGTTGGGGCCCCAAGAAGTTTGGATTGTCTGGTTCCTCCATCTCCTGTGTGCTCAACTTTGTGTGAATTATTTTTTTGGTTAATTATAAATAAAATATTTCAGTATTTGTAGACATAACAACAACAAAAATTGAGTTTAAGTAACAGATGCAATTTGGGGTGCTTCAACGGTACTACAAGTTAGAGACATATCTTCATTGACCTGGGTACTATTTGCAATATGCCTCAACATTTCCTTTAAGTTACAGTTTAAGTTTTGCTCTTTTTTGTTTGGGGTGCTAAAAAAAGAAGTGCAAGTATGGTACTCCGTCACCTCTGTCAGGAAGTATCGGTCCATCAAACTACAAAACAATTTTTAGGAGACCTCATTGCACCTATATCAGGATTGAAACTAAGGTCCCATCACGTGTGGGTGATGTTAAAAGTATGTTTATCCCCCAATGAGGAGCTATATATAGGGACTTGAAAGTTCGAGTTTTCACCGCTAAACCAACCCCTCCCTCGTTGGTACACATTAAGTTATGCGCATCTCTTCTATACTTTTTTTATTTTGATTTCGCTAGTTGACGGCGCTTCAATTCCTTTCTCAAGTATGATGAACCCGAGATATCGACATTGAGTTCTACAGTTCAGATAATCTTTGAGGCTATTCTTCATGATTCGTTTAAAACCTCCTAATTACCTTACTTTAGACAAGGCCTCTTTGGCCGGGCACACCCCTTCTATCGGATTTCGACGTTATGTTCTATCAAAAAAGACATAAAACAAGTAATAGGAAATGGCCATTATTCTAACCTCCATCCAATTAGTGTAGGATAATAGAAAAAATTGTATTTATAAATGAGAAAGGTGTATTGATATTAGTGGAAATTTATTAACATCCGTGAGATATGTATTGAAATCTGAACTTGTTTGCAGTTATTGGCATAGTGGAGATTAGCAAGACTGCATATTTTGGCTTAGGTGCTGTTTCCTTGCTTCTATTTAACCTTGTAACAATTTCAAGATAACAAAATTTTTTGCCTTTAAAAAAAAATATTTTGGCTCGGATAACAGGAGGAATTTCCCTTCTGGAAAACTAAAGTAATTTCCAACGTTCTACTTTGTCGTTCCTTGTCCTTGAAAGTTGCTCATAGTTGACTAATTAATAGTAAAAGTTTGGCCCTACAAATGAAGGTCAAAGCAGTGAAAGATGCCGCTCTCCCTCATTTTCAAATTAAGGACCCTCCCTAGTACTAGTCCCTACCCAAAAATACAGGTTCTCTGCATTCGCAGGGTTCTTTTATTTTATGCCATCCAATACTGGTATATAAGTGCGACGTAGGCCCACCAAAGGTCCCATTCAACCTAAGTGCTCGGTGCTCCGCAGTCGACCCCAACAAATCATGATTTTTAAGACATTTCGTTGTATATCCTAAGTCACATAATTTGCGTTAGCGTGCGCGAGCAGGAGTGCAAGCGTCAAACGTGGAAGTGTCTTTAAATCACTCCTCAAACTACTTAAATTCCGAGAGTGAAGATTGAGAGTGTGAGCGTAATGCCAAAATTGAGAACGAATTTTTTAAAGTGCAAGATGTTTTGAGGGATTACGTACAGCCGCTGTGTCATTTCTTTTGAACGGAATTGTTCCATTTCAACCAACGATTTCATTCATTTTGTCGGCTCCACCAAAAAGACCATTCACATTAAAAAAAAAGAAGAAGAAGCATAATTGATATGCAATATAGACATATAAACTAATAAAACTTGTCGCTCGAAATAAAAGAAAAGAATAAGCCGACATGGTCAACTCATCAGTGCCCAAATTCACTGTCCAAAATGGCTACAAGATGGGCCTACAGTGTCTCAAACTGGACTGAAATGATAGACAATAATACTTTTGCATCATACAATTAAGGTTAAAGTACAAAATAAAAAAATAAAAAAATCCTAACCTTGCTTTTTCATTCATGGTTGACACCAGAGAGACGGTAACAGCTAACCGTCTCTAGTTCGGCTGTTAATTAATCGAGTCAATGGGGTTAACACTGGCCATATCTCTCAAGAAATTAAGCAAATATATTGTGCTGATCGAGCCGAACAAAATTAATGCATGATCTCTCAGATGGATTAACTATGGGGAAATGCTACGGTGTCCACCCGCTGTATGGGGACACCGTAACTTTTGGCATAACTGACCATTAAAAGCATAACAAAAATCACTGAAATGTATAACCAAAACCTTACAAAGACATAACCTTCAAAATCCCCAAAATTTCTGGGGATTATGGAGGTTATGCCTTTGTAAGGCCAGTGTTATACATGTCACTGGTTTTTGTTATGCTTTTAATGGCCAGTTATGCCAAAAGTTACGGTGTCCCCAAATAGCAGGTGGACACCGTAGCATTTAACTATGGTGTTTAATTTATTTGGACTCACTAATCATACGCACTAATAAATTGAAATTGAAAATTGATCATAACCTCATCACTTTCTCATACTACATGGCTAGCTGTTGTCGGAGGCGGTGAACCGTTCCTAGGACGGCCGTTAATTAGCTGGGCTAAACGGAAGTTACTAGTTATTCATGTCTATTTATTTATTATATACTAGTGTTTGTCCGTGCCTACGGCATTATCCACCAAGAGTGTGATAAGAGAGTTGGAGGACACATATTAGTCCTTGGATCAAATGAATCTCAACCCTTCTTTCAACTTGTGTTTGTGTGGTCCCTACACTCTTGTGTTTTATTAGGTAGATACTTTATAATTAATAATAGTTGATTCATGCATGCACAAACATAAACTAATCTCTTAGTAATGGATTAAGCAATTGATTTGCGTAAGTGTTATGGATTTTATATATATATATAAAATATTTTTATTATTTGGACTCACTAATCACTCAAGAACGTGATTTTAAGGGTCAATGTTGTACGGTGTTCATTAAAAAACGCTCAAGCCAAACCCGCGGATCCAATTAAGCAATTGATTTGCGTAAGTGTTATGGATTATATATATAAAAATATGAGGGAGAATTAGGGAATTGATTTTGCTACTCCATTTTTTGTTAATGCCACTCCGCTTCTCTTACGAAACAAATCATACAATTAAGGCACAAAGGGGAGTGGCAAAATCACTCCCCTTTTACTACCTCATATACAATGGATCCAATCAAGAAAATTTAATCAGTAATCTTCGCACTCTATTGTTGTATAAAAACACTAATTTTTCTTCTATTATTTGACGTAACAAAGTAGAGTACTTCTCTTATTAATAATAATTCACGTTACGCTTTTGCATGTATGAGACGGCAAATTTTTGCAAATGCCAACTCATATAAACATAAAAGTGCGGGTTTTTAAAAAAAATAATTGAACAAAAATGTGAGAGCTAGTATCTTCAAGAATAAAAGTGACGAAAGTAGAATGATATGTAAGATATATTCTTACTATTTCAAAGATATTCTTTCGACTGTTGGTGACTTCGAGTTCTACAGAGGAAGGAAAGATTGCAAAAGGGGAAAAAAATTCAAAATAAAAAAATAGGACAATTCGAGGAAAAAAATGTGAACAACTTATTTGGTACTTGGGGTTTAATAACTTGTCACAGAAATTCGCACCTACGTTATATATCTAGTTATACCATGCCATATGCTAATTAGCATGCACGTGTTTGACACATGTCATGCTCCCCTTTTTGATACTCACCCTATTTTTATTTTTAGTGTTGAAAGTGTATGTATTTTTTTTTTCCAAAAAACAAAAAAGAAGTGGATATTAAAAAAGGGTGTCTGAAAATCAATTCTCGAAATAAAAGGGCAAAGTTTTCTTTTCATTGAATATGACGCATATTGCCTCCCTAAATGTACGTCTGTAATTGCGTTAAACTCTTTTGGATTGTAAAAGACTAGATTTTCACAATAACATATGGCAAAGGCCACCCAAACTCATACCAAAACAACTAGTAACAATCTTTTTATTTAACTCGATAGCCATCCACACCTAGTTAACGATCAGAGGATGAAATTGAAAAAAAAAAACTATTCAAGGGGGCAAATGCAATTTAAAATTAAAACTGAATCTACGCAATCCCTCTCTTGTGTATATGAACTTATGAAGGATAAAGTCAGAGACTCATAAACAGCCCTTAACGTAAATCCCCACATTTTTCAAATTCAAACTTCGCATTTTCAGTAAAGTAAACGATTAAATTAATCTCCCTTCACTCGCTGACTCAAATCTGTAAGAAAATAAAAAAAAATAAAAAAAATACGGGTGTACTAGGAGCTTCACTTGAATAAAATAGTAATTTTTAGCAAACTTTTTTCAATTTCTGACCCATCTTATTTTATTCACATCAATAGTTACTTAATTAAATACGTCAATAATAATGTTCATTAAGTTATACATTCAATTGTTATCTCATTTTTAAGTCAAATGGGTGACAGATACTCTTACTTACTACCAACTACTATTGTTTTCTTTGTACGTATAGAAAAACAATAAACCCACACTAATTAAGTTGATTTCATTTTGTTTTTTTTTTTGATCGGCAAACAAAAACGATTTTATTAATCTCTGCAAATTAAATTACAAAGATTAAAAGGACAAGGCAAAAAAGAAATTAAAATTACTTAATCTTCACACTACCTAATACCCAATCGCTGGTCCGAGACCATCCAAAGCCCTAAACACCCAAAGACTAAAACTCCACTACTCACCAATCAAAAGCAAAGACCCTATAAACAAACCACCCAAGCCGAACATCCTAAACCAGCACTGCCGAGCAAAAAAAAAACATCCTAAACCAGCACCACCAAACCAAAAAGCATAAGACGAAAAAAAAGCAACCTCCAACAAGGAAAACCCAAAACAAAACCGAAATAAGAACGCTACTAGAAACCTCAAAAGCAAAACGCCCAACCCGAACACGAACCGAAACACCTACACCAAAATGCAAGCAAAAGGATTACAACTCTAGAGATAGGGAAGCACCTTCCTCCAAATCCATATATATATATATATATATATATATATATATCCTCCAAAATATCGAAATCCGCATATATATACCCTCATCCAAATCCGCAAAATTCTCAAGTTGAATTTCTACATATTTCTTTTTTTGCTCGGCGTTTCTACATATTTCTTCAAACTAGTTACTGGTTAACTATTTCAACTTCATAACCTGAACTATCGAGTTATGAAGTTGATTTCATTTTGTTGCAAACTAGTTACTACATAAATTAACTATTTCAACTTCATAACCCGAACTATCGACGATAATGGTTCTCATTTTTGAGTATCATGAATTTGTAGATTTCGTCGAAATATATGAAAGATTAATCCAAAAAATTTAACGGGTTCTAAGAGAAATTTAAAAACACATACAATTAAAATGGCATCATCGTGCGTATGAGGAATGAAAATACATATGTTAATGAGATTATGAAGTACAATTATCGAAGGACATCTAATAAGCCTATTTTAATTTATACTGATCAACATTTAATCATGAATCATGGTCTTGAGCAAGTGTTAGGTTAATTACCGACCTAATTGTTTAGTCCGATATCGTCAGAACCTATGCTTTTGCCACGCAACTATTAATCTTTAGAGGACCTATGATTTTGTTTTTTTTGTTTTTTTTATCAGCAAAAGTTAGTGTTGTTAGAATAGTTAGATTAATTAGCGCATTAGAAAGAGGAGACGATACATTGGAGAGATTTGGTGATTTAATAAATATTGGAGTCAGAAATTTACGTGAGTAGGGTCAAATTTTAAGGTAATTGATTTTCATCACACCCTTTTTGTCTTTATTCGTATCAAACTTTATTCCACATCGCTTATCTAAATCATCCAAGCATGATTAAAACATACTCTAGAGGCTACTCCATTTATTATCAATTGATTTTAGATTGGAATCTTTCAAGAAATTTTTAAAAATTCATGTCCAAATTACGAAAACATAATAAATAAAGATAATATAAGGGAGTGCAAATGGATAAGTAGGGAGTGTGAAAATCGTTTCACTATTTTTTTAAACATGAGATTAATTGTATATTTCTTCTATATTGTTAAAAAAACATTGCCCATTGATGATTAGCATGTACTCCGTAGTAGTATATATAAAATAAGGGAAGGCGGAAAAATCGTGAAGTAATTGATTCTAGGTAGTAGAAAATATACAATTATTGGCGCGCATGTGTCATTGGGTTGGAATGTCAACGGTCAGGCAATTTGAAGTATATAATCAGAAGTACTATAAGGGGGAGGAAATCTGAAGTAGAACCTAAGGAATTAGGTGTTGTAAGTTCAAAGTATAACCAATTGAGGCTAACTCAGTTGGCCAGCACTATTACATCTCATTAGAATGTCAAGAGTTTGAGTCTTCTTACTTGCGTATGAGTGGTGTTTTTTTAGAGGATTTCTTTCTTTCTTTCTTTGTTCGTAGGGAAAATGACCGCCCAGGACGTGTTTTAATAATTAATCCTGCCAAGGACATTTTTTCAGCATTAACAAATGCTTTCAGCATGTCCTTGACGGACATTAATTATTAAAAAATGTTCTTGGCCGTCATTTTCCCTTGTTTCTACCCTATAATGGGCTTATTTCTTTTTTTATTTCTACCCTATAACGGGCTTATTTATTGTATTAATTGGTTGAATTGTTGGGTTTGATTGTCTCGTGGACTCTCATAATTGATGTAGTGTACATACCGGGTTTATATTATGTACTTCATATCTGATATAAAAACGATCTCTTCTGTGATTGATAAAAAAGAAAGAAGGAAAACATACGGCACACACCATGTATGGTACTGTAGCATTTGCCTCAAAGGAAATACTGTTCAGATATTTTTGCTGTTTGTGAAAGCGGTGGCTATCTAATGGCAAAAGCTGGCCGGAATTTGCAAGTGGTACACGCAAGTTGTATAAAGACATTTTAAAACTTCAAATGCGTGCACCATCAAAAGTGGCAAAATTGGGGACTCAAGACTCTCGACTACTTACCCTAGTTGACATTGCTTGCCTATTTTGGAAAACAAATAGTTTATATATTCACGTTTGCCATTGACTACTAAATTAGTTTATATAGGAACAATTTGATAAAAAAAAGAAGAAGAAGAGAGTTTAGGGTCGTCGATACATATATATGGAGTATTTTTTTTTTTGTTGATAACGAAGATGTTGGAACTCTGTAGATCCTGACTAATTTCCTATATACGTACATGTAGTCTCGATCGTCATCAATCGTTTTGAAATTTTGGACAGTCGCGCGGCATAAGCTCAAATTGGTTCTCCATCGATCTACACCACAGTTTTGTTTGGATTTGGAGATAAATAGATGCATGATTAAAGTGGGAGATAATTAGGATTAAAGTGGGGAGACAATTAGGAAGTATAGGGTGGGTGCTGGATTGAGTCGACAGGAATCAAGTTGCTCCAAAAGACTTTGAATTACTGAAGCCAATCCATTTAGGTACATTGTACTTCAGAACTATTAATTAATTAAGTGATAATCTATTAAACTTCAACGCCATCAAAATTCGGATAAGAAAAGGACATTAAATTTTTTCTGTATTAAGCCACAATTAAGTGCCATGGAATTGACGACAACATATGCAAAATGTCCTCACTGCCTATTTCCTTCTCTCTCTCTCTCTCTCTCTCTCTCTCTCTCTCTCTCTCTCTCTCTCTCTCTCTCTCTCTCGTGTGTGTCCAGTACGTTGACGTAATGGTAATTAAAAGATTTTTTCCCCTTCTGCTGAGATTCCGTTTTTCTTAAATTTTTATTTTGGTATTTTTGTTCGTCTTTAATGAATTTTTGTTAGATTTACATTATATTTTTTGGGTTAATGATTTACCACGAAGGGAGGAGTCTAAAAAATATAAAATAATGACCTAAAGCAAAAAAAAGTTGACTAACGAAGAAAAAGCAAACAACTGGTATTTTTGTCTTTTTATATTATATGATTTTTTTCAACTTCGATCCATATTTTTATATTTTTATGATTCCTTACGTCGAGATGAAAGATTAATTTCAAAAATTATGACGAAAAGCTAATAAAAATACCTAAAAAATACCAGATAAAAAATTTGGGAAGGACTTAACGACCCGCTCCATCTTTGTACTCCCTCCGTCCGATATAAAATTTATTGCCAATTTAAAGATATAACTAGTTTTTTTATTCAGTTAGAATAGAATTGGGACAAGTAAATTGAGACGGAGGGAGTACAATATTGTCTGCTTTGGATACCTAAAGCCCATAGACTTCCTAATAGGTCAACTATCTCTGGATTACCGCAGGATGAACACGCTTAACTGTGAAATTCCTATGCTCTTTGGCCTGCTCTCACGGCTTTAAAAGGCCTTGTACAAGTAGGAGAGATAACCATGACTTGCTCTCTCTTGTCCGCTCAGTACCTGCTATCCCGCAGTACCGCCGACCACCGGAAAGTGGGTGTAACAGGACTGTTAACATTTGTACGTAGCAATGAAGATATAAATTGACAAGTGATGTGATATAAAAATAGTGGACTTTTTCTAAATGTATATAGCCCCTTGATTGAGCAGAATCTCATGATAAAAAAAAAAAATGTTTGATTGCGCCAAATCTAACTCCTGAAAACGTTTTATTATTCTATTTTTCAAACAAAATACAGAGATTATGAGTCTGAGTCAGTTTTTCTATTTTTCAAGTCAACGTTATTTTTAGTTTGCTACAGCACATTGATGCCAAAGTCCTCAATCTATCACCAACTTCAGATCACTTACACGAGAGAATATTTCAGCCATTTAGGACTTGTTCTCTTCAATTTTCAAAAAGAATTTTTCAAAAAATTCCCCCTAGATTCCTCATGGATTCTCCATACTTCTATCATTTCTCTCTCTATCTCTCTCCACTTATTAACTCTACTGTTTTTCAAAAAAAAATTCAAAATACAAACCAAACAGAGCATTATTTATTTTTTTCGTCTCAATAGGTTGTCTTGGCAGCTTATATACACGCATCTTAATTGATCCCTTCCCCGGTCTGGTCAAATGCAGGATATCCACTATAGGACTAAAGAATTTATAAGAAATTACTTTTTTGCAGCCTAACCCTAAAAATCGAATCCTGATCAATTGTGTAGGGAGCAAATCATGGATGATCCACAAATCTAGAATAGTGGGGGCATTTTATCAATTGTAATTATAAAAATTTATTTTCCTCACCAACCTATACTAAGACATGCATTACTAACTACAAAAGTTTATAGTGAATACTTTTTATAAAAGGTTCCATAAATGGGCACAAAATCTTAGACAAAATTTTCAGAGTATATATTACATTAACATCAACAAGTTTTCTTTTAAGATATTTCTCCACGACAATTAATTAAATATAAAGAGAACCGAAATGTAAAAGCTCAAAGTAGACAGATAGTTTATAAATAAACCAATAATTGTAATTGAATCATACAACGAAAGTTGAAGATAAGAATTATGTATCCTTATTTTCGATATATATGCAAGTATGTGGGAAAAATATAAACCTCTCACATAATTATGCTAAATATTTAATACTACAAAAAAAAAATGCGGGTGTTTGAATGGGGGCACTTGATTCCGCATGCCCCAAGTAGATCCATCTCTGAAGCAAACACCATTAATCAACCGGACTAGTATTTGGGATTGAATCTTAGTCACATAATACTTCAAAATAGCTTTCGCTAGCTCCCGCACTCAATCCTGACTCTAAGCTCGTACTCTCAATCATCGCACTTACAGATTCTAGTTGTAAGGAAAACTTTTGAAGGATGCTAGTTAATTTTCACGCTTGTGCTTTGCACTTGCACGCGCATTACGTGGGACGAATATCCAAAGAAATGGCTGAGAATTGGATGCTTTTCATTCAATCAACCTCGTCATTTGGCAAAATCATCGATCATGAAATAGAGTTAGCTGATAACAACGCATGAATTAGAATAATATTTTATGCGTTTCTCCCGTTTGACTTGCTCTATAAGTATCCACGCGTGTCAAGAATTAATTGTGTTAAACTTATATATATAAAAAAATCAAGCATGCATGATCAATACTGTATTTCACTGTCGGTATGACATCTGTAATAAGTGTAAACAAGTTGAGTATCCTGATCGTACTTCTTTAATTCTGGTTTAATTAAAGATTAAACAACCTTCTTCAACTTGGGTTTCATGCGCTTGGGTTTTTTAATTCTCTCTTTTTGTCAAATTTTTTTGAAGCAAAAGATCGAGCTGCTCGAGATCTTCATTCAAAGTGGTGCAAAAGAAGTTTTAGAAAATTATGTTCGGATGGGATTGATATGCTTGCTTTATTTTGAACAATGACAACTTTTCTTAATGGAATGAAATCATGGGACGGCCGGAGAGAGTATAAGATGTCAACGTAGAATTTCTAGCATCTCCGACAAATCCTACAAACATTAAATGTAATTTTGTTAAGAAAATTTTAGTACTAGCTTTTAATTGCATGCATGTTTATAACAAGTACCTGGCTCAAATATACCATCCCACCCTTCTAATTTTACTGCGGGCCCATTCTTCTTTTTTGAAGGGTAGTAGCTACGTACGTAGTACCGTGCAAATGCCAAACTACTGCTGTATTACTCCTTAATTTATTGCCTAATTAACCTTCTACTTTTTCTTGCCTTTTGTGCTTTAATTGTTTGTCTTTTGCAAAGATTATCTTATTTATTGAAAAAGCATAGTGTTTGAAGGGTATATTGAAGTGCATCACAAAAGGGCATATATCCCATCCAAATTGTTAATACAGATAGCGAAGTGATATTTTGGTATTAAAATTTGAAAGATCTGCTAAAGAGATACTCTAAAGAAACCGTGTTTGTAATACTTATGACTTTATGAGCATCAAAATGCGTTTAAGTAATCCAAGGAGTTTGCCCAAGTGGAGATGAAAAAGTAATAGTCCCACGTCCTAATTCGTTGGTCCTCTTTGGGAGTACGTATTATTTTTTAATTGATTATATTCTACAATTTTCAATTTTTTAGGTGATTTTAAAATTTTTTTTATAAAAGAGTTTATTGAGATTTATCAAATAAGATTTATATTTGATATAAAAACATTAGATTAAAAGATATAGCCAATTTTTCGAGACTTCCAAAAAAAGAAAGAGGACCAAGAATATAATACTACCTCTATCTCTATCTTGTCATTTTCCTCAAAATGACAGCTTCGATTAATTAGTGAATGCTAAGTCGAAGTTCGATCTGGTGGTGGGATTTACCGATTTTCTGGGATAGGGTGTATCGAGGGTTGGTCCGGTTTAGTTGAGTAATGTTCCTGTGAACACCTAATTAATTAATTAATTTTGGCAAGAGATAAAGAAGATGATGATTTTGAACACCTCCTAGGAGAGGAGAATTCTTATGGTGAGATTCGATGAGATGGCCGAAAGACTAGCTCAATTGGCAACTTCTCTTTCATGCGACAGGTACATCAAGAGCATGGGCCCACCAACCCTTCTCGTAATTATTTAGCGGTCTTGGGACATCGTCATACAGTGCCCAACATCATTATTTACTCCACCTTTATGTAAGGTTCGTTCACTTATCCACAAGAATGTGTGGTGGAGAAGGCTGTTGGAGCACTGTGTGGTGGTACTCACGTGGTGCCCACATGGTGTCCTAAGGCCATAGAATAATTTCCCTTCTCCAAAGGGTTGGTAATTTTTCACACTTTCATTCTTTATATGCATAAGTAATTTTTGAGGTGCACATAAAAACTTATGCTCGCATAAATTACCATGTAGAAATGGTTTAAGGTTTAATGTCATTATAGGTAAACGATGTATAAAAATCACCACGAAGATATCTTTTTGGAAATGTTCTTAGAAGCATTTTCAACACTGCTACTCATGCGGCAAATATGCACAAAATTTTGTACACAGATCTGGTGTGGGACCCACTATGAGTCTCACACAAACAATCCAAGCCTTTTATTAAATATAAAATATTTTTTAACAGGTTTTTTCAAAAAATTAACTCAATTCGATACTTATAGATATTCGATTAAATCATCTAATTTTTTCAATTAGATTTTAGGAAAATAAAAAGTTAGATGATTGGATCGAATATCTAAAAGTATCATATTGAGCTGCATTTTTGTGAAAGCCCTTAAAAAAATATTTTACATTTAATGAAAAACTCAGATTTTTTGTGTGATACCCATAGTGAGCCCTATACTACAACCTGTTCACAGAATCTGTGCACATCTGCTGTTTGGGTATCATTTCTGAATAGCAAGTAGCAACTTGCCCCAAAAATGGGAGTCGTCTCTGTGCTTCGTTGAGGCTGCCAGGCCGCGACGACTATATGTATAGTATTATTGTGGGACCCAGTTGCTTTAGTTGCATGGGGGACCCATTGGATTAAAGTCAAACCTCTCCAAGATATTAACGGACAACCCCATCACGCCTTCTCTGTCTCTCTCTCTCTCTCTCTCTCTCTCTCTCTCTCTCAAATGACAAATTTCAGTGACATACCATATCCCGTTGTATTATTTAGACTCTTAGATAAGGGAAAAGTAATCGGTACACACGTCCATTGGGGTGGACGGTAAAATGTTACAAAAATGCTACTGGTACGACAGTTGGGATATAGACAGTGCGTACAACGAGCGTTTAGATTTGTCTCGGGTCCAACAAAATTAATTGGAGTCGCGCATTTTGTTCAATATATTTTGTTTAAGATTCCTACAAAAAATCAGCTCAATCCGATAATGATAAAAGAGTCCAAAATTGCTTAAGAAAATTTCTAAATTGTTGAATTTTGGTGGCTTGGGACATGAATTCTGTAATGGTTCATTTTATGATTTTTTGTGGTCCAACATATGAATTCTGTGATCCAATCTGTGAATTCTACAGTCGAAAAACGTCGCAAGATAAAAAAAAAAAAAAAATCAAAGTGCATACCATACAAGATACAAATATTTTTATGAGATTTTGTGGTAGGATTCGAATTTTCCTGGCTCAAAATATCAAAGTGCATACCGTATGTATCAGGGTTGTGTGCCCTAACCTTGTCCATTAGATTATAGTAAAGGGGGTTGTTGGATAATCACATGCAGGGTCCCAGACTCCCAATCTTTCAACGGCTTTTAATTTGATGTGCAAAGATCATTTGGGTCGGTGATCGAGCAAGTGGAATACAGCAACTCCGGTATAGTATATGGTTCAGCTTTCCCAGGCCATCAAGCTATTGTATTTGACACGCACATATAAAATTCTAAAACAAAGTTGGATACATATACCAAAGGAGTAATAATAACGGCACTGTTGACTCTTAAGTAACTCTTTGTCCATTTACTCGTTCGAAAGGCAAATACAAATATGAAGTAAGCAACCTTCATTGACATTTGACCCTTAATGGGCTGCTTGATCAATTTCAATCTTCCTCAAACCACAAACATGTACATTCACACAAATAAACACACAAATAGTCAGATACTCACAATACATGTGGGCTGATATTTTTGCTGTTATTTTTGCTTTTACTTCCTCCTAGCTATTACTATTAGGTTTGAAAGTGTGTGTCTTCCATACTTTTTGCTTATATTTTCGCTTTTACTTCCTCCTAGCTATTACTATTAGGGTTTGAAATAATTGTGGAGGTCCATCGGGTTTATGACTCCGTTTCTGTATGATTCCCGCTTAGAAGACACACACGTTACCGCTGACTTATGAAGTGCAAGAGAACATCGTTAGGGACATCCTGCCCGGTGTTGTTGACCAGCAATGTCCTCCGACGATCAAGTTAGTAACATATATAATTCTCTCCAGCTTTATGGAATACACTCAAATGGTTCTTACTCACCGTCGCTCGTGTATCTCTTGCGATGAACATTCTGTTAGGAATCGAACTACTTGTTTAACTTACAACGCCCTACGGATCTTGAAAACTAGAATAATAGAAATAGCAATCAAACAGAAAAATAGTGTGTAACGAACAAGAAAAGAAAGAATACAAGATATACGTGGAAAACCTCAACGCGAGGAAAAATCATGGAAGCCACACCAGTCCACTATGAAATCAAATCAAGAGTACAAGTCTTTTCGCAATCTCTCTAAAACCTACGTTTTCTCTCGCTTCTCTGTAAAAACTGATTGCCCTAATTACATATAGACTGCAATATAATTAGGTCGGATCCTATTGCCGAAATTACATCCCAAGTCCTTGAAAATATCGTTTGTGCTCCGCCCCCACACCCCAAGCTAAACCACTGTTAAGGTTGTCTGTACCTCTAACACATTCTTATGGTAGGCTTCATTCTGGAAAGGAAAATAAGTACTTATTTTTTAAGAAGGTAATTTCAAGTTCAAAAATCATGTGCTTACGCAAATTATTTTTCTATCAATATTAGGGGTGTATACGAGCCGAGCCGAGCCGAGCTTCGGCGAGCTCGAGCTCGGCTCGTTTCCTTAACGAGCCCAAAACTCGAGCTCAAGCTCGGCTCGAGCCTTAACGAGCCGAGCCCTTATCGAGCCGAGTTTAGCCATTTACTAAACGAGCCTCTCTTAATCGAGCCGAGCCTCCTTTAACGAGCCGAGCTTTTGTCGAACGAGCCGAGCTCTACTCGGCTCGTTTAGTAAACGAGCCGAATACTCGAGTTCGAGCTCGGCTCGTTTAGTAAACGAGCCGAGCCGAGCCGAGCTTTAACGAGACGAGCCGAGCCGAGCTCGCGAGCAGCTCGGCTCACTTACAGCCCTAATCAATATGGATCTTATTTGATAGATCTCATTGAGATGTTTAATACGGTGCAAAAAAAATTGAAAAATTATTTATATTTATATTATTTTTGAGTTTGAAAATGTGAAAGAAGTACTTATTTTTTAAAAATGTGTTTTGAAATGGGGCCTTATAGCCCACGTGTCTTTTTCACTTGTACGATGAAAAGATCTATGTGCGGCTGTGCGCACTCTTCCCGCTCGATCGACTGGTTAGACACGTGGCACTAGTTGAGCCCTTCATATGGTCGCGTATGAAGGCCATGGAACCATCTCCTCTCGGCCAATTATGAACCTCCCCGTGGCGCATATCTTCTCCTGATGTCTCCCATTTTCCGAGTCGCATACTAATGCCGAGACACTTTAATAAGCAGATCATAATCTATTACTCAATCCGTCCGCGTTTGTTGTTTAATTTTTATGAACATTTGTGTTATGTTTTAAATTATTTATATCTTTCAATTTAAAACGGGTTTCATGATTTTGAAAATTTCGTACAATATAAAACTAATTGAGATCTATAAAATTAAATCCATATTACATATTTTCAAAGATTTGTATTGAAAGATATGTATAATTTTTTTAAAGGTGTAAAATAGTGAAAGTGAACAAACACAATGAATATAGTTTCTATTTGGCTGCCGTATGTGGCCATCAGTGACCCGTCATTCCAATTTGATAAAAAGAGAGTATATTATTGATAGTTATTCATCTTTTACTACTCAAATGAATCATTTTTTTTTTGTTAGAAATGACAAATTTATTACTTTCGGTTGAAAAAATGAGAATTGAGAACTTTTTGTTATTTATTCTATTATTTAAAAGGGTGAACTTGTCAATATAAGACACTTTTGACTAATTCTATCATGTGTTTGGTCGAATAGTTGTTGGTTGGATGTCGATAAAATAAACATTAAAATCACATGGAGTTTGTAACCATTTCTCATATGTGAGAGGAATATCTGTCGATTAGGCAAACCTCAAGAGGTATACTCCCTCCGTCCCAAATTGATTGTCCGGTCCACAAAACAGAGTGTTAAAAATAATACAATTTTTGCAAGAAAAAATCAAAAGTTTTTCAACAACTTACTAGATATCAATGAGTATTTTTAATTTGTTAAAAATTTTGAATTTTTTCTTGAAAAAATTGCATTATTTTTAACACTCCGTTTTGCGGACCGGACAATCAATTTGGGACGGAGGGAGTAGTTGAAATATGCATTAATTGAAAACTTAATAGACATGCATTAATTGAAATATGCTTGTAGCTAACTGGTAAGTCTCATATAGAGACATGCTATAAAAGATGTATAGGCATCTAATATTATTCCCTGTATGGAAGATTGCAAAAGTTAATAATGTATGTGGGAGTTCTTTTGTGAAGGAGAGAGAATTCATATAATGATTACGAGGATGGTAACTCAATTAATAATCACAATGCATTATTATATACCATGCAACGTTATGGTAATTAAATTTGGAAAGTGATCATACCGACTGATTTCTTGTCAATGTAGGTAATTGTACTGAACTAATAAATCAAATTATTATTATTTTTATATAACTGAATGTCTGAGTCAATTTGTAAACACCTCGACTAATCTCGGGCCCTAAAGTTAAGTCACCTATACTAATTCTTACCTAGATAATAGTTGAATTGTCTAGCTAATTTGACATAATTGTTTGCAGAATATTAAAGATAGAAGTCGTACAATGAGCCATAAAATTGCCAATTCTCTGCACAAAACTAACCTGAAACGGACTCAGTGGTTCTGTTGTCCCTCAAGAGTGATAGCATCTGCTGTCCCAGCAGAGTAGGACCTGCTCCGGTTTTGCTTCGTTAATTGAAAACATTCACTTCGAGCTCGTCGAGTAGAACAACTCTGCAAAAAATCAGATCGATCAGATATCATAAAGTACCTAATCGAAATATTTTTATCTTAAAAAGAATGGATCCGAAACACTAAATCAAATTCATTGGAACCCATTATTAGCAAGTTATAAGTGTTCCGATCCGACACTTAAATATTCGATCGAGTTGGTTTTTTGCAGAGTTGTTCTACTCGACTGTCGAAACGAGACCAGAGCGGACCCCAACCAGCCGGGACAGCAGGTGCTGTCCAGAGCCCCTGGATCCACCTGAAACTCATCAAAAAGATAAATTGCGTATATGTATTTGAAATGTTTAACTTGTTTATCAGCACTACTAATAGAGTATAGGTAGTATTTGAATTAGTATTTGAATTTGTGTATGGTAATTGCGTGCGCGGCTTTTAAATGTTTTCATATGAAAAATAAAAATTGCTGACAACCGCACGATGACATCCTTGCGAGTGTTAGCCTGAAAGATAAACGACATGCAGGCTTCTCCTGGATCAACTTGAGGGGTGCAATCCAACTTACCGGCCAAAATTCCTAAATCCGAGCCGTTCATATTTTAAATCACATCTAGATGCTTATTTTCACCAAAAATCGATTTAGTCAGAGTATGTATTGGAGCGAAGTTAGATGCAAAAAATTGGGTTGAGCTTGGTCCGCATGGAACCCAGTTTATGCATCTAAATTTGTTTCAATCGTGTACTCATACATGTCCGATTAAAACAATTGTTTGTGTGACAATGACCATGTTGATGTGATTTGAAATATGAACGGTCCAAATTTTAAGATTAAGGGCGACATCGAGATTGGAATGGGTGGATTGCACCCCCTCAAGTTGATCCCTCAATGGCAGAGAAGCCATGTCCCAATAGAATAGAGAGGCACATGCACATGATAGGAATTGTCAATAATCGTTGCCAAGTTGACAATGGTTGAGCAGGGCTTTTTTGGTGTTGCAACCCCGAGGCATCACGCAACGGACAAATTACCGGTGTGAGAACGAGTCTACGAGGAGTGATAAATATTACTGTCTACAGTTTTGCTAACCTCCGCTTATTAAACAGAGGATAATATACACATGATTTTAAGCAGGTGTGGATATCAATGCATATCGCATGGATAGTAATATATTTTTACAAATATTAATACACTTTTCTTGGATATCAATTCACATTTTACCTATTGTCCTACGCCATTTGGGTGGAGTAAATACTAATATTGTATACACACTGAAATTTTTGTGTGTGAGAGAGAGAGATTATACTCTCTAATTTCCTCAACACAATTGTTGGTTTTGTAGGTATTCTCGGGGATGTCAGGATTTCTTTTTCTTTTCTGTTTCGATAATCTCGGAGACGTTAGGATTAACAAGTATTGAATATTCGTAGATATATTTTTTAGATCTTCCAACATCTTTAAAAGATCTCAATAATTTTTTAAATTCTTTTAAATAATTTCACGAAACTATGTACGCGAATATGCTATTATTTCATGCGAATGTAAACCGAAAATCTAAAAAAGGTCAAACAACCAGAAACTCGTATAATTAAAAAGCAAGGAGGATTATTGGGTGCTCTCAGGGTATCGTCACATAATAATGTCCCAATCTTTTCCACATCAAGTATTATTGTGGGACCTAAAATTAAAACGGGTGTATGCGACTATGCGTATGTGCCTACTGAATTATTATTCCATGTGTGAGCCAAGTTTCTAGCCCTGTTATGGGCGTTTGAAATTCAGGATTATGAAAAGTCTTTAAAATTTAGTGTGGGCTAACCTGCTAACTCTTCGATAACCCTGCTGACGTAGGAACAAAGAAAAAAAGAAAGAAAGAAAGAAACAAGGGGGGTGCGCGTGTGGGGACTAGGGAGGGGCATCATAAGGGGTGGTTACTGGTGAATGTGCATGTGAATGTGCATTTGTGTTGACTGAAGGTAATATATAAAGGGGGCGGCACATAGGCCTATGCTGAGAAACCCAACACCCGTTGTCATCATATTGTTTGTTTAACTACTACTATCCTTATACTGGAGTAGTAGTTTTCTCTTCTTTGGGATTGAGAAATTTTCATTCAATTCAATTCAATGAATTGAATCTCCTACCACTTCTTCTTCCCCCTCTGTTTTTTTTTCCCCTTTCCGAAGCTTAATTTTTGGCGATCGAGATGGATAAATCGATGAGTCTCGAAGGGATCAAGAACGAGACTGTTGATCTGGTAATAATCCTCATTCCTCTTTCTCATCCCTCTCTGCATGATTCTTTCTCTATCAAACTTTTTCCTTGATTTTGGACGAGCTTTTTGAATCTGGGATTTGGTTTACCTTCTCATTTTCCCGGAAAATGCAAGTCCGAAACTCAGATCTGTGAGGATTGAGAAGAAAACAATTCGGTCTTGCATAAGTCTCTCTAATCACCATATAAAATGGTGGAGTCTTCGTTCTATAACATTCAGGTGCTATCAACTCATTTAGAACAACCAAAAGATTGTCCGGTAATTAACTCCAACTCATTTAGAACAACCAAAAGATTGTCCGGTAATTAACTCCAGAGCCCAGAATTAATCGAGGTGTCTAGTAATCCAAAAAATGGTGGAGTCCCCTGTTTTAAGGATGGGTTCACCCACTTTCTCAATCAATCTTCTGGAAATTAAAAGGATATATACGGTGAACAAAATCGATTTCGGATTAAGTTTGGGAGTTTAGGTGCTCAACATAAATTTTTTGATTTTGGGGTTTGATTCGATACATATTTCTTTAATGCGATTATTTTAGTTTGTTTTTTGGTTTCAGCAACCATTTGCTTTTTTTTTTTTTTTTTTATCCGAGCAACCATTAGCTGATATTATGAAACTTATAAAGCTGATTCTACGCCGTAGATATCGCGACTTCTCTTTTACTATATATCTTTTTTTATTTATATATAGTTTCAGATTTTTAAAGGTTTTTGATCTTTCTTTTCACCGGTTAAAATTCTGCGACTTCTTTTATGCACCCATAAAAGCAATTTTGTTCACACGCAATAAACATTTTGACTTTTTTTTTTCTCCCCTCCCATCAAACGATCTCGTTGAGATAATTAGCTCTTAATATTTATCTTCAAAAGTAACTTTGTTTATTAAGTTATTTGACACGACTTTTCGAACAAACCAAAAGGGGACGGAGGTTTTTTTTAGATTGTATTCATTTGTTCGTGAACACGGTCTTTAATAAATTTTCTTAATCTCTCTACTCTCATTATTCTAAAAAATTCCTCTAAAACCCAAACTGAACATGGTTTTGTATATTAACCGATTTATATAACTATAGTTTCTCTTTATGAGTATTCCTTGTCAAAATTCTCTCAAGTTATTCAAAAAAATTCATATGAATATGAATAGTTGAACTGATAAACCTTTCATGTATCTAAATTGTGACTTGCATGTTCAGAAAATGAATTCACGGATTTTTTTATTTGTTATATATTTTTTTTTGGTAAATTTGTTATTCTCTTTTGTTTCTTTCTTTCTTTTTTAATTGCTATTTTCCTTTGGAACTTGACTGTAACTCCATTAATTTCTTTGCAATGATGGTTTCTTTTGAACGATGTTGAGTCGTTGACGAAGGCCTTAGGGTCTGTTTGGAAATTGAAGAAGAGAAAAGAAGGAAAAATAATTAAATTACTCTATTTGTTCTTCTTTACTATTACATGTTCAGTTATGCTACAACCATGTAAGTGTGTGTAGTTGTTACATGTTTGTTCTCTTTCTCCACTACTAACCAAACAAATGAAGAATTTATTTATTTCTTCTTTTCTCTATCTCCCCACAAGTTCCAAACAAACCCTTAGGAAAATATAAAAATGAACATATTTTTCTGTTTATGAATCTTAAAGTAATAGTTGTTATCTTTCGTATTTACTTAAAGCATATGTGATTGCGTGCCTAAGAAGATAGGTGGTGAATATAACCATGTGAGCTACTATTGTGAAAACGTTAAAAGAAGTGCTACTTAAAAAAAGGCAGAGACTGCAACTAATCTTTTTTCTAAAGATAAAGGTGTCTAGACTCATTTACGTGCACTTCGACTAGTCCTCTTTCCTGCCTAGTAAAAACATGTCATCCACACTAAGTCTGAGATATTTATAAGAGTTATCTCTCTTGCGATCTGATCCCAAAAAATTGCCAAGTTTCGAAAGCTCATTCCTACTAAGACTTGAGCTACTAATTGGGGATTAATGCAATAATTTGTTGAAAGGGTTGTGTTTTTACAAGAGGAAAAGTGACAAATTAGAAAGACAACGCAACATCCAAACCTGGCCTTGATTACTATGCATTAAACATGTTTTTACATCTAATCTAGTCGTTGTCAGAATTAATCTTGTTTGTTTTACCTCAAGGTCTAGTTTTTGTTATAGGACTATAGGAGTAGTACTTTTCCGTGGTACCTAAACTTTTTCTGTAGAAGACAAAACTCACTGTTTTGAACCCCCCAACAGAAAGTGCAGTGGTTTTGATGATTTCAGCTTTTTTCTTTTATTTTCCCGGCACGCAATTAAATTTTGAAATGAATGGTAGTTAAAGTATAAATAATATTTTTGAAATTTTATAAAAATAAGGGTCATGGAATTTAATTGTGAAATGAACGGTGATTGTTTTTTTTGGATCAACAACAAAATTTTATTAGAAACACGACAAATGGTATATCGAACGGTGATGATAAAGGTCAATACTAAAAAAGTTGTGAACTTTTTAAAAAAATATTACATGCTTCTCTTATAAGTTTCCACAAACTTTTTTTGAACATTAATTAGGAGCATATGCTTCTTTTTGTTATCTTTTTCTGTATGACAGTGATTTTCACATTCTTTTTTTTAATATTCACATTCCATTTTATATTTTTTAGTGTTAGAAGTGTATGTATTTTTTAAAATTAAAATTTTAAATAGAGAGTGTGAATATTAAAATGGGAAGTGTGAAATTAATTCCTTTTTGGTATTTTACTTTTTTGTTACTCGTAATAAACGGCTCTGAGTACTGACTATCACTGACATATTTCTTGGTTTCCTCAATTCTTCTATTTATTATCACATTTCCCCTGATTTTGGTTAATATTTCAAAGCTACCCCACTTTCTGGGGAATCTGATGTTGTGCGTGAGAAACGCGCGTGTCTATACGTTTCTTATCTCCACAGTTTTTAGTTTCTTGGTTAGCAAATCCTATGCCATTCTTTTCTTTGGACTGTACTTCTTTGTGGGACCCCAATGTGCCGTCCGGGCCCTACCAATAATATTTTTTTTGACGATTTCTTCAGTTCCCTTGACATCCTTGTTGAAATCATCATTCATGAAAAACATAAATTTAATCCCATCTATTTTAATTTTATGGGATTCTTTTTAAATTTAATGAACGAGAACTACAATTTAATTAAAAAATATAAAATAATATGACCAAGCCAAGCTTTTTTATGAATAGTTTGCATATTAAAATTTATAATATGAACGAATCAAATCACCGAATAAGATACCTATAGTCCCACCACGTATCTTAATAAAATGCAGGCTACTAAGCCTAATACCTTTTTCACTACTGCCGAACAAAAACGAATATTTGGGTGTCCACTTACTTAGCGGCCATATAGTCACAAGAGAAAGTGTATTACCAAATGTTACAACAAGCTTACATGACATTAGCATTTTCACCATTTCAAGAATAGTTCAATATTCATTTTCAGATATTGTTATTTTCTTGAAAAATTAGATTCTTGGAAATTTACTGCCTACATATATTTTGTTTTGGAACCACTACCTAGTACCCATTGCTTATGTACCCCAAAGCAAATGATTGGGATTTAAATTAACTGTTTCATCCAATAGCTCAGTTGTATTGTCAGCAATTATAATTTCTTTTTGTTCAATTTTCTGAGGTTAAAAAGCTGGATAATTCCAGGATTTTAATAATTGCCAAAAAAAATTCAAATTTAAAATCATTCAACCATTGTGAATAAATACTTTGGGAGTCAAACTCATAAATTGGCGCGTCTCAATCAGTTTGCTAACAAGTAACTTCTGACTATGGACTAAAGAAATTTATATACAAAGTTATAATAATGTCAACCCAGTTCTGTAAAAGGATGAGGAGTTTAACAAACAAAACCGGTAGTACAGTATTAATTAAGGACTAATCATTAATGTATCAGCAAAGTTGATAAACTAATTCTCGAGTTAAGTAGTAACAATTCCTACCCTACTCCCTCTGTGATGGCCAATTCACCGCAAAGTTTGAACAGAGTGGTCTATAAGAAGAGTACTGAGCTGTTTGCTGCCATTTTTTACGTTCTCTTTTACAGGAAAAAGTTCCCATTGAGGAAGTGTTTGAGCAGCTGAAATGCACAAGCGAAGGTTTAAGTTCAGAGGAAGGGGCCAACAGGCTTCATATCTTTGGACCAAACAAACTCGAAGAGAAAAAGGTTCCTTTTCTCATTTGTGATCAATGGCTTTTTTTTTTTTAATTATCACAAAACCGTAACTTATCACTCAGGTTCTTATGGGTAGAAACTTCATTCTTCTTTTTGGTCTTTCTGGAAAACAGGAAAGCAAGATACTGAAGTTTCTTGGGTTCATGTGGAATCCGCTCT